>CM035100.1:25668868-25681368 GCA_020205505.1 Panax japonicus
CGGGGAATATTCGTTTGGTCGTGGAATATTCGTACGACGGCGCAGCCATGTGTGGGCCCCATAACGGAAAGCGATTGGATGAAGAAAACGACAAATATAAGTTATTTAAAAATAACGGCGTAGTTGTTACCGTTAATACTGTTAATATACTCGGTGGTTAAAACACAGTAGCACACGGTATTGCACCAATTATTGATTCTTACGTAAGAAGGCACTACTCAATAGTGGTTACAGTAATTACTATTCAGTATTTTATTGATTCAATAATTGTTGCGTTGATATTTTATATTGCTGTTGTTTCAATAATTGTCATTACACAATATTTTTTTCATTATCGAAGCAATAATTCATATTATCTGAATAATATTATTAGATAACATTATTGGCAATGTCTAGAAAGTTCTGTCTAAGGAGAGGTTTGGCCACCTAATTACGCGCCAGTAAGGAGAAATTCTTTTTGGAAAGCCCCCTCTTTCCTGGAACTGCCTGGTTGTCAATATTGTGATTCTGTAATATTATTTGTGAATAATTAATTATTGATTCATATGATGAGAAAAATATTGATTTTATGTGGATATAGATAAAGAAAATTTTTAATGTGACAATTGTTGAAAATTAATATTTTATCTTTTTCTGATAAAATAATTCATTTAAATATATTATTTTAATAATATATTAAAGGTGATATTTTTATAATGAATGTGAGATATGAGTATATGAGGAGGAAGAGTATTTTTGTGGCATTAAATGTTTAACACATATTTTTGTGTTGGTGGACACAATTATTGATAGAAATTTGATTATAGTCTGTAAAATCGTCCGTTTGTGGATTTCGATTAATTTCTGTTTGGAATTTGGAAAAATTTTCTTCTCCAAAGGTGTAGAGAATTGAATTTTCTATAAAGAGTCGCGAGATTTCAAATTTTCTGATAAAAGGGTTATTTATTATGAATTATTGAAGTTCCGAAGCTCCGAAATAATTGATTTTTGAAAGTTTAAATATTTAAAATAGAAAAAACATTTTTTTGTTTGTTGGCAGCCCTAGCATGTGCAAGATATCTGAAATCAGTTGTCAAGATATGCGTAGAGAATTTGTAATATATATAATATTATAATAAATTTTCTGCTTTGGTGTTCTAAGCAATTTCTATAAATAGGTGCTTAGGTTAGAATTGAAAATCACACCAGAAATTGAAGTTTTCTCTCTCTATAATATCGAGCGTATTCTTGTGAGTATTTGAGTATACTTTGAGTATTGCTATACGGTGTAAGTTCAAGTCATAGCCTATATCCGGTGTTTCAACTAGAAGTACTGATCTTCCGAGGTAAGGGATATTATTTTTAAATGATATTATTTCTTCTAATATCATTATGTCGAAGTATTGATCTGAACTTTTAATCAAATTTGGAACTTTTTGTGTCGGAGTTACTATTCACGTATACGACACTATTCACGTATACGACACTATTCACGAATACGCACTATTCATCCAAAAATGAAAATTTCCTTTTTCGTCTAAAATATCTATTGTGGATACTAGCTTTTATTGTATCCATGTTTTGATCATTCTTAAATTTTACACCACTATGATTATTTTTGATGTATTTTTGGACATGGATAAAACAAAGTACGAATCCTTAATCCTTGTCATTTTGTTTCACTGGATTCGTTTCTTTAAAAATGTTTTCATCATCCTCAGTCTTAAATGATGAGATTATTGAATATCTTTGGCCTGTAGTGCAAAGATGAATGATTTCTGATGAATATCTTTGGCCCGTAGTGCAAAGATGAACAGGTGTTTAGATGAACATGACCAACTGATGAATATCTTTTAGCCTGTAGTGCAAAGATGAATATGTGATTCCAGATATATATTGATTGATGTTATAGGGATAAAAGATAGACGATGAACTTTTAAATTCATACATAGAGGATAGTAGTTTACATTCTCTACTTAATTCTTCTAATGAATTATTATTTTCGCTGCGAATATTGATTTAAAACTTGTTGTCTATGGTATTCTATTATATTTTTCCCTGTTGAAGACTAACGATAATTTGTTGTATATTATCTTAGTCATAATATTCTTTGCTGGGCTAGTTGAGCTCACCCTTTTCTTTTTTGTTCCATTTTTCTTCTCAGGAGGTGAGAATATAGCGAGTACGAGTCGGAGTATGGAATGAAGGTTCTAGAGAAAGTTGTTTAGTAGTCCTCACCATTTTTGTAAAATAATGTATCAATAAATGTGATGAAGATATATTTGAGTATAGATATTGTCTATAAGATAATGTTTGTATTCAAACTCACAGTTTTACTGTTGTAATAATAAACTTGTAGTTATTTATGTACCATGTATTGACAACTCAGAATGGGTGATGTATACCTATTTTGGGGGCGTCACAATAATCACATCAATTAATCACTCATTAAATAAATTAACCAAAATATTTATTCAATTCAATAAATATTTAAAATCACATACAAAAATCTTGTTCGTTACAAGAGCTCTACGGAGTGACTAGGACTGACCAAAAGTAGTAAAATATCTAGATCTACCTTAGATCTAAGCCAATCTAGCATATAGCCCTAGAGCATCATGATTCATAACTCGTTCAAAAGTACTAGATTTCGGTAGATCTAGGTAGATCTAGTCAAATAACTTGATTTAGAACTGAATATGCACAAATTAACCGGTAGAAACTCAATGTTTATACACTAATACACAATATATATGTAAAACAACAAATTTAACTGGTAAAATTCTATATCTACATAGATTTAGTATTTATAACAACATTTAGAAAGAAGTGGCCAAAGTGAATGTTTTTCACTTTGGGGGACGCGTTAACAACCTTCTTTTTACTCGGGATCAACTTATATCACTCTTAACACTCAATATGTATGATATAAAGATCAAACAATGAAAAGATGGTGAAAAGGGGCAAGATTTTTGCTCTCTCTAGCTTTTCCTTCTTGCGCGTCTATGAAATAATGAACTGTTGCTTGCTGACTTAAGGCAACCCGAGCCATCTCAAAGTTCATGCCTTAGGTCTCGGTATGATGAAATTTGAGCTCCATAACCTAAAATCTCAGAAAGTCTTTGCGAAAGGTTGTAAATGCGATCAAATCTGACTGACTCGAAGTCCGAGAAAATGATATTAATTAGCTAAAAGGTATCTTCAGACTCCCGAGGATCATCAATCGGCTCATCTTTAAAAGCACCAGTTCTTTGGTTACTACGGTGACGTCTTATGGTCACATCCTCATTTGGTGATCCTCATCCAGTCGCTCTGTGTCTGGACATCGCTGTACCGTGATCTCTTCTTGGGATTGGTCGTCGTGGTGAAATGATGTTTTTACCCTACCTCGGGGTTGTATCTGAAGTGAAAATAACGATTTTCCCTCCTGAAAGGTTAGTCCAGGGAAAGTAAAATTTTGAGTGTCTACAGATGCCCCCTTTGTCCTGTTTATGCAATGCAGTGAATGAACACGACAAAGATTACTAAACACAAAGATACATGACAAAGTATATCAAATGATGCAATGCTATGAGTAAAGTTTGTAATGATATGTATGATTTAGATTTTAATAGGGTTACTCCTATCTGCTGGGGAGGATGATAATTATACTGATGTCATCAGGTACTGCTGATGTCTTCGTTGATCACATCGTCAATTGTACAACATAGTACATCACATTTTGCAAATCACCATTCACATGTCACATTTTATATTCTGTCAATCACACTTCGAAAGTCATAAATCATACTTCGCAAATTGCACATCGCACTTCGTAAGTTAAATTTTTATAAAGTCATATCTCAAATTACATTTTGTAAATCATGTTGTTACTACCGGGTACTGTCAGTATCTGTGTTGAGTTGTTTCCAACTGATTATATCATAGTATATCAAACTTTGCAAATCGTATATTGAATCATTTACAAATCGCATCGCATCCTGACTTATTATAAAATCGCATACTTACTGATTGTCAAATCGCATACTGACTCATTGTCAAATTGCATATTGACTCATTGTCAAATCGCATGGTGACTCATTGTCAAATCGCATCTTGGCTTATTATAAAATCACATACTTACTGATTGTCAAATCGCATACTGACTATATGACAACCCGAGAATTTGGACAATTTATTAAAATCTTAAATGATTGATTTAAGGTCAATAGTAGATCTAGATAGAAAATAAGTGTATGCGTTTAATGTTATTGGGATTGAATTTTGAGAATTTCAAAATTCGGTGAAGGATATAGGTGAATTATTCAGGATTAAGGATTTATGTGAATATGCTTTGTGTTTATGGTTATGTATGTGTTCAGAATGTGGTTAAGGGTCATGGGTTGACCAGATAAATTATATCTGTGACAAACCCTAATCGTATATTAAGAACGACAACGTTCAGTTAGAAAACCCTAACGTCTGATAAGAAACCCTAGTTTCAGTTCTGAGAGTATGAAATCTTAAATCGGATATTGAAAACCCTAGGTTGGGAATGCAATGTACGTACAAGGTTAAACGTCATTAATATTAAATTAATTAGGGAAACCCTAATGAATTACTGGAAATTCTAGTTGATTATTTGAAAACCCTAATACCAGATCTGAAAACCCTAATTTCAGATTCTGATAAAAATGAAACCCTAATCTGGGAATATAACGGAGAATTTTAATGCTTTAGGTGCTATTAATTAAGTATTAATTATGGTAAATGTTAATTAATTAGCAAACCCTAATTTTTAATTTTTGGAAACCTTATTGTTTCGTCAAAAACCCTAATTGTTCCGTGGTGGATCTAATTGCTAAATGGGCAATGTTAATTAGGAAACCCTAATCCTAATTTTTTTTATTTATTTATGAATAATTAGAAAATCCTAATCTAATTACGAATATTAATTTCTATTTTAGAAAATTTATTTTTCTATTAGAAACTTTAATTAGTGGTTTATAAACCCTAATCCGTGATTTTGACCCTAATTGCGTAATTAGCAATTATAATTAGGAATTATTAATCCTAATTAGCAAGATTTCAAGTATGATTAAGAAATTATAATAAAATTAGTAAATACTAATTATAAGTTAAAATATTAATTTTCTGTTTTCGAAAAACCTAAATTGGAAATTGTAGAAATTCAATTTGGAAGTTAAGGGTTAAAACCTAAACCCTAAATATTTCCAAACCCTAAACCCTAAGGGTTTCATCAAATACAAATTTAGAAATTTAAAGAAATGACAAAAATGCCCATTTTGTGTATTATTTTAGGTTACTTGAAAATCTTGCCAAGATTAATGGTTGGTGACCAACCCTAGTCTAAACCTAGCCTTAGCATGTGACTAAAAACAACTCCCATCAGTCTAATTCAGCATCTAGGTAAGCAACATACTTTGTATTCATTAAATATAAAGATTGAAGAGAGATAAATGGTCTCTTCATTTTTTATTTCTCTCCTAGACATTCTCTCTCCTAACTTTCGAGATTTAGAGTGAGAAAGAGAGAGAAAGTTGAGCTAAGATCAGTTCATAGCATGCCAATATCAGATCCAGGAGTCAGAATCAAAAATCAAAGTTCGAAAGAGGTATAAACCCTAATTTTCAAAATCCTTAGATCTGATGTTAAAAGTTGTAATTGATTGGTTATAGATGTGTAATAGGTATCTTTTAGTGATCTGGGTTGTTAAATCCCAGATCCATAACATCAAAATGCTCGGATTTGATGATTTTTGAAATCTGGAAAAAGTTAAAAAAATATGGCCTGACAGCCATATGTCAGGGCCTATAGATCGTTGTATGTTTTTGGTTTGTTAAGTTTTAAGTTATATATGTGTTCTATGTAATGTCGACTGTGCTCTGAAACAAGAAACACGACCCGATCATGAATGGACTAAGAGATATGACCTGTGAAAGACCGCTGACCATTCACGAAATCTGGTTTCTTCGGGCAACCCAGAAACCCAGATCTTGTCTGACAACGAGATTGCAGGCTCTAGATCTTTGCTAGTTTAAGTTTTTATGATATGTTGTTATTTATGGTTGTAGTTTGACATGAGGTCTACACTTCCAAGACATTACCTTACCCAGATCTGCATCAGGATCATAAAAAAATCATGGTCAAACGTAGTTGACCGAACTGCCTTATGAACAATCTGGAAAACTCAGATTTGTTCATGAACACAATCCTGACGCTTACTTTGACCGGCTTGAATCTTGTTCATCCATTGTTGTTTAGATGATCTGGTGATTGTTTATTGTACCTTAACATAACTACTCAAGTATTGAATATTAAAATCACGAGGAACATGATTGGATCATGTATAACATTTAGCTATAATGTAGTCCCTCGAAACTGACTGGGAATCTGGAAAACCCAGAATTCCAGCAGGCCTCTGACAACATTTTAATCGGCTAATAACTTCTTGATGTGTTGTTATTTGGTCCTGAAACTTGTTTGTTAGTGTAGTATTACATTGATACTACATGTGTAACACATCAAACCGCCTAGAATCATAAACCACAAAGTTTTAGACTTGGTCAAATTAGGTATCCTACAATCTGACTATGAAGCTCAAGAACACTCAAGAACACCTATAGCGACAGAAAGTGTCGCTATAGCCCTTTAGCGACAGTTTTATTTTTATTTTCCGAAAATTAATTAAAAATTAGAAAAAATTAGTTTTTAATTATTAAAAATACATAATAAATTATGAAAAATTATTTTAAAGTCTGAAAAATAGTTTTTAACTATTTTAAGTATATTTTGAAAATATTTAATATTTTGGAATATAAATGGTATTTATTTTTTTAATTATAATATTAAATAAATTATTTAAAAATTATTTTAATTCATGAAAAATCATGAAAAATTATTTTATGGTATAAGAAAATATTTGAAGTTATTTTTAATGACTTTAACATTTTGTGATGAAATTCATTAATTAATTAATATTAATGATAATTAGTTTATTTAATAGATATATTAAATAAATTATGGAAAATTAGAAATAATGCTTTATAAATTATATAAAAATGATTTAAGTGTTATAAAAATATTTTAAGTTATAAAATATAACTTTTGGTATTTTGGCAGGAAAATATTAATATTTTAATATTAATTATCAGATAATGGATTTAAGTGTTTAAAAATCATATAATTATGATTTTAAGATATTAAAAATATTTTGAAATATTATAATTATATTATAATATTATGTAATGATTTTCATTAATATTTTATATTAAATAAATATTAATGATTAAGGTATTATGTGGTATTTAATTCATTCAAATACGGTTTTAAGGATTGAAAAATGTTGATAAATGGTAATAATTATTCGAAAATTATTACGAGCCTAGGAAAAATGTTTTGTCTGATAAGAAATTATCTGTGATAATGATTAAGTGGTTAGACAGATTTTAATTGAACTTAAACTCAATTTTTGTCCGACTAGACCGTCGGAATGATAGAATTGTGTCGGTTTCAAGTCAGACTGAAAAAGTTTGACTTGATGCTATGTCTTATGTGCTGTATAGACTGATAGGATTATGTGGTAATGTGTTTAGGTTATTCTGTGTGTAAATATATAACAGTATTATACTGTGATGATATTATTCTAATATTGGAGATCTATATTACTAATATTAGGTCTTCGGGGTAAAGAGTTATAAATTGCGTTGCGGTAATCAACGGTTCATGCAAGTTTCTTTGTACTTAACTCTAATAAGAGTGTTTTATTCAAGCTTATGGTTATCATTGCTGATTGCCATGAAAATTGTACTCTGTACATCTTGCATGTATAAGTCAGGTTTGAAAAGGCTGATCACCTTCATTACCAGTTGGTTCAGAAATGTTTGTTCATGTTTAAATCTTGTTCAGTCAAAAGTTTATTCGTGATAATTCTCAACTATATTGATGAATTATAGCCAGCTTATTATTCATACTCTTCAATTCATGATATATCGTTATATTATTGTATATAAACTTGTTGGGCAGCTTTCATGCTCACCCTTGCTATATCATGATAAAACATTGCAGATAAGGCGAATGCGTTCGGATACAGGAAAAAGATAATGCCAAGTCCGGCTTGGGATAAAATGTGCGGCTAGTTTGTAATAGTATAATTTGATAAATATTGTTGTGTAAATAGATACTCTATGAATTGTGTATTAAGTTAAGGTTACTCAACCTTGTGGAATAGTGTGTAATGTATTGTATAAACAATTTATGTTTATATCTTCCACAAATAGTGATAGAAATAGTATACCGGATCCGAGGTGTTTTGGGACCTGGATTCGGGGCTGCTACAGAGTAATTATCAAATCGCATACTGACTCATTGTCAAATCGCATGCTAACTTATTATCAAATCCCATATTGACTAACTTTCAAATCGCATAATAACTCATTGTCATATCGCATCACAAGTCGCATTTTAACTTATTATCAAATTGCATCACAAATCCCACATCGTAAATCATAAATTGCATATCATATATCACAAATTGCATATCGTAAATCACATATTGCACATCAAAACTCGCACATCGCATGTCACACTTCACATATTATAAATTGCACATCGCACTTCGCATATCGTAACTCGTACATCACATGTCGCACTTCACATATCTTAAATCGCACATCACATCTCGCACTTCGCATATTGTATGTCACACTTTGCATATCATAACTCGCACATCGCATGTCACACTTCGCATATCATAAATCTCACATCATATATTCCAAATTACATAACTCATTTTAAATAGAATATCTTATTGCAAATAATATATTAGAAATCAAATCGCATATCAAATATAATCACATGTCAAATCCAATAGTATTTTAAATTAAATCACAAATCAAATTAATTTGCATATTAATTCGCAAATTAAATCGCAATTCATATATCAAATCAACTTGTACATCAAATCGCATATTAAAATTTACACATTAAATCACATTTAATTCACATGTCAAATCCCATCTCTAATTTAGATTCACATTGCCAATCGTATCTTCTGCCATTATCACATTATCAATCATATCGCAAGAGACCATTCATTCATTGCTTACTTATATGTTCTCCTTATATTTTTGACCTGTTTTTCATTGTATATAGATGATATTGATATGAAAACTGATGTAATATTCGCACATATATATGATGATGCTTGGGCATTTATTGCATATGTTCTACTATTGTCCATCATGATGCATGCTTTTTGTACATCATTATTCAAAAATTAGAATGTTAGAATTGACCCCTGTGTGGTCTTGTGATACTATTTTTATCGACGGGATGTTTTTTCTAATTAAGGATCGCTTGGGAATTTTTCCCTACTTTTGTCGTAGCACGCTTATGTCGCAGTAATTTCTTTTATGGGTCCTCTCATTTCTTTTGATGAGAAGCTTGGTCCTGCCTTAGACTCCTTCCATTTCATTGAATCGTAAAAAATGCCCCAGCCCTTTCGCATGTTGTTACCGCAGATTCATATAGGCCACTTGATAAGTAATTTTTATACCTTCTTATTGGATATTATCTTACCCTAACTGTTGTTTAATCTTAGACATTTTAGTTGCTTTTCATGCATTTCTTCTCTTTTTGTTGGTTTCACATTTGGAAACTCGCTCGGTGGCATTATAGTTAAAAAAGAGAGGACAAATTGGCATGGCATACATGGAACATGGTGCATGGGAGCAAAAGAAGTCTAAGCATAATGGAAACGGGAGCAATAGCCAGTTTTGGATACAAGAAGTCAAGATGTAGTAGCAGAACATCAGGATTACAGACTGCCAACAAACGCAGTTGCGTCCAACTTACAAAGGAAGGGAGCACAGCTGCTCCTAAGCCCAACTGCTGACTACCCTGGCGCGCAGCTGCGCCCATAACAAGCACAAAGCCGGCGCAGCTACGCCAATCTCCGATGCCAAGTCTGTTGACTTTTCATTTATTGCACCACTCGAAATCTCTCTTGAAGGAGGAGTCATCTGAAGTTAGGATATTGATATAGATTATTTTATTGCCTATTTTAGATATAGAGATGCATAGAGAAAACCTAAGGCGTATTCATCTCTTATTTGTATCTCTCTTGTTTTTTATTCCATTTTCTAGATTAAGTTAGATTAGGGCTAAATTTGGGAACATTGAAGCTTGGATTCAACATTGAAAGCTCAGATTAGAGAAGGAAACCAGATTTGAATCTCTCACTCATTAGTTTCTCTTTCTTTCATTTTGTCTTTCAATGTATGTACAATCTTTAGTGATGGATGTTAATTTATCTATGAACTATTTCCCATTATGGGGTTATAATGAATCTTAATATTTAGTTCAAATTTTTGTACTTCTTTGTGAGTTTTGATTGATTATTTATGTGGATTGTCTAATATGGTTTGCTTTAATAGTATAATTGCTTTATCATCAATTACTATAATAGCTTGTATGAAATTATTAAATAAAGTATGAGTTTAGATTTAACCACATTGACTTGTGTTCATGAATTCTACACGGTGATGGAATTTATGATTCATGCGTTGTATAAAAATATACCGAAGCACCACAAGTAGTTTATTGAGAACTTGAGCCTCAACCTGTTTTGATTGTAATTCACACAGAGATATAGTGCATTAGTTAATTTGGATGTTTGCATTTATTCTATCTATTTGTGGATTGAATGTGATATGGGTATGGTACATCGAGAGATGGTCATATCTTACTTTCGTGTTCTCAACTAGCAGTCCAAAATAATCAATTGAGCTTGCAGGAAGTGTAGTAATTTGGATAACGCATTAAGTGAAGTAATAACCCCATATCTCCCTTATTTGGCTATTTTAATTGATTAATTAGTTTTCTTATTGCACTTAGTATTTTTAGATTAAATATAAATTATTCATCTGTTTATGTAGACCGAGATAATTACAAAATTGATGCAAGTTAGTTAAAATATAATTCATATTCTATGTGGGATCGATACTATACTTTCATTATATTACTTGTTGACCACGTGCACTTGCGTGTGTGTGTTACTTTGATTAATACCCAAACAAGCCAACATGTTTTTGGCGCCGTTGCCAGGGAATATTAATTATTTTTATCACTTTCTTCATCACTTTAAATTAGATTCGACTTAGTTAAACAAAACTTTCTTATCTTATTTCTTTTTATATTCTCTTTTGTTTTAGGTACTCTCGAATAGTGTATGCAAACTCGGTCTAAGAAGCCTACTTTGTTTCCTATCAAGGACAACATTAACGGAAGGGTTTGGTGATTTAGTAAGGGTACTACTGACATTCAAGAGGAAACTGAAACACCGGTAGTCATGGCGGCAGTAGAGCATAAAGCATTGAGAGACTATACAACGCCGCATATAAATGAATTATAATCTCGTATAATGAGGCCAACAATAGCTGCCAATTCCTTCAAAATCAAACTGGGCACAATCCAAAGGGTGCAAAACTCGGTGCAATTTGGGGGTATGGCTAATGATGACCCAAATGAGCATTTATTGAACTTCATTGAGATATGTGATACTTTCAAGTTTAATGGAGTATCAGATGATACGGTGAGGCTTAGACTCTTTCCATTCACTTTGAGAGACAAAGCAAAGAGTTGGCTTCACTCGTTATCGTCGGGGTCCATTACTACTTGGGAAGACTTGGCACAAAAAGTTTTGGCAAAATTCTTCCCTCCTGTAAATACTATCAAGATGAGAAATGATATTTCAACCTTTGAGCAACAACATGATGAGTCATTGTGTGAGGCGTGGGAGAGATACAAAAAATTGTTTCGCAGATGCCCTCACCATGGATTACCACAATGGATGCAAGTAAATACCGTTTACAATGGGTTGGTAACTCACACCCGGACTAGCATTAATGCAGCTTCAGGAGGGGCATTCATGGCCAAGAGTTATGAAGAAGCATATGAGTTGCTATACACCATGGCCGCGAACAACTACCAATGGCCGACATCTAGATTAAATCAGCAGAAAGTTGCTAGAGTATTAGAAGTGGATGCCATCACGGCTCTAGCAGCTCAATTGTCAGTTATGTCAAAGAAGATTGATTTCATTGCCGAATCAAAAGTGCAGCAAGTAGCCTTTGTTTCTGAGCTATATACGGGAGCACATGCCACCGATCAATGTGCCATCAACCCTGAGGAAGTTCATGTTATGGGTAGCTACCAAACACCGCCAAATCTATACCAAAAGACTTACAATTCTGGAACTAGAAACCACCGCAACTTCTCATGGAGTAACAATCAAAATCATCAACAAGCTTCAAGAACACACTATCCCCCGAGATTCCAAAATCAACAATAACATGCAGCACAACCTTCACAACCGAAAAGAAAGAGACTTGGAAGATATTTTGGCAAAATACATGGCCAACAATGATGTGATGTAAAAAAGTCAAGTGGCTGCTATCAGAATTTGGAGAATCAAGTGGGGTAAATGGCTAATATGTTGTCAAATAGACCTCAATGATCTC
>CM035100.1:26286368-26589943 GCA_020205505.1 Panax japonicus
TTCAGCTAGGATGGAGGCACCAAAGGTTGTCCCAGAAAAGTCAAAGCCGGTAGTGCAAGGGAGAGCGTTTGTAGTAACCTCCCAAAAAGCAAGGAACCCGAATGAGGTCATCACGGGTAAGCTTATCATAAACTTTAGCGAAGTCTATACTTTATTTGATACCGGTTCTACCCATTCTTTTATTTCTCTTACTTGCGCTCAATGATTAAATTTGACTCCGGAGAAATTAGACTTTTGGCTTATCTGTGGAAACTCCGTTTGGAGAAACCTTCATTACATCCATGGTTTATAAGTCTTGTTTGGTTCAAGTTGGTACCCACACATTACCTGTCGATCTTAATGCATTAAAAATTCTTACATTTGATGTAATTCTAGGGATTGATTGGTTAACTACTCATCATGCAAAAATTGATTGTTTTCGTAAGGTTGTTAGCTTTCATATTCCTAATCGACCTATTATTCGAATTCAAGCAACCAAACCATTAAAATCAATCACTATCATCTCAAGCCATAAAGCTATTCGTTTATTGAAAAAAGGATGTCACGCTTTCTTAGCCCACGTCACGGATCTAAACAAAAATACGTTAGTTTTGAATAATATTTCTATTGTTAATGAAATTTCTAACGTATTCCCTGAAGAACTTCCTGGCCTACCCCCAGAGCGTGAGATTGAATTTTGTATCGACCTTAAACCAGGTAGAAAACCCATTTCCAAAGCCCCATATCGAATGGCTCCTATTGAACTTCAGGAGTTAAAGACTCAACTGCAGGAATTGTTAGACATTGGCTTTATTCATCCTAGTACTTCTCCTTGGGGTGCTCCTGTTCTATTCGTGAAGAAGAAAGATGGGAGTATACGACTTTGTATTGATTATCGGGAGTTGAATCATGTCACCATCAAAAATAGGTACCCATTACCATGTATTGATGACCTGTTTGACTAGTTGCAAGGAGCCAAATTCTTTTCAAAGTTTGATCTTCGTTTCGGATATCACCAATTGAAGATTAGAACCAATGACATTCCAAAGACGGCTTTCAAAACTAGGTACGGGAATTATGAATTCCTAGTCATGTCCTTTGGATTGACTAATGCTCCTGCTGCCTTCATGGATATGATGAACCGAGTATTCAAGGAATATTTGGATCACTTTGTGGTCGTCTTTATTGATGACATCCTCATATATTCCAAAAGCCTTGAAGATCATGAGGAACACTTAAGGCTGATACTCCAAAAGCTTCGTGAATACAAACTTTATGCCAAGTCAAAGAAATGCGAGTTCTGGCTTGAGGAAGTAGCATTCCTTGGGCACGTGGTATCAAGTCATGGAATATCTGTTGATCCAGCAAAGATTGAAGCTATTCAAAGCTGGGAGTAACCTAAATCAGTGACTAAAGTACGTAGCTTTCTCGGCTTAGCTGGTTATTATCGGAGATTTGTAGAATGGTTTTCTCGAATCGCTACTCCACTAACTCAGCTGACTCGGAAAGATACAAAGTTCGGTTGGAGCGAGGATGTGAGAAGAGTTTTCAAGAACTCAAGAGGAGACTCATTTCAGCACCTGTTCTAACAATACCATCTGGTTCGGAGGGATTTGTCATCTACAGTGATGCTTCAAGCAAAGGGTTAGGATGTGTTCTCATGTAACATAGAAAAGTCATAGCCTATGCCTCACGACAACTCAAAGAATATGAGAGGAATTATCCTACTCATGACCTAGAGTCAGCAGCTGTTGTCTTCGCACTTAAAATTTGGAGGCATTACTTGTATGGGGAGAAAGTGGAGATCTTTACGGATCATAAAAGCCTCAAATATTTCTTCACTCAAAAGGAACTTAACATGTGACAACGGCGTTGGCTTGAACTATTGAAAGATTATGATCATACCATCCAATACCATCCTGGAAAAGCGAACGTGGTAGCTGACACATTGAGTAGAAGATCATATGCGGGTACGAGTGCAATTTTGTCAATGCAAATGCCCATTTTGTATGACTTGCAAAGGATGGAGATAGAGATAAAGACTCCAGGGACCCACGTGATGATGGCAAATATACGAGTAGAACCAACTTTAATTGATAAAAATTAAAGCTGCTCAAGTTACAGATCCGTAGCTGATGCGTATGAGGAAGAAAGTTCAAGGAGGTGCGATGCTGGAAGCAAGAATCGATGAAGAAGGAATACTTCGAGTCAACTCTAGACTTTGTGTTCCTAACGACCCTGATTTAAAGTATAAAATCATGATGGAGGCGCACAAAACACCGTTTGCAATCCATCTCGGGAGTACCAAAATTTATCATGATCTTCGACATACATTTTGGTGGGGCAATATGAAGAGAGTGATAGGGCTGTTTATCTCAAGGTGTCTAACGTGTCAACGAGTTAAGGCGGAGCATCAAGTACCAAAAGGTCCATTGCAACCACTTGAAATTCCAGAATGGAAGTGGGAGCACATTACCATGGATTTCGTTACTGGTCTTCCCAAGGTTTCTCAAGGCATTGATGCAATTTGGGTCATTGTTGGTAGATTGACCAAATCTTCTCATTTTTTACCAATACGAGAAACTTATACACTTGAACGTCTTGCTCGTATGTACATAAACGAGATTGTAAGATTGCATGGTATGCCAGTATCCATAGTTTCTGACCGAGACCCAAGATTCACTTCACGATTTTGGGTTAGTTTACAAAAAGCTATAGGCACAGACTTATGATTTAGTTCGGCATATCATCCTCAGACGGACGGACATTTGGAGAGGACTATTCAAACTCTTGAAGATCTATTAAGACTCTGTGTCCTTGATTTCAAGGGAAGTTGAGACAAGTTCTTACCATTGGTGGAGTTTTCCTACAACAACAGTTATCAAGCAAGTATTGGCATGGATCCATTCGAAGCGTTGTATGGAAGAAAGTGTCGTTCTCCAGTATGCTGGGATGAGGTGGGTGAAGCAATGTTGTTGGGACCGGAGTTGGTACGTATGAATATCCTGTTGGAATATCCTGTCTGTGCGTTTTACGCCGGACCTGGTTCCATCTTTATTATTACTCTGTTGGAATATCCTGTCTGTGTTTTACACCGGACCTAGTTCCGTTTTTATTATTATTCTATTGGAACATCCTGTCTGTGTGTTTTACACCAGACCTGGTTCCGTCTTTATTATTATTATTCTGTTGGATCATTCTGTCTGTGTGTTTTACACCGAACCTGGTTTTGTCTTTATTATTCTGTTGGAACATCCTGTCGGTGCAAATTTTGCCTAACCTGGTTTCGCTATTATTATTCTGTTAGAATAACCTGTCTTTGCGAAGTACCACATGCATGGTGATTTCTTTTGTTATTCCATTCTTTATTATACTCAGTTGGTTAAAGTTTTGACTTCTATACTCCATGAAATTAATAGAATAT
Source organism: Panax japonicus (assembly GCA_020205505.1). Lineage (NCBI taxonomy): Eukaryota > Viridiplantae > Streptophyta > Magnoliopsida > Apiales > Araliaceae > Panax > Panax japonicus. The sequence continues at coordinate 26,289,772 of CM035100.1, forward strand.
CCTTGATATTTGCATTTCATCCAGTATCTTTTCATGGAAATATTCTTCTGATCATTCTTGAATTTTATTCTACAAAGCAGTATCATGTTGACAATTTGGACGTTATTGATTCTTGGACAAATTAATTCTTGAACTTGTTTTTATTGAATTCTTATATCATTGTCATCATCCTCATATATTATGTTGAAAGTCATCTGTGGCCTGTAGTGCATAGATGGACTTGGTATGGTTATGACCAGGGATTATTCGATGTAATCATGACCGTAATGTTACAAATGATGTGGTAAAAGTTATCATTGGCCCGTAGTGCATTGATGGACTGTTGTCGGCATGATCAGACCATTAATGAATACACAAATATTCTTGGCCCGTAGTGTATGGATAATTGTGGTCGTGATACTAAAGAATATCCTTGACCGTAGTGCATGGGTGATTCGATGATGTGGATTATTTATTAAGCTGAGTCTCATCGATAACAGTGATGAAAATCCTTTTTAATCATAAAAGATAGTTGATTTTATTTTCTACTTGACTCTTTTAATTGATTGCTTGTTTCGCTGCAGTTAAACTGGATGTCTATTATATTTTATCAGTTTAACATTGTTGGAGACTAATGATAATTTATTCTGCATTATCTTAGTCATAATATTTCTTACTGGGCTAGTTGAGCTCACCCTTTCTTTCACTGTTCTCTTCAGGAAATGAGAATATAGCTGGGACGAGTCGGGGAACGGAGTGATGGTCCAGAGGATAGCATTAGTAGTCCTCACTATTCTGTGAAATAGTGTGATAATAATTGTAATGAGGACTCCTTTTGAGTTTGTATAATCTCTAGTAGACAATATTTGTATTCAAACTTACAATTTATGTTTTTTCGTATTGTACACGACAGTTGTATTAGTAAGTTGTATTTGAATTCTGTAGCATATATCTGGCAACCCAAGATGGGTGATGTATACCTAATTTTGGGGGCATCACAGTTGGTATCAAAGCTTAGTGATATGATCCCTAGCTAAGATGTTAGACTATAACTAGGAGGGGAGAGACGGGGAATTCCTTCGCTAGTATGACCTACTTAAATTTATTTTGTATTTAAATTGGTTGGTTAGAGTTTAGAGATATTATGTTACATGTCAATTAACCTTTGTTTTGTGGCAGTAAATGAAAATGACATCCGAAAATATTGAGAATAGCAATGGAGCACAAGAGACCGTTGAGTCTCCACATATCAATAATCAGGAGAATGTGCATCAGGAAGGTGACAATCCTCATACAAACAACAACACTGAACAAATTATGAATGATGGATTGTTCAGAGGCTTTATGCAATTCATGCAACAGCATGCGAGAGCGGATCCTGTCCAAAATGTAGGTGGAAACACTGGAAACTCTCGGGCGGTCACTGCTAAACAGATCAAGGAGCTGGGACCATCGGAGTTTAAGGGAGAGCCAAAACCACTTATGGCGGAAGCATGGATAAAGTAGATCACCAAGATATTTGATGTCTTGGGATGCTCCGAGGAGAAAAAAGTTCCCTTTGCCGCCTTTATGTTACGCGCAAATTACTGGTGGGAATCAGTAAAACGTACTCAACCTGCCGTACTGAAGATGTCTTGGGAGAAGTTCCAAGAGCTATTCAACTACAAATACTTTCCTGAAAGTATTCGTCACATGAAGGAGGTGGAGTTTATCAAATTGGAGCAAAACAATATGTCCGTGTCGCAATACGAGGCAAAATTTACGGAGTTATCCCGGTTTGCGTCCCACTTGGTGGATAATGAAGAGAGAATGTCACGAATGTTTTTAAGAGGTTTGAAGCCGGAGATACGTCAATATCTTATTTCTCATAAACTGTGTTTGTATTTAGATGTTGTAAATAGGGCTCAGTTGGTGGAGCGCGATAACGAGTCAACGCAACCAAAAGAGAGCAGCCGACAAAATGATAATACCAGTGAGAGCAGTCATCGAAGCGGTGACAACAAGCGTGGAGGGAATCAACAGGCTAGAAATGGTAATCACTTCGGTGGTAATCAGGGCCAAAATAATAAGAATGGACATTTCAAGAAGAGGAAGTTCAACAATGATGGAAAGACGTCAGCATCAACACCCGTGTTTAAGGAAGGAGAAAGACCACCTCTCATATGCTTCAAATGCAGAGGGGAGGGACACATCACTACAAATTCCGCGATGCCATCCAAAACATGTTATAATTGTGGAAGAGAAGGTCACTTAGCCCGATTTTATCGTTCACCGAAGACAAATTCAGCTAGGATGGAGGCACCAAAGGTTGTCCCAGAAAAGTCAAAGCCGGTAGTGCAAGGGAGAGCGTTTGTAGTAACCTCCCAAAAAGCAAGGAACCCGAATGAGGTCATCACGGGTAAGCTTATCATAAACTTTAGCGAAGTCTATACTTTATTTGATACCGGTTCTACCCATTCTTTTATTTCTCTTACTTGCGCTAAATGATTAAATTTGACTCCGGAGAAATTAGACTTTTGGCTTATCTGTGGAAACTCCGTTTGGAGAAACCTTCATTACATCCATGGTTTATAAGTCTTGTTTGGTTCAAGTTGGTACCCACACATTACCTGTCGATCTTATTGCATTAAAAATATTTGCATTTGATGTAATTCTAGGGATTGATTGGTTAACTACTCATCATGCAAAAATTGATTATTTTCATAAGGTTGTTAGCTTTTATATTCCTAATCGACCTATTATGCGAATTCAAGCAACCAAACCATTAAAATCAATCACTATCATCTCAAGCCATAAAGCTATTCGTTTATTGAAAAACGGATGTCACGCTTTCTTAGCCCACGTCACGGATCTAAACAAAAATACGTCAGTTTTGAATAATATTTCTATTGTTAATGAAATTTCTAACGTATTCCCTAAAGAACTTCCTGGCCTACCCCTATAGCGTGAAATTGAATTTTGTATCGACCTTAAACCAGGTAGAAAACCCATTTCCAAAGCCCCATATCGAATGGCTCCTATTGAACTTCAGGAGTTAAAGACTCAACTGCAGGAATTGTTAGACATTGGCTTTATTCATCCTAGTACTTCTCCTTGGGGTGCTCCTGTTCTATTCGTGAAGAAGAAAGATGGGAGTATACGACTTTGTATTGATTATCGGGAGTTGAATCATGTCACCATCAAAAATAGGTACCCATTACCACGTATTGATGACCTGTTTGACTAGTTACAAGGAGCCAAATTCTTTTCAAAGTTTGATCTTCGTTTTGGATATCACCAATTGAAGATTAGAACCAATGACATTCCAAAGACGGCTTTCAGAACTCGATACGGGAATTATGAATTCCTAGTCATGTCCTTTGGATTGACTAATGCTCCTGCTGCCTTCATGGATATGATGAACCGAGTATTCAAGGAATATTTGGATCACTTTGTGGTCGTCTTTATTGATGACATCCTCATATATTCCAAAAGCCGTGAAGATCATGAGGAACACTTAAGGCTGATACTCCAAAAGCTTCGTGAATACAAACTTTATGCCAAGTCGAAGAAATGCGAGTTCTGGCTTGAGGAAGTAGCATTCCTTGGGCACGTGGTATCAAGTCATGGAATATCTGTTGACCCAGCTAAGATTGAAGCTATTCAAAGCTAGGAGTAACCTAAATCAGTGACCAAAGTACGTAGCTTTCTCGGCTTAGCTGGTTATTATCGGAGATTCATAGAATGGTTTTCTCGAATCGCTACTCCACTAACTCAGCTGACTTGGAAAGATACAAAGTTCGGTTGGAGCGAGGAATGTGAGAAGAGTTTTCAAGAACTCAAGAGGAGACTCATTTCAGCACCTGTTCTGACAATACCATCTGGTTCGGAGGGATTTGTCATCTACAGTGATGCTTCAAGCAAAGGGTTAGGATGTGTTCTCATGTAAAATAGAAAAGTCATAGCCTATGCCTCACGACAACTCAAAGAATATGAGAGGAATTATCCTACTCATGACCTAGAGTCAGCAGCTGTTGTCTTCGCACTTAAAATTTGGAGGCATTGCTTGTATGGGGAGAAAGTGGAGATCTTTACGGATCATAAAAGCCTCAAATATTTCTTCACTCAAAAGGAACTTAACATGTGACAACGGCGTTGGCTTGAACTATTGAAAGATTATGATCATACCATCCAATACCATCCTGGAAAAGCGAACGTGGTAGCTGACACATTGAGTAGAAGATCATATGCGGGTACGAGTGCAATTTTGTCAATGCAAATGCCCATTTTGTATGACTTGCAAAGGATGGAGATAGAGATAAAGACTCCAGGGACCCACGTGATGATGGCAAATATACGAGTAGAACCAACTTTAATTGATAAAAATTAAAGCTGCTCAAGTTACAGATCCTGAGCTGATGCGTATGAGGAAGAAAGTGCAAGAAGGTGCGATGCCGGAAGCAAGAATCGATGAAGAAGGAATACTTCGAGTCAACTCTAGACTTTGTGTTCCTAACGACCCTGATTTAAAGTATAAAATCATGATGAAGGCGCACAACACACCGTTTGCAATCCATCTTGGGAGTACCAAAATTTATCATGATCTTCGACATACATTTTGGTGGGGCAATATGAAGAGAGTGATAGCGCTGTTTATCTCAAGGTGTCTAACGTGTCAACGAGTTTAGGCGGAGCATGAAGTACCAAAAGGTCCATTGCAACCACTTGAAATTCCCGAATGGAAGTGGGAGCACATTACCATGGATTTCGTTACTGGTCTTCCCAAGGTTTCTCAAGGCATTGATGCAATTTGGGTCATTGTTGGTAGATTGACCAAATCTTCTCATTTTTTACCAATACGAGAAACTTATACACTTGAACATCTTGCTCGTATGTACATAAACGAGATTGTAAGACTGCATGGTATACCAGTATCCATAGTTTCTGACCAAGACCCAAGATTCACTTCACGATTTTGGGTTAGTTTACAAAAAGCTATAGGCACAGACTTACGATTTAGCTTGGCATATCATCCTCAGACGGACGGACAGTTGGAGAGGACTATTCAAACTCTTGAAGATCTATTAAGACTCTGTGTCCTTGATTTCAAGGGAAGTTGAGACAAGTTCTTACCATTGGTGGAGTTTTCCTACAACAATAGTTATCAAGCAAGTATTGGCATGGCTCTATTCGAAGCGTTGTATGAAAGAAAGTGTCGTTCTCCAATATGCTGGGATGAGGTGGGTGAAGAAACGTTGTTGGGACCGGAGTTGGTACGTATGAATATCCTGTTGGAATATCCTGTCTGTGCGTTTTACGCCGGACCTGGTTCCATCTTTATTATTACTCTGTTGGAATATCCTGTCTGTGTTTTACACCGGACCTAGTTCCGTTTTTATTATTATTCTATTGGAACATCCTGTCTATGTGTTTTACACCAGACCTGGTTCCGTCTTTATTATTATTCTGTTGGAACATTCTGTCTGTGTGTTTTACACCGAACCTGGTTTCGTCTTTATTATTGTGACAACCCGATATTTTCTATATAAATAAATCTTAAATTTTGCGTATAAATTTTTTTTTTATTTTAAGGATGAGGATTTGTGTGGTAAATAAAAATATATTTATTACATGAATATTTACAAGTAAATTTATTTTAGAATTATTGATTATTATAAAGTATATTTTTATAATAATTAATTTTAAGTTAGAAATATTTTTATTAATTATTTTCCATAAATATATAATCATATATTATTTAAATAATATATGAAGTGATTTTTTTTAATAAATATAATAATTATTTTATTATATGAATTTTGTACAGATTATTAAGTTAATTATTTTACCTTAATTATTAAGGTTTAATAGAAAGGATAAATCAGATATAGAATCCAAATCCTAATTTTGGATTATTGTCAAGGTATGAGAATAATAATATAATACTCCCTCCATCCCAGGATAAAAGTCCTTATTACTATTTTGAGTAGTCCCATGTTAAATGTCCACTTTCCTTTAATAACCAAACTTTTACACATTTTTTCCTATTATGCCCGTAGCATTAAATATCTCATATTTTTCTTATTCTAATTCTCTCTCCATATTTAATGACATTATTATGGATAATTTTGTCATTTTATTCATCTTCTTAATATGCGTGAAAAGTCTACCAGGACTTTTATCCTGGGACAGAGGGAGTATTAATTATATGTTGATTTTTCAGTGCTATGAATATGTATGGTATGTCCGTATTGATAATGGTTGGTCAATTACTGTGTATTTTGACCAAACCCTAGTAATGATGTTAAACCCTAATTTGAGATTCAAATTAGAGTACAAGATTATTTTATAAGTGTATAATATTAATTATATCATGTATTAAATGTATTAATTAGGTAAACCCTAATTAAAATTTTGGAAACCCTAATTGCTATAATTAGTAACCCTAATTTGAAATTAGAGTTTGAGATTGTTGGTAAGTATTGATAATGTGATTAATTAGCAAGTATTATGATTATAGTTATTAAATTTAGAAACCCTAAATTGTTAAACCCTAATTACTAAACTAGAACCCTAATTTAGTAATTGAAAACCCTAATAGTAATTTGGTAATCCTAATTACCGAAAGAGTAAACCCTAATTGCTTTATTAGCAAAGTCAATTATGATTATGATTAATAAACTCTAATGTCCATTTGTTTGATAATTACAAACTTATTTTAATTAACAAAGTTATTATTTTAAAAATTTTAGAAACTAAAATTTGGTTATTTTATTTTATTTTATTTAATTTTTGTGCAAACCCTAGTTGAAAAATCCTACAATTTGTGTTAAACTTTAGGGTTAAACCCTAAGGATTTGCAAAAATGACAATTTAGCCATTAAATTGGAAAGACAAATGACCATTATGCCCCTTGCATTATTGAAGCTACAACCTTAGGTTTTGACATTAGGTTAAGTGGTTGGCCAACTCTTAACAACTCTTAACCACTCCTTTGACAAAAAAAATGACAGCAACAAGCAAAGCTCAGCCAATTCATTGAATCAACATGTTTATAAATAAGTTGAGAGAGAGAAAAAGTGATTTTTGCTAGCTATTTTTATCAATACTCAAACCAAATGCTCTCAAGCACCTCACCTCCGAAAAATTAAGCTAAATCAGTCCCATATACCAGCCCCACGAAATCCAACCACAAATCAGAAGCCTAGAATCATCAATTGATCATAAAAGGTATAAAACCCTAATTCAAATTCTGTCCAAAAATCTGATGTTAGATGTTAGTTTCTTTGTGTTATACATGTTAGATATAGTATAAATAGATGATCTGGGTTGCTAGATGTTAGATCCATAACATCTAGAGGCTCGGATTTGAAGATTTGTCGAATCTGGAAAATTTGTATTTTGAGGTCTGACAATGAATGTCAGACCATGTAGATCTCATTCTGTTTGTGTTTTTGGTTGTTTAAATGTTTAACTTCATAGTATGTTATGATCACTTTAATCTAAAACTAGAATCAGGGTCAGGAGATGTGTAGATTGCATGTTATTTTTGGTCAAACTCGGTTGACCGAGCATGACTGGAAGATTTCTGGGTAACCCAGAAATCATTTTCCAGTATCTGACAAGATGTTTAAGGCTCCAGATTTGTCAGGTTTTTGTGTTTTTGTTTTTGTTCTTGACTTCATGTTGTAGTATGTTAGATGGACTCAAGATGTATATCTTTATACCCTTCATAACATAAATATATCGAGTTGAGTGAGTGGTCAAAGTAGACCACAAGTCACTGATTAAGCGTTTCTGGAAAACCCAGAAACTTTATACATGAGTGTTCTGACAGCCTTTGACCGAGTCAAATCTGGCTGTTTTATTGTTGATATTGTGATTTTATGTGATAGATATGTAGTGTTACATGTGGGCTAAAACTCTGAAGTCTTAAATCACACGAACAGTTCATATGTTGTACGCTATAGTCGATCAAAAGTGGTAAGTCGAACTGTTCTTCATTTCTGGGTAACCCAGAAAATGAAGAACAGCTCTGACAGCATCTTGGGACGCTTAGATCTAGCTCGTGTTAGGTTGTTTGATCATGTTGTTTGTTAGAACATGTAGTATTGAACTTTGTTTACAAGATCTAGTTCATAGTTGGTCCAGAAACACTCTGTGTGATGAAAGATTGTTGGTCAAACATGACCACTCGGCAACTGTGTATGCAGATCTGGGTTCATGAAGAACATGAAGAACACCTATAGCGACGGTTCTGTCGCTATAGGTGGTCTTTAGCGACAGACATCATTATTATTTTCCGAAAATTATAAAAAATAGAAAAAAATAGTTTTTAATTATTAAAAATACAAAATAAATTATTAAAAATTATTTTAAATTCTGAAAATTAGTTTTTAATTATTTTAAATATATTTCATAAATATTTAATATTTTTGGAATATTAAAAGTATTTAATTTATTTAATTATAATATTAAATAAATTATTTAAAAATGATTTTAATTCATGAAAAATCATTTAAAATTATATTATGATATAAGAAAATAATTTAAGTTATTTTTGATAACTTTTAATATTATGTGATAATTTTAATTAATAAATTAATATTAATGATAATTAAGTTATTTATTAAATGAATTAAAAATGATTTTATTATAGTAAAAATCATTTCAAATAATAATAAGGTATTTAAAAATATTTTAAGTTATAAAATATAACTTTTAATATTTAAAGGTAAATTTAATTAATTAATGATTATTAATGATATTAAAGTAATTTAATAATTATATTAAATAATTTAGTTTAAAAATGATTTTATTATTTTAAAAATCATTTTAAATAAAAATAAAGTGTTTAAAGATATTTTAAAGTTATAAAATATAACTGTTAATATTTAAAGGATAATTTCATTAATAATTTAATATTAATGATATTTAATGATTAATGATATTAAATTTATTTAATAATTATATTAAATAAATAGTTTAAAAATGTTTTTATTTATTTAAAAATCATTTAAAAAGGATGTTAATGATTTAAAAATATTTTAAGTTATAATTATTAACTTTTAATATTTGGATAAATAGCTCATTAATATTTAAATATTAATGATAATTATTTAATAGTGATTATAAATGTTTTAAAAATATTTTGAGTTATTATACATAACTTTAATATTTTGGCAATGGTTTCATTAATAGTGTAATATTAATTAAATATTACTGATAATAGAATTGTTTGATATTTAAATCATTTAATAATGATTCTGATATTTCAAAAATTATGATAAATGGTAATAATTATTTAATAATTATTATAAGGCCATGAAAAATAGTGCGACTGATGTTTAAGTTATCCAAATGGATAATGAACTACTGTTTAGAGTCTTAGACTCGATATTTACCCGATAAAGATGTCGGTAGACCGACATGTTTCAGAAATTGATCTGGACTTAAATAATTTAATTGAATATGTGTTTATTTGTGATTCAATGGTTATTAAGGTTGTATGACAATGTGATTAGGGAGGTGTTGATGTTGATTATGAGTCAATGATTGTTGAACATGTGTGATAATGTGAATAGGGAATGTGCTGACTGCAATAGGCAGTGTTATGTGTACGATATGTTGTACTAATCAGTAAAATGATCTGATTAATGATAGGTTGTGATAGAAAAGAGTAGATCTAAGTTGCGTAAGTGTAAGCAGCGCATCAGGCAAGTATCCTAACTTTGCATTTTCTTTATGCAATGGACAGAAGTGAGAAGTTCAGAATAATTATTATGTACAGATTGTTAAACTTATATTATATACACCCTTTGATTATCAACATGTTAGTATATTATAATTCGAATATATATATTCTGTTCGTTAATTTCTAGAAATGATTATACAAGTGTCCCCACTTGGATAATCATTGTATTCAATCGCATGTTGATACACCTTTGATATACATATATGTTGAATTATATATTATTGTTGAATAAGATAAGACTTTTGTTATAAAAACCCGACAGGTATGAACATCCTGATAATGGGAAAATTTTTATGCGCCAAAGGCGGACAGAGTGAACGATAACATCGTTCTTATACATGTAGTATTGATCAATACAGGGTACAATGGGGCTGATCACCCTCCGTGCCCGTAAGTCATGACGGTTTACAGATGAATTTCTGTTCAAACCTTTTCGAAAATGAAAACAATGTTCATAGTATGTCACAGAAACCCCATGTATAGTCAATACACAGTTTCAAACATTTGAAAGAGGATTGTTATGTTAATATTATTGGTACAGATTACTTCACAACTATTGACTAGTTGTAGAAGAATATTATAAAGAAAACATTTAAATTCTTTCAGCCTATATATAAATAATACTTGCTGGGCACTCAAATGCTCATCCTTGCTTAATTTAAATGTTTTCAGCTAAGTGTGAAGGACCAGAAGGATCTGTCAAGAACAAAGGAACAAGGAAAGTTGCTGAATGACTTTTTATGCTACTGTTTGTAATAGTTTTAGATTATGAAGATTATGATATATATATTTATATATGTTATGACATGTAATGAATGTTTAAAGGTTACGTACTTGGGAGAAAGACTCTGATGTATTTATAAATTTAAGTTTAAGTTTTATATTATTGTTATTATTATTAGTAGTATTCTGCTCATAGAAATGGTATCGTGAAGTACCGAGTTCGGGTTTCAAGTATCCGGGTTCGGGGGCCTCTCAAGTTGGTATCAGAGCTATAAGGTTAGAAACCTTAGGTGGGTTAGACCTTAGGCTATAACCTTAGAACAGAGGGAAACATTGAAAATATAAATAACTCATATAGAGTTTAAATAAAGATTAATTGGATAAATTCATCATCAAACAAACTAAAAGATAACTTATATGAAACATTTATGTGTTATGTGTATATATTATATGCTAATCAGGATAATTGCTGTGTGTAGATGTCAGGTGAAAAAGAACTAGGATACCCACGGGTCGTAAAGAAGGAGCTAATATCGAAGCCAATAGCAGAAATAGAAGCTCACAATGAAACCAACTCGGACGAGGTGGTTATCGTGGAAAACATAGTACCAGATCCGGAAATAGTGGATCTGACAGATAATGATTCAGACTCTAAAGCTGAAGCTGATGAAGGATCAATGGAGATGCAGGAATTGAGGAACAAGGTTTCTTCTCTAGAAGGGTTGTGGAAGACAGAAAAACTGCTTAACAGTCAACTGCGTCAGGCATTAATAGAAACAATGGAAGAGCAGGATAAGCTTCAAATCCAAATCAATCAGATGGGAGCCTCAAGCAACACTTCGTTTGCAGCTCCAAAAGATAAGGGAAAAAGGAAGGTAGAAGACCATGATTTAGGAAAACCTGGGAAGAAGAAATGGAAAAGAATATGTTATCTTTGCGGCTATGAAGGGCATACTACTCTGTATTGTCCTGACTATAAACGAGGAGCATGTTTTATCTGTGGAAAGGAAGATCATCCGGCGAGAAGCTGTCCAAGAAAGAAGACTTAGTAAATAGGTAGTATAGGTTATGTTGTGTAAGCGTGTTTAATATTATATGTGTGCTTAGTATGTCTGTGTAATGCATTATGCTAAAACTTTTGGTGCAAGTGGTGATGTAAATCCCGACTTTTGTAGTCACAATGGGATAAATGATGTTTAAAGCACTATGTGCTATGATATGTAAAATATTTTAAAAGCAATGAATGAATATGAATCAAAGTTTAAGTTATGAAACAAGTTTAATAAGTTTAAACTTATATGATAAAGTTTAGAATGTAAGTTAATTTATGATTTTTACTTAACCAAATAATGCCGCCAAGACGTCAAACTCAAAATCAGAGGGCAGAAGAGTCTGTCAACAACGTTGAAGGACAACAACAAGCAGACCTGATGCAGCATTTTGCAAATATGGTAGCCCAGGCTATGCAACAAGGAAACCAGCCGGATAATCACTTGGCGAATTTTAAAGATTTTAAGGCTGTAGGACCGCAAGAATTTAAAGGTACGACTGACCCTGTAGAAGCCCAAACTTGGGTTAAGGAAATTGAGAAGGCGTTTATAATAGCTAGGGTAGCTGAGGGGCAAAAGACCTCTTTTGCCACCTATATGATGAAGGGTGAGGCAAATTTCTGGTGGGAAGCGAATCAGGTGAGGGCAGGAGCAGGTGTGGTAGCGTAAGATATATTTAAGACTTTATTTTTCGAGAACTATTTTTCAGCCAGTATGCAGTCTAGAATGGAGGTAAAATTTCTGTTGTAGCAAGGGGATATGTCAGTGGCAGAATATGCCGCAAAATTCAATGAGTTAGTTAGGTTTGCTTCGCATCAAGTCGATACGGAGGCTAGGAAGGCGAGGAGATTTGAGCTGGGATTAAAACCCTGGCTCTATAATAAGGTGGCAGTGTTGCAGATTCCAACATTTGCAGCACTCATGGAGAAGGCGATAATTGCGGAGGAGGGAAGTGAGGCTATGAGCCTCTACAATAAGGAGAAGAAGAACAAGGGCAAGGTCGAGGGAGCTGAGAAGGTGAGGACTAATAGTGGAAGCAGGACTGTTGACGGAAAAAGGAAGGGAAACTATTTTGGAAACGTGCAGGTGAAGCAAGAAGGAATTAAGAAGCAAGGGATTCAGTGTAAAACGTGTGGAAAGAACCACTCCGGAGAATGTTTAAAAGGAAAATTTGTGTGTTATAAATGCGGACAGGAGGGCCATATCTCTCCCAACTGCCCCAATCCTAGAATGAATAGTGGTTGTTTTATTTGTGGATAATTGGAACATAGGGTGAAGGATTGTCCGAACAGGAGGGTAGAGGCTGGTAGTGTGAATATTGGTAAGGGTAGTGGAACATTAGCAATCACAGGACCGACATCATCGAACAAACCAACAAAGTCAACATCAAGGGTCTTCAATATGACGGTTCAAAACACGGTGGCAGCTGGCAATGCAGTTCCTGGTAATATTCGTTTTATTTGCGTAATTAGAATTTTTCTATTTATAATAAATTGTTTTATAAAGAAATTTTGAAGAGGAATTTGAGTTCTTTTAGAAATCAAATTTCCGTTTAACCAGAAAGACAAGCTTAATGTGATTAGTTAAAGATCAGTTCGATCAAAGTTGATCGAGAACTATTTGCGAAGATTATGTATGCTATGTACCCAGTTATGTGTAGGTTTTTAAGTGTTGATTCCGGGGACGGAATCCTTATAAGGGAGGGTGAATGTGACAACCCGATATTTTCTATATAAATAAATCTTAAATTTTGCGTATAATTTTTTATTTTATTTTAAGGATGAGGATTTGTACAAGATTATGTGTATATGTATTTATGTGGTAAATAAAAATATATTTATTACATGAATATTTACAAGTAAATTTTTTTTATAATTATTGATTATTATAAAGTATATTTTTATAATAATTAATTTTAAGATAGAAATATTTTTATTAATTATTTCCCATAATATATAATCATATATTATTTAAATAATATATGAAGTGATTTTTTTAATAAATATAATAATTATTTTATTATATGAATTTTGTACAGATTATTAAGTTAATTATTTTACCTTAATTATTAAGGTTAAATAGAAAGGATAAATCAGATATGGAATCCAAATCCTAATTTTGGATTATTGTCAAGGTATAGGAATAATATTATAATATTAATTATATGTTGATTTTTCAGTGCTATGAATATGTACGGTATGTCCGTATTGATAATGGTTGGTCAATTACGGTGTATTTTGATCAAACCCTAGTAATAATGTTAAACCCTAATTTGAGATCCAAATTAGAGTACAAGATTATTTTATAAGTGTATAATATTAATTATATCATGTATTAAATGTATTAATTAGGTAAACCCTAATTAAAATTCTGGAAACCCTAATTGCTATAATTAGTAACCCTAATTTGAAATTAGAGTTTGAGATTGTTGGTAAGTATTGATAATGTGATTAATTAGCAAGTATTATGAATATAATTATTAAATTTAGAAACCCTAAATTGTTAAACCCTAATTACTAAAGTAGAACCCTAATTTAGTAATTGAAAACCCTAATAGTAATTTGGTAATCCTAATTACCGAAAGAGTAAACCCTAATTGCTTTATTAGCAAAGTCAATTATGATTATGATTAATAAACTCTAATGTCCATTTGTTAGATAATTACAAACTTATTTTAATTAACAAAGTTATTATTTTAAAAATTTTAGAAACTAAAATTTGGTTATTTTATTTTATTTTATTTAATTTTTGTGCAAACCCTAGTTGAAAAATCCTACAATTTGTGTTAAACTTTAGGGTTAAACCCTAAGGGTTTGCAAAAATGACAATTTAGCCATTAAATTGGAAAGACAAATGACCATTATGCCCCTTGCATTATTGAAGCTACAACCTTAGGTTTTGACATTAGGTTAAGTGGTTGGCCAACTCTTAACAACTCTTAACCACTCCTTTGACAAAAAAAATGACAGCAACAAGCAAAGCTCAGCCAATTCATTGAATCAACATGTTTATAAATAAGTTGAGAGAGAGAAAAAGTGATTTTTGCTAGCTATTTTTATCAATACTCAAACCAAATGCTCTCAAGCACCTCACCTCCGAAAAATTAAGCTAGATCAGTCCCATATACCAGCCCCACGAAATCCAACCACAAATCAGAAGTCTAGAATCATCAATTGATCATAAAAGGTATAAAACCCTAATTCAAATTCTGTCCAAAAATCTGATGTTAGATGTTAGATTTTTTGTGTTATACATGTTAAATATAGTATAAATAGATGATCTGGGTTACTAGATGTTAGATCCATAACATCTAGAGGCTCGGATTTGAAGATTTGTCGAATCTGGAAAATTTGTATTTTGAGGTCTGACAATGAATGTCAGACCATGTAGATCTCATTCTGTTTGTGTTTTTGGTTGTTTAAATGTTTAACTTCATAGTATGTTATGATCACTTTAATCTAAAACTAGAATCAGGGTCAGGAGATGTGTAGATTGCATGTTATTTTTGGTCAAACTCGGTTGACCGAGCATGACTGGAAGATTTCTGGGTAACCCAGAAATCATTTTCCAGTATCTGACAAGATGTTTAAGGCTCCAGATTTGTCAGGTTTTTGTGTTTTTGTTTTTGTTCTTGACTTCATGTTGTAGTATGTTAGATGGACTCAAGATGTATATCTTTATACCCTTCATAACATAAATATATCGAGTTGAGTGAGTGGTCAAAGTAGACCACAAGTCACTGATTAAGCGTTTCTGGAAAACCCAGAAACTTTATACATGAGTGTTCTGACAGCCTTTGACCGAGTCGAATCTGGCTGTTTTATTGTTGATATTGTGATTTTATGTGATAGATATGTAGTGTTACATGTGGGCTAAAACTCTGAAGTCTTAAATCACACGAACAGTTCATATGTTGTACGCTATAGTCGATCAAAAGTGGTAAGTCGAACTGTTCTTCATTTCTGGGTAACCCAGAAAATGAAGAACAGCTCTGACAGCATCTTGGGACGCTTAGATCTAGCTCGTGTTAGGTTGTTTGATCATGTTGTTTGTTAGAACATGTAGTATTGAACTTTGTTTACAAGATCTAGTTCATAGTTGGTCCAGAAACACTCTGTGTGATGAAAGATTGTTGGTCAAACATGACCACTCGGCAACTGTGTATGCAGATCTGGGTTCATGAAGAACATGAAGAACACCTATAGCGACGGTTCTGTCGCTATAGGTGGTCTTTAGCGACAGACATCATTATTATTTTCCGAAAATTATAAAAAATAGAAAAAAATAGTTTTTAATTATTAAAAATACAAAATAAATTATTAAAAATTATTTTAAATTCTGAAAATTAGTTTTTAATTATTTTAAATATATTTCATAAATATTTAATATTTTTGGAATATTAAAAGTATTTAATTTATTTAATTATAATATTAAATAAATTATTTAAAAATGATTTTAATTCATGAAAAATCATTTAAAATTATATTATGATATAAGAAAATAATTTAAGTTATTTTTGATAACTTTTAATATTATGTGATAATTTTAATTAATAAATTAATATTAATGATAATTAAGTTATTTATTAAATGAATTAAAAATGATTTTATTATAGTAAAAATCATTTCAAATAATAATAAGGTATTTAAAAATATTTTAAGTTATAAAATATAACTTTTAATATTTAAAGGTAAATTTAATTAATTAATGATTATTAATGATATTAAAGTTATTTAATAATTATATTAAATAATTTAGTTTAAAAATGATTTTATTATTTTAAAAATAATTTTAAATAAAAATAAAGTGTTTAAAGATATTTTAAAGTTATAAAATATAACTTTTAATATTTAAAGGATAATTTCATTAATAATTTAATATTAATGATATTTAATGATTAATGATATTAAATTTATTTAATAATTATATTAAATAAATAGTTTAAAAATGTTTTTATTTATTTAAAAATCATTTAAAAAGGATGTTAATGATTTAAAAATATTTTAAGTTATAATTATTGACTTTTAAAATTTAGATAAATAGCTCATTAATATTTAAATATTAATGATAATTATTTAATAATGATTATAAATGTTTTAAAAATATTTTGAGTTATTATACATAACTTTAATATTTTGGCAATGGTTTCATTAATAGTTTAATATTAATTAAATATTAATGATAATAGAATTGTTTGATATTTAAATCATTTAATAATGATTCTGATATTTCAAAAATTATGATAAATGATAATAATTATTTAATAATTATTATAAGGCCATGAAAAATAGTGCGACTGATGTTTAAGTTATCCAAATGGATAATGAACTACGGTTTAGAGTCTTAGACTCAATATTTACCCGATAAAGCTGTCGGTAGACCGACATGTTTCAGAAATTGATCTGGACTTAAATAATTTAATTGAATATGTGTTTATTTGTGATTCAATGGTTATTAAGGTTGTTTGACAATGTGATTAGGAAGGTGTTGATGTTGATTATGAGTCAATGATTGTTGAACATGTGTGATAATATGAATAGGGAATGTGCTGACTGCAATAGGCAGTGTTATGTGTACGATATGTTGTACTAATCAGTAAAATGATCTGATTAATGATAGGTTGTGATAGAAAAGAGTAGATCTAAGTTGCGTAAGTGTAAGCAACGCATCAGACAAGTATCCTAACTTTGCATTTTCTTTATGCAATGGACAGAAGTGAGAAGTTCAGAATTATTATTATGTACAGATTGTTAAACTTATATTATATACACCCTTTGATTATCAACATGTTAGTATATGATAATTCGAATATATATATTCTGTTCGTTAATTTCTAGAAATGATTATACAAGTGTCCCCACTTGGATAATCATTGTATTCAATCGCATGTTGATACACCTTTGATATACATATATGTTGAATTATATATTATTGTTGAATAAGATAAGACTTTTGTTATAAAACCCGACAGGTATGAACATCCCGATAATGGGAAAATTTTTATGCGCCCAAGGCGGACAGAGTGAACGATAACATCGTTCTTATACATGTAGTATTGATCAATATAGGGTACAATGGGGCTGATCACCCTCCATGCCCGTAAGTCATGACGGTTTACAGATGAATTTCTGTTCAAACCTTTTCGAAAATGAAAACAATATTCATAGTATGTCACAGAAACCCCATGTATAGTCAATACACAGTTTCAAACATTTGAAAGAGGATTGTTATGTTAATATTATTGGTACAGATTACTTCACAACTATTGACTAGTTGTAGAAGAATATTATAAAGAAAACATTTAAATTCTTTCAGCCTATATATAAATAATACTTGCTGGGCACTCAAATGCTCATCCTTGCTTAATTTAAATGTTTTCAGCTAAGTGTGAAGGACCAGAAGGATCTGTCAAGAACAAAGGAACAAGGAAAGTTGCTGAATGACTTTTTATGCTACTGTTTGTAATAGTTTTAGATTATGAAGATTATGATATATATATTTATATATGTTATGACATGTAATGAATGTTTAAAGGTTACGTACTTGGGAGAAAGACTCTGATGTATTTATAAATTTAAGTTTAAGTTTTATATTATTGTTATTATTATTAGTAGTATTCCGCTCATAGAAATGGTATCGTGAAGTATCGAGTTCTGGTTTCAAGTATCTGGGTTCGGGGGCCTCACAATTATTCTGTTGGAACATCCCGTCGGTGCAAATTTTGCCTAACCTGGTTTCACTATTATTATTCTGTTGGAATAACCTGTCTATGCGAAGTACCGCATGCATGGTGATTTCTTTTGTTATTCCATTCTTTATTATACTCAGTTGGTTAAAGTTTTGACTTCTATACTCCATGAAATTAATAGAATATCCTTTATATTTGCATTTCATCTAGTATCTTTTCATGGAAATATTCTTCTGATCATTCTTGAATTTTATTCTACAAAGCAGAATCATGTTGACAATTTGGACGTTATTGATTCTTGGACAAATTAATTCTTGAACTTGTTTTTATTGAATTCTTATATCATTGTCATCATCCTCATATATTATGTTGAAAGTCATCTATGGCCTATAGTGCATAGATGGACTTGGTATGGTTATGACCAGGGATTATTCGATGTAATCATGACCGTAATGTTACAAATGTTATGGTAAAAGTTATCATTGGCCCATAGTGAATTGATGGACTGTTGTTGGCATGATCATGACCATTAATTAATACACAAATATTCTTGGCCCGTAGTGTATGGATAATTGTGGTCGTGATACTAAAGAATATCCTTGACCGTAGTGCAGGGGTGATTCGATGATGTGGATTATTTATTAAGCTGAGTCTCATCGATAATAGTGATGAAAATCCTTTTTAATCATAAAAGATAGTTGATTTTATTTTTTACTTGACTCTTTTAATTGATTGCTTGTTCCGCTGCAGTTAAACTGGATGTCTATTATATTTTATCAGTTTAACATTGTTGGAGACTAATGATAATTTATTCTGTATTATCTTAGTTATAATATTTCTTACTGGGCTAGTTGAGCTCACCCTTTCTTTCAGTGTTCTCTTCAGGAAATGAGAATATAGCTGGGACGAGTCGGAGAACGGAGTGATGGTCCAGAGGATAGCATTAGTAGTCCTCACTATTCTGTAAAATAGTGTGATAATAATTTTAATGAGGACTCCTTTTGAGTTTGTATAATCTCTAGTAGACAATATTTGTATTCAAACTTACAGTTTATGTTTTTTCGTATTGTACACGACAGTTGTATTAGTAAGTTGTATTTGAATTCTGTATCATGTATCTGACGACCCAAGATGGGTGATGTATACCTAATTTTGGGGGCGTCACAGCCACAGAATTATCCTTGGTTGACCCAATAGACCCCAAAGAAAAATGAGAAGATTACTATCATATTCTTCCCAATTGTGAGTCTTCTCTTGACATATCATTATCTCCACTATCTCTAAATGAGAATTATACTTCAAACAAACACCAAGATTATATAGGTAGTGCTCACAAATATACTCAGCAAGTGGATGAGCACAACCATGCCTTATGTTGACACGAGGTTGTATATCATTAGACATCTTGTATGATAGTGACAAAACACCCTTCCAACGTTGGGTTCACCTCATCCTAGTTGATTCACAAAATATAACTACTAAATGATGACCACCATTCTATTCCCCTGTTACCCCCGCTCGACCCAGCTACACTCTTATTACCTGAAAAGAATTGTGAAGCAAAAGGGTGAGCACAACTAGCCCAGTAAAAAATATCATGACTAAAGATAATTAAATTATCAATAGCCTTCATAAGTAATAAATCAGAGGTTTAGAACATATGGTAGATGATAAAACTTTTCAACCATAGTTGCATCGGAACGAGCAATCCATTAGAAGAGTCAAATAGACCATAAAATCTATTATCTTCTCTATGTTAAAAGTCCACCAACAATGTTTTATCTCTGTAACATCAATCAACAATTCCTGTCCACAATCACATGTATAACTCATAATTGTAATTGTAGTTCTAAATTCCTTTTCTCATCCAGGACAAAAATAATTTTCATCACCTGAAACATCAAAGATCATGGTTATACCAAATCACAGTTCATGTTCATAATCATACTAATAAATTTATCTTTGCACTACGGGCCAAAGATATTCATCAACAAGTCATCTTTACACTACAGGACAAAGATATTCAAAAACAGGTCATCTTTGCATTACGATCCAAAGATATTTAACAGCCATCTTTGCACTACAGGCCAAAGATATTCAACAATAATTCATCTTTGCACTACGGGCCAAAGATATTCACATCTCAAAGAAATATATAATCATTTAAAAATCTATATAAACCATAATTATAACCATGTTTATCAATTCACCTTTGCACTTAAGCTAAAAATATTCAATTGTAAATTCAATGGTCATGATCATACTAGTCACAATTCATCTTTGCACTACTGGACAAAGTGAACCCATAATCACGATCTTACCAATAATCTACCCATCTTTATACTCAAGTCAAAGAGAAATTTCTTCACCAGGATTATAAAAATGTTACATATGATAATAAAAATAATATAATCAACATATAGATTTAATCTAAAGAGTAAGATTCATAAATCAACGATAATTTGGTTACAAAAAGAAACCAATTTTTGCCGTGAATAGTACCCGTGAATAGTAACTCGTGAATAGTTACTCGTGAATAGTAACTCATGAATAGTAACTCGTGAATAGTACTCCGTATTCGTACATAGTACCGTATACATAAATAATGTCATATACGTAAATAGTGCTATATACATTAATAGTGCCGTATACGTGAATAGTAACTCCGACTCAAAAAGGTAGAAATTTCACAATAAAATCCATATCAATATTTCAGTATAAAGATATTGAAAGAATAACATCATTATGAAGAAAATAACATCCCTTAATATTCCTTACAATCCCTTACTATCCCTTACCTCAAAAGAGCAGCACTTCTGACTGGATATCGGATATGATGCTGAAGGAAACTTGTACTGATGGATAACAACTCACCAAGTATCTAAATACTCACAAAACACACTCGATAATCTAAAGAGAAAAAAAGAGAAAACTTATGAATTCTGGTGTGATTTTTAATTATAACTTAGTCCTTTATTTATAGGAAAATGTTAGCACGCCAAAGCAGACTTAACCTTCTACCTGATGGCTTTAGCTGCTACTATTCCACCTACCAAAAATCAGCCATCTTCCCTAACAACCAAAAGTGGGGCCCACACATTTCTAGAATTTTCCACCAAAATCATTTATAAACCTAATTTTCGAATCTGTCACCTCTTAAAATTCATAACAAATCATTCGTTCATTTTTAACGATTCAAAATTTGTGAACATATACTCAACTTATATATGTATAACATATCCAAAAATCACAACGATCCAACGGTCAAATTAAAAATTATAACTCACACAATAAAGTTGTAAGAACACTTATTTGATCTTTTAATACCTCAAATATTTCAAAATACTGATAAAACACCTCAACATTAACTCCTTCATTTTTAACCACAATAAATATATCCAACATAAAATAAATATTTCTTTATCATATGAATCAATAATTGATTATTCGCAAATAATATTACAGAATCACAATTATGACAACCAGGCCGTTCCCAAGAAAGAGGGGGCTTTCCAATAAGAATTTCTCCTTACTGGCGCGCAATTAGGTGACCAAACCTCTCCTTGACAGAACTTTCTAGACATTGCCAATAATGCTATCTAATAATATTATTCAAATAATATGAATTATTGACCGGATAATGGGAAATAATGTGCAGTGATAATTATTGAAACAACAATAATATAAAATATCAACGCAGCAATTATTGAATCAATAAAATAAAATATTGAACAGTAATTACTGTAACAATTATTGAGTAGTGACTTCTTACGTAAGGATCAATAATTTAAAAATACTGTATAAAATCGTGTGCAACTGTGCAAACACGCGTATTACTGTATTTTAACCACCGGGTATTCCAACAGTATTAACGGTAACAACTACGCCGTTATTTATAAAAACTCAATTTTTGTCGTTTTCTTCATCCGACAGTTATTTGTTATGAGGCCCACAAATGGCTGTGCCGTCGTACGAATATTCTCCGACGGAAAGAATATTCCACGATCAAACGAATATTCCTCGACAACAATACATATTTTATAGCCACTTGCTTATTTTGAAAAAGTTTCATATATCACCCTTAACTTTGACCTTTTATCAATTTAACCATTTATTAAATAGAAAAATTGAATACTTTGATTTCATAAAATTCGGGGTCTTACAACCTCCCCTCCTTATGAAATTTCGTCCCCGAAATTTACGTACCTGATATTTCGAAGAGTTGAGAATACCTTCATTTCAGATTCTATCTTCCCTGTCATCATGATTTCTCCATTGCTCATCTCCTGTATTTCAGAAAACATTCTAGAATATAGCTTCAAAACAAGGGTTAATTGCACAAATTAACATATCACATAATATCCCGATATTATGACTGACCAACAATTGAGCTTAGGTAGGACAAACTAGCGAAGGATTTACTCATCTCTCCCATTCTAGTTCTATACCCCGATCTCCAGCAGAGATCATATCCCTAAGCTCTGATACCAACTGTGACGCCCCCAAAATAGGTCCATTCCATCCAACCCATTCTGAGTCGCCAAATACATAGTACAGAAAACAACTACAACTTTATTACAATAATTGTCGTGCAAAATACAACAACACATATGCTGTGAGTTTGGATACAAATATATACCAACGGTGACACTCATCCCAACCTTGGATAGCACGTCACAATGACACCTTACATAAAGGTATAGTCAAAAACTGTTTTAGAAATTAGAATCTTTGGGAAGTGCTCAAGGAAACCTTCGTACATGGGAGGCCATGCGTCTAGGTTATGATTGATATCATATGGCCACATAATTATCCTTGGTTGACCCAATAGACCCCAAAGAAAAATGAGAAGATTACTATCATATTCTTCCCAATGGTGAGTCTTCTCTTGACATATCATTATCTCCACTGTTTCTAAATGAGAATTATACTTCAAACAAACACCAAGATTATACAGGTAGTGCTCATAAATATACTCAGCAAGTGGATGAGCACAACCATACCTTATGATAACACGAGGTTGTATGTTATTAGACATCTTGTATGATAGTGACAAAACACCCTTCCAACGTTGGGTTCGCCTCATCCTAGTTGATTCACCAAATATAACTACTAAATGATGACCACCGTTCTATTCCCCGGTTACCGCCGCTCGACCCAGCTACACTCTTATTATCTGAAAGGAATTGTGAAGCAAAAGGGTGAGCACAACTAGCCCAGTAAAGAATATCACAACTAAAGATAATTAAATTATCAATAGCTTTCATCAGTGATAAATCAAAGATTTAGAACATATGGTAGATGATAAAACTTTTCAACCATAGTTGCAGCGGAACAAGCAATCCATTAGAAAAGTCAAATAGACCATAAAATCTATTATCTTCTCCATGTTAAAAGTCCACCAATAATGTTTTATCCTTGTAACATTAATCAACAATTCCTGTCCACAATCACATGTATAACTCATAATCGTAATTGTAGTTCTAAATTCCTTTTCTCATCCAGGACAAAGATAATTTTCATCAAATAAACATCAAAGATCATGGTTATACCAAATCATAGTTCATGTTCATAATCATACTAATAAATTTATCTTTGCACTACGGGTCAAAGATATTCATCAACAAGTCATCTTTGCACTATAGGACAAAGATATTCAACAAAAGGTCATCTTTGCATTACGAGCCAAAGATATTCAACATGTCATCTTTGCACTACAGGCCAAAGATATTCAATAATAATTCATCTTTGTACTACGGGCCAAAGATATTCACATCTCAAAGAAATATATAATCATTTCAAAATCTATATAAACTATAATTATAACCATGTTGATCAATTCACGTTTGCACATAAGCTAAAAATATTCAATTGTAAATTCAATGGTCATGATCATATCACAATTCATCTTTGCACTACTGGCCAAAGAGAACCCATAGTCACGATCATACCATTAATCTACCCATCTTTACACTCAAGTCAAAGAGAAATTTCTTCACCAGGATTATAAAAATGTTATATATGATAATAAAAATAATATAATCAACATATAGATTTAATCTCAAGAGTAAGATTCATAAAGCAACGATAATTTGGTCAGAAAAAAAACAATTTTTGTAGTGAATAGTATCTGTGAATAGTAACTCGTGAATAGTAACTTATGAATAGTAACTCATAAATAGTAACTCGTGAATAGTACTCCGTATTCGTACATAGTACCGTATACATAAATAATGTCATATACGTAAATAGTGCTATATACATTAATAGTGCCGTATACGTGAATAGTGCCGTATTCGTGAATAGTAACTCCGACTCAAAAAGGTAGAAATTCCACAATAAAATCTATACCAATATTTCAGTATAACGATATTGAAAGAATAACATCATTATGAAAAAAATAACATCCCTTAATATTCCTTACAATCCCTTACTATCCCTTACCTCAAAAGAGCATCACTTCTGACTGGATATCGGATATGGTGCTGAAGGAAACTTGCACTGATGGATAGCAACTCACCAAGTATCTAAATACTCACAAAATACACTCGATAATCTAGAGAGAAAAAGGGAGAAAACTTATGAATTCTGGTGTGATTTTTAATTCTAACTTAGCCCTCTCTTTATAGAAAAATGTTAGCACGCCGAAGTAGACTTGATCTGCTACCTGATGGCTTTAGCTGCTACTATTCCACCCACCAAAAATCAGCCATCTTCCCCAACAACCAAAAGTGGGGCCCACCCATTCCTTGAATTTTCCACCAAAATCATTTATAAACCTAATTTCCGAATCAGTCATCTCTTAAAATTCATAACAAATCATTCGTTCATTTTTAACGGTTCAAAATTTGTGAACATATACTCAACTTATATATATATATATATATATATATATATATATATATATATATATATATATAACATATCCAAAAATCACAACGATCCAACGGTCAAATTAAAAATTATAACTCTCACAATAAAGCTGTAAGAACACTGATTTGATCTTTTAATACCTCAAATCCGACAAAATACTGATAAAACACCTCAACATTAACTCCTTCATTTTTAACCACAATAAAAATATCTAACATAAAATAAATATTTCTTTATCATATGAATCAATAATTAATTATTCACAAATAATATTACAGAATCACAATTATGACAACCAGGTCGTTCCCAAGAAAGCGGGGGCTTTCCAATAAGAATTTCTCCTTACTGGCGCGCAATTAGGTGACCAAACCTCTCCTTGATAGAACTTTCTAGACATTGCCAATAATGCTATTTAATAATATTATTCAAATAATATGAATTATTGATTTGATAATGAGAAATAATGTGCAGTGATTATTATTGAAACAACAATAATATAAAATATCATTGCAGCAATTATTGAATCAATAAAATAAAATATTGAACAGTATTTACTGTAACAATTATTGAGTAGTGACTTCTTACGTAAGGATCAATAATTTAAAAATACTGTGTAAAACCATGTGCTACTGTGCAAACACGCGTATTACTGTATTTTAACCACCGGGTATTCCAACAGTGTTAACTGTAATAACTACGCCGTTATTTATAAAAACTCAATTTTTGTCGTTTTCTTCATTCGACAGTTATTTGTTATGGGGCCCACAAATGGCTGCGCCGTCGTACGAATATTCTCCGACGGAAAGAATATTCCACGACCAAACGAATATTTCTCGACAACAATAAGTATTTTATAGCCACTTACTTATTTTGAAAAAATTTCATAGAAAAATTGAATACTTTGATTTCATAAAATTCGGGGTCTTACAACCTCCCCTCCTTATTAAATTTCGTTCCAAAAATTTACGTACCTGGTATTTCGAAGAGTTTAGAATACCTTGCTTTCATTTCAGATTCCATCTTCCTTGTCATCATGATTTCTCCATTACTCATCTCCTGTATTTCAGATATCATTCTAGAATACAGCTTCAAAACAAGGGTTAATTGCACAAATTAACATATCACATAATATCTCAATATTATGACTGACCAACAATTAAGCTTAGGTAGGACACACTAGCAAAGGATTTACTCATCTCTCCCCTTCTAGTTCTATACCTCAATCTCCTCCAGAGATCATATCCTTAAGCTCTGATACCAACTGTGACGCCCCCAAAATAGGTCCATTCCATCCAACCCATTCTGAGTCGCCAAATACATAGTACAGAAAACAACTACAACTTTATTACAACAATTGTCGTGCAAAATACAACAACACATATGTTGTGAGTTTGGATACAAATATATACCAACTGTGACACTCATCCCAACCTTGGATAGCACGTCACAATGACACCTTACATAAAGGTATAGTCAAAAACTGTTTTAAAAATTAGAATCATTGGGAAGTGCTCAAGGAAACCTTCGTACATGGGAGGCCATGCGTCTAGGTTATGATAGATATCATATGGCCACATAATTATCCTTGGTTGACCCAATAGACCCCAAAGAAAAACGAGAAGATTACAATCATATTCTTCCCAATGGTGAGTCTTCTCTTGACATATCATTATCTCCACTGTCTCTAAACGAGAATTATACTTCAAACAAACACCAAGATTATATAGGTTGTGCTCGTAAATATACTCAGCAAGTGGATGAGCACAACCATGCCCTATGATGACACGAGGTTGTATATCATTAGACATCTTGTATGATAGCGACAAAACACCCTTCCAACGTTGGGTTCGCCTCATCCTAGTTGATTCACCAAATATAACTACTAAATGATGACCACCGTTCTATTCCCCTGTTACCCCCGCTAGACCAAGCTACACTCTTATTACCTGAAAGGAATTATGAAGCAAAAAGGGTGAGCACAAATAGCCCAGTAAAGAATATCATGATTAAAGATAATTAAATTATCAATAGCCTTCATAAGTAATAAATCAGAGATTTAGAACATATGGTAGATGATAAAACTTTTCAACCATAGTTGCAGCGGAACTAGCAATCCATTAGAAGAGTCAAATAGACCATAAAATCTATTATCTTCTCCATGTTAAAAGTCCACCAACGATATTTTATCTCTGTAACATCAATCAACAATTCCTGTCCACAATCACATGTATAACTCATAATCGTAATTATAGTTCTAAATTTCTTTTCTCATCCATGACAAAGATAATTTTCATCACCTGAAACATCAAAGATCATGGTTATACCAAATCACAGTTCATGTTCATAATCATACGAATAAATTTATCTTTGCACTACGGGCCAAAGATATTCATCAGCAAGTCATCTTTGCACTATAGGACAAAGATATTCAACAACAGGTCATCTTTGCATTACGAGCCAAAGATATTCAACAAGTCATCTTTGCACTACAGGCCAAAGATATTCAACAATAATTCATCTTTGCACTACGGGCCAAAGATATTCACATCTCAAAGAAATATATAATCATTTCAAAATCTATATAAACCATAATTATAACCATGTTGATCAATTCACCTTTGTACTTAAGCTAAAAATATTCAATTGTAAATTCAATGGTCATGATCATACTAGTCACAATTCATCTTTACACTACTAGCCAAAGAGAACCCATAGTCATGATCATACCAATAATCTACCCATCTTTATACTCAAGTCAAAGAGAAGTTTCTTCAGCAGGATTATAAAAATGTTATATATGATAATAAAAACAATATAATCAACATATAGATTTAATCTCAAGTATAAGATTCATAAATCAACGATAATTTTGTCAGAAAAAGAAACCAATTTTTGTCGTGAATAGTACCCGTAAATAGTAACTCATGAATAGTAACTCGTGAATAATAACTCATGAATAGTAACTTATGAATAGTACTTCGTATTCGTACATAGTACCGTATACATAAATAATGTCATATACGTAAATAGTGCCGTATACATTAATAATGCCGTATACGTGAATAGTAACTCCGACTCAAAAAGGTAGAAATTCCACAATAAAATTCATACCAATATTTCAGTATAATGATATTGAAAGAATAACATCATTATGAAGAAAATAACATCCCTTAATATCCCTTACAATCCCCTACCTCAAAAGAGCAGCACTTCTGACTGGATATCGGATATAACACTGAAAGAAACATGTACTGATGAATAACAACTTACCAAGTATCTAAATACTCACAAAATACACTCGATAATCTAGAGAGAAAAAGAGAGAAAACTTATGAATTCTGGTGTGATTTTCAATTCTAACTTAGCCCTCAATTTATAGGAAAATATTAGCACGCCGAAGCAGACTTGACCTGCTACCTGATGGCTTTAGCTGCTACTATTCCACCCACCAAAAATTAGCCATCTTCCCCAACAACCAAAAGTGGGGCCCACCAATTTCTAGAATTTTCCACCAAAATCATTTATAAACCTAATTTCCGAATCAGTCACCTCTTAAAATTCATCACAAATCATTCGTTCATTTTTAACGGTTCAAAATTTGTGAACATATACTGAACTTATATATGTATAACATATCCAAAAATCACAACGATCCAACACTCAAATTAAAAATTATAACTCACACAATAAAGCTGTAAGAACACTGATTTGATCTTTTAATACCTCAAATCTGACAAAATACTGATAAAACACCTCAACATTAACTCCTTCATTTTTAACCACAATAAATATATCCAACATAAAATAAATATTTCTTTATCATATGAATCAATAATTAATTATTCACAAATAATATTACAGAATCACAATTATGTCAACCAGGCCGTTCCCAAGAAAGAGGGGGCTTTCCAATAAGAAATTCTCCTTACTGGCACGCAATTAGGTGACCAAACCTCTCCTTGACAGAACTTTCTAGACATTGCCAATAATGCTATCTAATAATATTATTAAAATAATATGAATTATTGATCTGATAATGAAAAATTATGTGCAGTGATAATTATTGAAACAACAATAATATAACATATCAACGCAGCAATTATTGAATCAATAAAATAAAATATTGAATAGTAATTACTGTAACAATTATTGAGTAGTGACTTCTTACGTAAGGATCAATAATTTAAAAATACTGTATAAAATCATGTGTTACTGTGCAAACACGCATATTACTGTATTTTAACCACCGGGTATTCCAACAGTGTTAACGGTAACAACTACGCCGTTATTTATAAAAACTCAATTTTTGTCATTTTCTTCATCCGACAGTTATTTGTTATGGGGCCCACAAATGGTTGCGCCGTCGTATGAATATTCTCCGACGGAAAGAATATTCCACGACCAAACGAATATTCCTCGACAACAATAAGTATTTTATAGCCACTTTCTTATTTTGAAAAAATTTCATATATCACCCTCAACTTTAACCTTTTATCAACTTAACAATTTATTAAATAGAAAAATTGAATACTTTGATTTCATAAAATTCGGGGTCTTACAGTAGTCAATACAAAGTCGTATACTCCCGTCTTTCTTCTTTACAAATAACATAGGAGCACCCCAAGGAGATGTACTAGGACGAATGAAATCGATGTCCAACAACTAGTGTAGTTGAACCTTTAACTCTTGAAGTTCAATAGGAGCCATTCGATATGGGATTTTAGAAATGGGTTTTGTACTAGGTTCAAGATCAATAAAGAATTCAACTTCACGTTCTGGGGGTAGACCGAGAAGTTCTTCAGGAAATAAGTAAGGAAATTCATTAACAACATAAATTTTATTCAAATCTGACGTGTTTTTGTTCAAGTCCGTGACATGGACTAAGAAAGCTTGACATTCATTTTTCAATAAACGAATAGCCTTATGGCTTGATATGATAGTGATTGACTTTAATGGTTTGGTTGTTTGAATTCGCATAATAAGTTGGTTAGGAATATGAAAACTAACAACCTTACGAAAAATAATCAATTTTAGCATGATGCGTGGTTAACCAATCAATCCCTAAAATCACATCAAATGCAAGAATTTTCAACAAAATAAGGTCGGCAGGTAATGTGATGGTACCGACTTGAATCATGCAAGATTTATAAACAGTAGATGTAATAAAAGTTTCTCCTAACGGAGTCTCAACAGATAAGTCAAGGTCTAACTTCTCTGGAGTCAAGTTTAAACGTTGAGCACAAGCAGGAGAAATAAAAGAATGGGTAGAACCGGTATCTAATAAAGTATAAACTTTGCAAGAGTTTATGATTAGCTTACCCGTGATCACCTCGTTTGGGTTCCTCGTATTTTGTGCAGTCACAACAAACGCCCTTCCAGGAACCACCGACTTTGACTTGTCCGGGACAGCCTTTGGAGTCACCATCCCCGTTGAACTTGGTTTCACAACTAGACAATCTCTAGCTATATGCGCTTCCTTTCCACAGTTATAACACACCTTGGATTGTTGTGGGCAGTTTGGGCTGATGTGTCCCTCTTTCCCGCATTTGTAACAAACGACCGGTGCTCGTTCTTCTCCCCTAAAAATAGTTGATGTTTGTGATGACGTCTTCACGTTATCATTGTTGTACCTTCTCCTCTTGAAATCTCCTCCTGACTTGTTCCTTCTATTATCACGACCACGATTACCACCAGAGGGGTTACCGCTTTTGTTCGAATGCTTTCCTTTCCTCTGGTTGTCATTGCTCCTATGACCACTACCACCGGTATGACCCTGGTTGTGGTCCCTCTGTTGCACATACTCATTATCTCTCTCTAATAATTGAGCCCTGTTTACAACATCTGAATATAAAGCAAATTTATGAGATATAAGTTATTGCCTAATCTCGGGTTTTAGACCTCTCAGAAACATCCTCGTCATTCGTTCCTCATTTTTGGCCAAATAAGGTACAAACCTGGATAACTCTGCAAACTTCACCTCGTACTGGGACACCGTCATGTTGTTTTGTTCCAGTTTGATAAACTCCACCTCCTTCATATGACGAATACTTTCAGAAAAGTACTTGTCATTAAATAGTTTCTAAAACGTTTCCTAAGATATGCTGAGTGCGGCCGGCTGGGTACGCTTTAAAGACTCCCACCAGTAGTCTGCCTCACCACAGAACATAAAGGTGGCGAATGGAACCTTCTGTTCCTTCGTGCAGCCCAAGACATCGAATATCTTGGTAATTTGCTTGACCCACATTTTCACCTTTATCGGATCCGACTTTCCAATAAATTCTGGTGGTCCTAACTCCTTAAACTGCTTGGCTGTGACAAGCCGCGCATTGCTATCATTTCCACCCGTATTATGTGCATGAGTCTCCCTCGTCTGATTTTGCATGAACTGCAAAAAACTTCTGAACATCCCATCATTCATCATTTGTTCAGTAGTGTTATTTATATGAGGAATATTGCCTTCCTGTTGCACGTTCCCTTGGGTAGTGATCAAAGGTGTCTCCACGGTCTGATTTACTCCATTATTAACGTTCTCAGTTGCCATTCTTAAATACTGCCATAAAACAAGGGTTAATAGTTGTTGGTCGGATAACCGATCACTAAACACGCGCAAGTATACGCGGTCTAACAAGTAATACAGTGATAAGTAGAGTGTCGTACCCACGAGACACTATCACTAATATTTACCAAATACCGACTTTATCTCGCTAAAGTCTTATTTGAACAGCAATAAATGAAAGAGTGATTAATCTAAGCATAACTAATTATCAAAGCAAGTAAATAGATAACGAATGGTAATCTAAGGAATAACAAGCTAAGGTTACAACTTTGCCCCACTCAGGCATTCTGTCGAACATCTGGCGTGCTATGTTTCATCAAACTAGCTACCCTTCTCTCTATGGCCTAAATGGTCACGACAATTTATCGACCGAGAACACACAAGTGCTCATACACCTCTGTCGAGGTATGTACGAACATATCCTTTACAGATCCACCCGATAGGGAATAGAACAGAAAAAATGCCCAAGCTAGATACAATCCTACATATGTCAATGCTGATTGATCAAAACAAGGATTTAAGCTTAAGCTCTCAATTAGGTCGCACGCGGTGCACAAATATATGTCTATTCTACGCACAAGTTATACAATCGAAACCCACAATCACATGTCAATATATTCAGGTGTAAATCTATAATTCTTCTGTCGATATCATGCAAATTACCAAAATCATCACTAATGTCTTAGTGAGAATCATTAAGCATAAATATATCGAACCAAATCATATGGTGCCAACCAAAGAGATAAGACAGTCAATTTAAATAACAAATGGTTCCATTATAACCTTAGAGCGAATATTCAGTTCATAACTATTGAATAAAATACAAGTAGCAATAAATACAACATTTATGGATTACAAAATCAGAGAAAATAAATAGATAAGAAGAAACTCTGTCAAGGCCCTTCAATCTCTAAGCATTCTGCTCAAATCAAGCTCTCCAGTCCGTGTAGCTCATTGCTCTTGATGCTCCAAAGAAATACCAAAACTTCTCCCTAATCTAAGCTAACTATATTTACAAACATTAATCTAAGAGAAAGAAAGAGAAATTACAGAAGAAAACTACTGAGCCAATTTCTATTCTCGATCTCCTCTATGTTCTATCTATTCTCTCTCCTTTTTTATTGTACAGCCTCCCTCCTACCTTTTATAACCTGCATCTTCCTTTTGCTAGGTCAAACAAAGGCCTTGGCTGTCTGGGAATCAGAGGTGGCGCCGCAGTGCGGGGCACCAAGCATTGAATGGCGCTTCGGCACCACATTAGTATCACAGACACGGAGCTCGCGCTGCAGCGCGAGACAAAGAAGGGATAGTGGCGCTGCGGCGCAGAGGTTACATCAGCAAGGAACAGGGAGGTGATGCCGCGGCGCGAGCTTTAAGATAGACTTTGGCGCTGCGGCGCGGCTATGCGTGAATTATCTGTTTTGCCCCTTTAAAGCTTAAAAATCACTGTAAAGCTGTGCATTGCAACGATTAAGCACAATAACACTATATTTATATAAAACTATATAAAAACTACAAATTAAGGCAATTATTTAAGTCATAAAGTATCCGATTCGCGGGTATAAATCCCACTCATCAAATACCCCCAAACTTAAGTCTTTGCTTGTCCTCGAGCAAACTATCTAACACAATAATAACAGTAAAAATTAAAAATGTTAAAGGAATATAAGACTATATACTAACATTGTGGCTACGAATCTCTATCTAAGCTACTCCCAAAGAATAAGGCAAACACAGGCATGAGTAAGGGTTCATTCTATTTCAAGCATAAGACTGTATTCGATCCATTCTATGTGCGTGTGTGAAGACCAACCGTCCTGACTAATCATAGCTCAAATAAGTTCGTACAGTTGATTGTTAAAACCAAGCTAAATCCACAACTTAAACATTCAACAAGCATTAAGAATAAGACGCAAATGCAGGAAAAGATTAAAAGACTCTAGAATACCGACAGTAAAATCAGACTCGGACAGTACTTAATTACCTTAGGCTATTCAGAACTACCCATGAATGAGCTTTTGATCAGTGACTCCCATGCCAGATGACTTTAGGGCACTAGGTGTAGAACACCCCTAAGAATCTAATAACTCGAGCAGTAAAGGCCACGTAAGCAACATAAGCCAACTGAGACTTCACAACAAAAACAAAGATTATTCAGTGAGTGCATTTTATGCTCCATCTCGACATCGGTCCTACATTTATGGGCGAGTGCGTTTTACGCTCCATCTCGACCCACCGCAAAACTTTCGATATCAACATTTCTTTTCTATTTTTATTCCCATTGCAATCATATTTTTTTTAATATGTCGACAAGCTAGAATCCAAGATCCAAAACTGTATAAACATCTAAGTCTTTTATTACCTTGCACAAATGAAAGTTTATAAGAGTGAACAAATTGTCAAAACAATAAACACACAAACTAAATTCGAAAAATAACTAGTTAACACAGTTGGTCGGTGCTTGCTAGAAGGATGGATCAATAACAGTCTAAACTTATCAACTAATAAACCCCTAGTACATGGCATGCTTGACACAACTCTACAAGAGACATACTCATTTGGCACTAGACATAGCCACAATCAAAAATTAGTAATGATAAATATAACACCCTTGCTAAATAACAGCTCAAAATAGGGTGAAAAGGCCATTTATATGGAACAAGCATCTAAATCTGTATAAGCCCCAAAAAGATGGCTAGAAACCACAATCATGCTAATAAAATCGAAATAAAACCAAAAACAGTTCATGGCATCCATAATGATAAAAATTCAAACATAATCCCGCAGTTCAAAATGTCTACACCACAATACTGATAATAAAATCATAATAATAGTACTAAAGTCTGGCAACCTAGCATGGCAGTACGGAAATAAAGAGATAAAAACCAAAAAACACCCCCAAACTTGAGGTGAGCAATGCCCTCATTTCTAAACATAAAGCAATTTTATACAAGAAGGCTTCCCTGAAGATCACTCACTCAGCAGAGGCATCAGCTTCATCATCATCAGTTGCGTCCTGATCAGCTTCGACGGGCGGTGATGGTGGAGGGTATGGTGGGAAGACAGGAGGCTCTGGAAACTGATATGGCGTGAACTCGGCATTCTCGCCACAATAATCCGTGTAGATGCTCTGAATGGTGTTCACCAGCTCAGCCTAATACTACATCGCTATATCCTGTCTCTGAGCCATGGCTGCTATGTGCCTCCACTACCTCTGTGCCTCGGCGTCATGTTTCTGATGCAGCAGGGTGAGGGATGCCATGATGTCAGTCAGTAGGCCCTGTGCAGATGACCCGGCATCTGAAGTGGCATTTGAAGGCTCAGCCTCTGATGTAGGAGGTGGAACTTTAGGTGACCCGTAGCCCTCGCCTCTAACGTAAGAATCTACTCCATCCCACTCATAGTAGCATTTGATAGTTAGGTGGTCAATGATTGTCATCAGCGGTGAGGCTATCTCCTCGGGCCCCTACTGGATACCTTCCTGCTTGCATAATGTAGTAATCAATGATAAATGAGGAAGTCCAGCGAGAATGTTACTCTTAATTGCCTTCCGAATGGAGTTATAAACGAGCATGCCAATATCCACATGTAGACCCGTGATAATGGCGAATAGTAGGATCACCCTATCCTTAGTCACGTCGCTCAAATGACGGGTTGGAATCATATTGGCACAAATGAAGCCAAACCACACCTTCCCGTAGCGACTGAGTGCTGAAGCTGGGAAACTGGTCTTTTCCCCTGTGTAATCATTTTTCTTCCAAACAGTCCCGGGCATGTAGAGCCGCCGAATGATATCCTCAAGATCATAGTCGTGGAGTCCCGTCTGCATATAATCATTGCCCGCATAGTTGGGCATTCCGAACAAGGCATTTATGGCCTGACTACTGTACGCCACTTGCTTCCCTCGAACTTGAACAACAACAGGGCCTTTGGGATTGGCGTTGTCATAGAACTCCCGAACCACAGATACGATAGCTAACCCCGGTGGTTTTGTGAAGTTGATCCATTGCCGTTCCAGTATCATGGTGTGTAGCTCACCATCCTTTTGTCTGGTTTGAACCCCCGCTCAGGAATCATATTGCGCGAGCCGAAAGAACTTTTGTAACTTTTTCAGGCTTCCTCGTTGATAAATTTGGTTCTGTCCCAGTCCGTTGGTGGTGGTGCAGCGGAAGATGAAGAACCGCCGACGCTAAGTCGTTGCCTTTTGGGTGCCATAGCAAAATTTCAGTCGAGTAGATGCACAAACAGTCCTGAACAATGCCCAAACTTCCCCCAAACATAGGCCAAGTAGATCCCAGCATTGGCCAATGCCAAAAAGCCCCAAAACAGTCAAGTTCTTCTCTCAGGCAATTTTTCGAACACCTTGTGTGCATTCCTCAAACCAGATTTGGACAACTTTTGCTTGTGATTGCTCTATCCCTGATTTCTGTCAGTGGAAATCTCACCAATACACAGCAAGAAAAACCCAAATCTATACAGTGAATCGCACCAATAGTTTCTGCTTTGACAGCAATCGCAAAAAAAAATTACCTTGAATTGAGGAACCCTAGTGTGAGAACTATGTGTGGGTGTTCACTCGGACAAGCAATTAATGGAGGCACTTAGGTATTTGATAAGAGATCAATACTCAATCTTCGGTGATTGGGAAGTTGATGGGAAAACAAAAGTTATTTTGTGCTATGGTGCAGAGAGATGTCGAGGGATCGGGAAAGAAATGGAGAGGCGTGGCTGCTAAAAACTGCTCTAAAATTTCAGATTCTCGCTACTCGCGCCTCGGTGCGACGAATCCTTCTTTGTTTGGCGCTGCGGTGCAAGTTAGAAGTAGCTGGGCAAGATCATGGTGCAAGGGCGTGAAAGTTCGAGCTGGGGCGCGAGGCTGGCGCCGCAGTCCGAGATACAGTGTTAATGGTGGGGCCTCGGCGGGAAAGCCAATTTCTGAAAATTTTGCATCTGCTATCTGCATTTGTTATCTGCACTGGCCAAGAGGTATAAAAGAAAACACTACGAAACAAATATGCATTATTACAAACGATAGAATAACTGACTACGGAGTAAACTAGACATGGGTAAAGCAAAACTGATAAAATTTGTACCGAGATGGGGGTGTCTCCCCACCAACCGCTTGTTTTAAAGTCGTCAGCTTGACTATACTGACGCCGTTCAATTTAGCTCATAAATGAAAATGACCTTTTCATGCCTCCTATTCGTCAATTCTTTTAAATTTTTGGCCGACAAGGGTGATTGGCCATTCTTCTGTCCTTCATCTATCCAGTCATCAGGCGGCACATAAAATCTCTCGCCACTGGAATTATCCACTAATTTGCCTTTTTCATTAAATTGAAAGCGATTCTGATGCTCTTTTGGGCCCTCAAGGATTTTCACAGTCGGGAGCGTGGTTTCTGATTGTAGATTTGTAATGACTATACAACCACCGTTTCTCAGCTTGTCTTCAACTTCAGACTCAACCGATTGGTTAGTCTGCACTAGGACATCTCCCTCATTAACTGTGCGAGACTCATCGCATTTTCCTTGCGTATCCACCGTGCAATACTCTATCGCTTCATCGTCGAGATCAATTAAGACTGGGAGATTGCCTTGCGGTGGTTTTGTGATGGCATTGTTGAGTTGCCCCAATTGATTCTCAAGGCTGTTCAATGCAACTTCTTGGCTTGCCATCCGAATCTCATTTTTTTGATAAAGATGGTGAGAAGATCTTCAAGTCGATTTTCTTCTTCACGTGATGAGGACTCAGAGAAGTTCTCATTCGGCTGAGATGTCCCCTCATAGTGCGACAGAGACTGATATTCAAGATGAGAGGCATGATTCAGATCATGATATTGTTCTTGACTGTAGACCCAAGAGTTTGGATAACCCTGACAGTTTGGATGATAGGAGCTCGGTTCAAAGTCAGCTTGTTCCTGATAGTAGGCATTCTGAGTGGACTGACACTCAAGATTGTCAAAAAACCTCAATGCATTGATAACTATGATCGTTCATAATCTGTAAACTTAAAAACAAAAGAAAGGAAGATCAAACAAATAAAAGAAATAAATATATATACGTTCAAAGTAAGACTAAATTGATTGAAATTAATATCGGACAATATTAGAATAACAGTTCTCCGGTAACGGTGCCAAAAACTTATTGGTCGGATAACCGATCACTAAACACGCGTAAGTATACGCGGTCTAACAATTAATACAGTGATAAGTAGAGTGTCGTACCCACGAGGAACTATCACTAATATTTATCAAATACTGACTTTATCTCGCTAAAGTCTTATTTGAAAAACAATAAATGAAAGAGTGATTAATCTAAGCATAACTAATTATCAAAGCAAGTAATGGATAACGAATGGTAACCAAAGGAATAACAAGCTAAGGTTACAACTTCACCCCACTCAGGCATTTTGTCGAACACCTGGCGTGCTATATTTCATCAAACTAGCTACCCATCTCTCTATGGCCTAAATGGCCACGACAATTTGTCGACCGAGAACACACAAGTGCTCATACACCTCTGTCGAGGTATGTACGAACATATCCTTTTCAGATCCACCCGATAGGGAATAAAACAGAAAAGAACGCCCAAGCTAGATACAATCCTACATATGTCTATACGAATTGATCAAAACAAGAATTTAAGCTTAAGCTCTCAATTAGGCCACACGTGGTGCACATATATATGTCTATTCTACGCACAACTTATACAGTTGAAACCCACAATCACATATCAAAATATTCAGGTGTAAATCTACAATTCTTCTGTCGATATCATGTAAATTACCAAAATCATCACTAATGTCTTAGTGAGAATCATTAAGCATAAATATATCGAACCAAATCATATGGTGCCAACCAAAGAGATAAGACAGTTAATTTAAATAACAAATGGTTCCATTATAACATTTCAATCTCTAAGTATTCTGCTCAAATCAAGCTCTCTAGTCCGTGTAGCTCATTGCTCTTGATGCTCCAAAGAAATACCCAAATTTCTCCCTAATCTAAGCTAACTATATTTACAAACATTAATCTAAGAGAAAGAAAGAGAAATTACAGAAGAAAACTACTGAGCCACTTTCTATTCTCAATCTCCTCTGTGTTCTATTTATACTCTCTCCTTTTTTATTGCACAGCCTCCCTCCTACCTTTTATAACCTGCTTCCTCCTTTTGCTAGGTCAAACAAAGGCCTTGGCTGTCTGGGAACCGGAGGTGGCACCGCAGCGTGGGCCACCAAGCATTGAATGGTGCTGCAGCGCCACATTAGTATCATAGACACGGAGCTCATACTATAGCGTGAGACAAAGAAGGGATAGTGGCGCTGCGGTGCGGAGCTTACATCAGCAAGTAACAGGGAGGTGGCGCCGCGGCGCGATCATTAAGCTAGACTTTGGCGCCACGACGCGGCTATGCGTGAATTATCTATTTTACACCTTTAAAGCTAGAAAATCACTGTAATGCTCTGTAATGCAATGATTAAGCACAATAACACTATATTTATATAAAACTACATAAAAACTACGAATTCAGGCAATTATTTAAGTCATAAAGTATCTGATTCGCGGGTATAAATCCCACTCATCAATAGTCATGTCATATATTATCCCTATACTCTGACCGACCAAATAAATACCAATCAAACTTAGTCAAGTCATACTAGCTAAGGAATTACCCCATCTTTTCTCTCCTAGTTCTTGTCTCACATCTCAGCCAGGGATCATATCCCTAAGCTTTGATACCAACTGTGACGCTCCCAAAATAGGTATACATCACCCATTCTGAGTCGTCAAATACATGGTACATCAACAAATACAACTTCAATAATATAATTATCGTGCAAAATAGGACAACACATATACTGTGAGTTTGAATACAAATATTGTCTACTAGAGAGTATACAAACTCAAAAGGAGTCCTCATTACAATTATTGATACACTATTTTACAAAAATAGTGAGGACTTCTAAACAGCTATATCGAATCATCACTCCATACCCCGGCTAGTTCCTGCTAAATTCTCTCCTCCTGAGAAGAATAATGGAACAAAAAGGAAAAGGGTGAGCTCAACTAGCTCAATAAAGAATATTATGACTAAGATAATATACAACAAATTATCATTAGTCTTCAACAGGGAATAATCTGATAAAATATAATAGACAACAAGTTTTAGATCAACAACTGCAGCGGAAACAACAATTCATTAGAAGAGTCAAGTAGAGAAAGAATTCTACTATCTTCTAAGATTTAAAAGTTCATCATCAATATTTTATCCCTGTAACATCAATTAATATATATCGTGAATAAAATATTCATCTTTGCACTACAGGCCAAAGATATTCATTTGTATCACCAGTTGGTCATGTTCATCTCAACACCTATTCATCTTTGCACTACGGGCCAAAGATATTCATTAGGTAATCATTCCTCTTTGAACTACAGGCCAAAGATATTCAGTAATATCATCATTTAGGATTGAGGATGATGAAAAATATTTTAAAGAAAATGAATCCAGTGAGACATAATGACAAATATTAGGGATTCGTATCACAGTTTATCCAAGATCAACAATACTCCATTATAACCAATTTTGAAGCATAATTCAAAAATAATGATCAAAACATGGATACAATCAAAGATAGTAACCATAATAGACATCTTGGATAAAAAGGAGAAAATTTCATTTTTCGGTGAATAGTGCCGTATTCATGAATAGTGTCGTATACGTAAATAGTGCCGTATATGTGAATAGTAACCCTGACATAAAAATTTCTAAATTTGACAAAAAGCTCAAATCAATATTTTGGCATAATGATATTGAAGAAAATAATATCATTTAAGAAGAAAATAACATCTCTTACCTCAAAATAACCGTACTTCTGAGTGAATTTCAAATATAGTGCTGACAGAAACTTGCACTGAATAGCAACTCTCAAAGTATCAAAATACTTACAAAAATACGCTCGACAATATACAGAGAAAGAAAACTTGTTTCTGTTGTGATATCAAATCTAACTTAAGCGCCTATTTATAGGAAAATGTTAGAACGCCAAAGGAGACTAAAATAATAAAATATTATTATTCTTTCCTTTTTTTTTCCTACGCATGCAAAACCAGCCATCTAACATGCCATTCTTGAAAAAAATCCCAGCTGCCCATATGTTAAAACAAAAGTGGGTCCCACCCATAAATTAATAAAAATCATTTTATTTTCTGAAACTTCAGTAATTCATAGAAAATAGACTGTTTATCAGAAAATATGAATTTTATGTCCATTCCACACGAAATTGGATTCTCTACAACTTTGCAGAAGAAAGTTTTTCCAAATTCCAGACTGAAAATATCGGAAATCCACAAACGGATGATTTTCAACACCTCTAAAAATCCATAACAAATCATTCATTCATTTTTAACGGTTCAAAATTTATGGATATATACTCAACGTATATATGTATAACATATCCAAAAATTACAATAATCCCACGGTCGGATTAAAATTATAACTCACGCAGTAGAGCTTTAAGAACACCGGTTTGATCTTTTAATACCTCCAATCCGACAAAATACTGATAAAGCACCTCAACATTAATTCCTTCATTAATAACCACATAAATAAATCCATCATTTATATCCGCATCAAATAAATATTTTCTTATCATATAAATCAATAATTAATTATTCACAAATAATATTACAGAATCACAATAATGACAACTAGGCAGTTTCCAAGAAAGAGAGGGCTTTCTGATATGGATTTCTCCTTACTGGCGTGCAATTAGGTGACCAAACCTCTCCTTGACAGAACTTTCTAGACATTTCTAATAATGTTATCTAATAATATTATTCCAAATAATATGAATTATTGATCTGATAATGGAGATATTGTGCAGTGACAATTATTGAACAACAATAATTTAAAATATCAACGCAGCAATTATTGAACCAATAAAATAAAATATTGAACAGTAATTACTGTAATAATTAT
Source organism: Panax japonicus (assembly GCA_020205505.1). NCBI lineage: Eukaryota > Viridiplantae > Streptophyta > Magnoliopsida > Apiales > Araliaceae > Panax > Panax japonicus. The sequence continues at coordinate 26,331,354 of CM035100.1, forward strand.
TGAGTAGTGCCTTCTTACGTAAGAATCAATAATTCAAAAATATTGTGCAATACCGTGTGCTACTGTACAACAACGCGTATTACTTTACTTTATCCACTGGGTATTCCAACAGTGTTAACGGTAACAATTACGCCGTTATTTATAAAACTCAAACTTTGTCATTTTCTTCATCCGACAGTTACCCGTTATTGGGCCCACAAATGGTTGCGCTGTCGTACGAATATTCCCCGACAGAAAGAATATTCCACGACCAAACGAATATTCCCAGACAAAATTAATATTTTATAACTACTTGCTTATTTTGCAAAATTTGCACATTTCACCCATAACCAAAGTATTATATCAAATTATGACCTTATTATTCACAATAATAAATAGAGGAAATTCGATTTTATTTATAATAAGTTGGGGTCTTACATCCTAGGCTCACATGATATCACATAAACAGTCTGCAGAGCAAATATATTGAAATAAAATAGACATATTTAACATCGCAAAACAAAGGATTCATTAGTTAAATCCTTACATTCGCATAACCAAAGCTTACAACATCCTCTAGATACAGATCTAGGGTCGCATGGTTGCTAAATATTTACATAAATTAGAAAAAAAACTAGATCTGCACAGATCTTAGCAATTCTAGCTTCCAGTTCAGGTTTCACAACCTTTGAACCAGTTAAAAGCTAGATCTGACTAGATCCAATATAGATCTAGTTAATACATCTCAAATATTGACTATTTACAGGAAATGAACGGTTAAAACTTCAGATCTAATGAATATCAACTGTTAAAAAGCTATATAAAGCACTTATATGCGTATTAGAGCCATCTAAGAAGTCAGATCTGGCGAAATTTTACAGTTAAGCACGAGAATGGCTAGCACACGACTTTTGGCTCCTAAAAACTCGTTTTCCACCGGTTAAAGATTGATATGTTGTAGTATATATGTATATGAGTGTTTACAAAGAAGTTTTACAAGAATCAGAGCACGATTCGGGCTTCTTTCAACTATTCTAGAATCTATTTCTCTCGCCTTGACCCTCTTCTTGCCTAATCTTCTCTTGGAAGCCAAAGAAGGGAGGGGGTATATATAGACACGATCAGCTGCGGGTCTACCTTCAGCTGACCCTGGTGGGCCCAACCTGGTGGGTCCTGTCATCTCAAAGTACGTGTACTCCAACTAACGCACAGTCTTCTTGAACCTTCATAACTTTCAATCGGGAAATCCGATGGAAACATGATATACCTTTTCAGAAAGCCCTTTCCGAGAGCTACACAATGACATGTGATTTGACCTTTTTTGAATCCGAGAATATGGGTCCAATGATCATATCTTCGAGTCTTTGCAGTCTGTTCGTTGAGCTGTCTTATGTTGTTTTCACTCGAGATTGCTGTTACAGTCCTGCATGACCTTCTTCATGGTAATTTGATTTGATTTGATGTTGAGATGGCAAATTTACTCTTTTTCCCTTCCGGGTTGATTTTCGAGTTTGATGTGCTGCAGCTGTTTTTCCTTAGGGTTGTCTCGGGGATTTGATTGCTGTCGACTCTTGTCTATCTTTAGGGTTGTCTCTGAAGTTGATTTGATGTCGCACGAGGCAGTCTTCGGGGATTTGGTTTAATGATTTCTTGGGGTTATTTCCAGGGACCGGTTTGATGATCTCCCAGGGTTGTCTCCGGGGAATAGTTTGATGATCCTGCCATTCTGCATAGTTAGTAACATGAATGTAAAATTTTGAGTGTCTACAACCACTTTATATAATTTTATGGGACCACTAAAGATAAATTTAATTTTATTTTACTGTCTTTCCTCTACTTTTATTTTTCTCAATATGTGTGTAAATTATATTTTGTTCATCCTTTTGGATGGAAGGAGTACAATTTATGTTCTATTTTGTTGTTGTCAATTAAGTAGATAAGTACTCGATAATACAATGTGCACCAACTGTATACAAAAAGTTATGCACCAAGAATAAGACTTATGTATTGCTTACTAATAAAAATGTGTAAAACATTCAATTATATGTCTCACTCCTTATTTTTTCTTTTTCTTTTTAATATTGTGTGTGTACAATTTTTTGTGTATAGTTGGTGTTCTTAGTATTACTCGTAAGTATTATAGATAACTCTTTTAAATAAACATGTAATGTGATAGACTACTCTTATATGTTACTCACATTTATAATTCGCCTGGAAATTTTCACAATACATAATAGAACATTTTAAAAAACTGTAATCCAATTTTATATGTAATATCCAATTTCTTATGTCAATTAGTCAATTAATATTCTGTAAAGATAGTATAAAAATAAGAGAGAATTAATAGATAATACATGAATTTAAAAATAACAATAAATGTGTGGCCAAATCTAATTATGGATTAGGATCTCCTCTATTATATAGTTTACTCAATTTTTCCCAATATACGACGCAAAAAATACTTTTAATCATGACACAAATGTCACACTTATTTACGACGAATATTATTATGTCGCTAAAAATAATTTGTGTCATTAAATATCTATTAGAAAAAATTAGATAAAAAGTTTATAAAAGGAATCCTCATCTGAAAATTATTATATTTTCAATTAAAAAAAATGTCAATTTCTTAAATTTATAAGGGTTCAAACTTGTCAAACAGACTCAAATATTCCCCCTTTAGGATCAAATGACTACTCTTGCCATCCTCAAAAGAATGACTAAAGATACAATTTTTTTGTTTACAAAAAGATGAACTTAGTACATAAAGTGATAGGTAAAAATGTCATTTAGTGGGATCCACTAATATAAAAAAGTACTTATCAATTTATATATGATCTCTTTCCTCTAATTTCCTCTTTTCTTAATATGTATTAAAAATGTACTTTGATTATCCTTTCGAGGCCGAAGGGAATAATTACGAGGAGTTAATGCACTTTGTGTAAGACTTCAACTTTTTATAAATAAAGATTTATTTTTCTCTAAATATTATTTTGAATAATAAGGTGTTGATTATATATAATACTATAGTTATGAGTGATATGTGCAAAATTTGCAAAGTAATCTAATTGTCATAAAATATTCGTTTGGTCGGAGAATATGCATATGCCGATGCAATCATTGGCGGACCACATAACGGAATAACTGTCGAATATAGAAAGTGACATAAATAACCTTTTTATAAAAAATAACGACAAAACTTTTACCGTTAAATGTTAAAATATCTGGTAATAATAGTATAGTAATACACGTTATTGCACAATAGCACACGATATTACACAATATCTCTTATTATTGATTCTTACGTAAGAAGTCATTCAATATTTAATAATTGCCACAATATTTGTTGCATAGTATCTCATATCATTGCTGCATAGTAATTGCCCGTGCCTGAAGACACGACGTAACAAAAAATTAAATTAAAATTCAAAAAAATACTACATTACCTAAAGACTTTTTGTAACTTAAAATAACTTACAATCACACATAACAATTATCATAATTTACTACATCACTACAATACTTAATTTTCCTTTAAAAATAGATATTCAGAAAGATCTAAACCTGTCTACAAAACTTACAAATCATCAATAACAATTTTCATAATTCACCACATCACTACAATAATAATAATAATAATAATAATAATTATTAATAATAACATTATTATTATTATAATTATTTTTATTATTATTGTTATTATTATTATTATTGTTGTTATTATTATTACTATTATTATAATTATTATTAGAATTATTAGAATTATTACTATTATTATTAATAATATTACTGTTAGTTCCCAGAGGAACAATAGTTATCCAGAAGGGGGGTTAAATAGATATTTTAAATTCTTTTTTGAAATACTTGTTAGTTTAGATAATGACTTAAACACATCAGAATTGTGAGTTGTGTGTTTCCCCTTTAAGATATAACGAGTTAATGAGTGTTAAGCAGTTATAGCAAGAATATAAAAGACACAGTGTTTTTAAGTGGTTCAGAGCACTTAAAGCTCCTAGTCCACTCTTCTACACCTCAAGTAAGAAATCCACTAAGGATATCTTTAAACTTTCTGAATCTCACGGATTCCTTCAAGACCAGCAGTCTTGGAACTTCTTAGTTCACTTTTGAACTCTTCAAGTCCAACAGACTTGTTACTTCACAGTTCACTTAGAACTCTTCAAGTCCTTCTGAGTTGGAACTTCTTACTTCAATTGATAGTAGTTGATGAGTTCTTCAATGGTGCTACTCAGCTACCGTTAAGCTTATATTCGAAAGAACTAAGTATTTGAGCAAGCCTTTTCTTTCGGATCGTAGAGTTGAGCGTTAAGTGTTCTTTAGCATTTTTGTTCAGTGCTTGCTTGATCTATCATCTGTTGATGTTTTGCATATATGAGGTCTTTGAAATATATCCGTTGAAGAATTAAATGCGTTTGACATTTCTAAGCTTTGATGGAGGCTTTTTGCATAACTTCTGATTTGCAGTCTGGCCCACTGACACACCAGACTGCTGTCTCACCTAACACCTGAAAAGATGTTTTCTGCTGACCCATAGTATTTTCCTTAGCTTATTCAGTACGCTTCTTTGTTGTATACTAAGGATGTCTGTTGACATTAGGACTGTTGATGACTTCAACATCTATAATCCATTCCATATTTATTGGGATTTATTCTTTAAAACAATGGGCAAGGCTCGATGCTTCTGATGCAAACATATGATGCTCTACGATTCTGATCGTGGTGTCTAGCCACCTTGGTGCTTGATCTGATACTAGTAAACGAGAACACTACGATTTCTCTTTAGTACTTGGCACACTACGATCTTCACTTGTTTGGCTTGCAGACTCTACGCTTTCGAGAGCACACTACGATCTTTGAGTTGGCTCAGTATGCGTTTGGACCACTCTACGATTCTGGGAGAGGCCCTTCAAAGAAGACACACTACGATTCTCGATGCTCTATAATTCTGCCTTAGTTTCTGCAATATCTTGATCAGACTGATAGACTACGATTCTGTTGAAGCTTATCTATTACATCTGAAGATATAGATCAACCTAACATCTTTGATCTCTTCATCTATACATTCATTTACAGAATGATAAACATTAATAGCTCAGATCAACTTAACAATTTTGATCTATCACTAAGTCCTTGTACATATATTCCTTGAAGGACTTTACATATAATCATGAATATTTACTTTCAACATCAAATTTAAATATGCAATCTCCCAACAATCTCCCTCTATTTGATGTTGACATAACCAAGGAGATTTTTGTCATGATTATCAATTTCTAGATGCAGTTTCAAGAAAGTAAATATGACTTATTATTTCAGTGAGCAACTAAAATTTATTGAGAATAAGCATGAATTTATTAATGTTTGTAAAGACAAATATTACAGTCAAGCTTAGTTACATCAATAAGAATTGAGTTTCAACTTATCTCTATTTCTTTTACCTTTTGTTCTTTGGAGGATTGGCATATTCATAGGTTCTCCTTCTTCTGCTGACTTCGTTTCTCCATGATATATCTTCCAGCTCGCTTTGACTTAGCGGTTCATTATTCTCGTGTCTGTTCATAAATGCAGGATCTCCAATAGGTAAGCGTAGGTGTGTAGTGGTTGCACCTTGTGAGTCGGGCTCTTGAATTTTTATTGGTTGAGCCATGAGAATTTGCTGCAGTTCAGGTCGTGGAGTCTGATGGTGAGGCTGTCTTGCAGGAGGGCTCCTTGATGGATGAGTGATGAATGTGCCTCTGCCCTTGCCTTTTTCTCCTTTCCCTTTATTCTCCCCCTTTATGTCAGCATCAAAGGTTCAAATATGTTCAGATAGACGATTTATGCCTTGTACAAGTTCGTTGAGCTGATTCTTGGATTGAGCAAGGTCCTCACAGTTTTCTTGAATTAGAGAATCAGATCGAGCTTCCCTCTTTTGGAGAATAGCCAAGACATTTTTGGTCTATTTCATTTGACCCATGGAGAATCTTGGAATTCTTTCATTGCGGTTCGTAGACTCGTGAGATTTTTCATCATAAAGTTGTTCTTGGATTCCTGAGTATTTTATAAAATAAGAACAACATCCATGTGTTTCTTAGCAACTTGAAAGTGGATTTGATCCTTTTTATTGATACTCTGAATCATCTCCTTTATAATCTCCCTAAGCTTCTTTGTGAGCTCAGAACTTAGGGTGCTTGGGAGAGTGTTGGCAGCATCGATCAAGTGAGTTAGTCTTAGTTGAACACGGTCTGAGTGAACTTCAAGGACTTCTTGTATGTCCTTGGTCACCTTTTTGGATGCTTCAGACAACTCTATTTTGGTGGGAAGATCTGATATCGTTCAAGGAGTTGCTGATTATTTGGAGAAGTGGCCCTTGTGTATTGATCTTGCATAGTCTAGAGAGCAAGATTGGAATACTCATTAGTGGATGAGGAAGGGATATCTGATGGAGGGGCTGGTGTGTGTGGTTGAGCTTCAGGAGGAGGTGACTCTATGTCTTGAGTATGTGACTCTACGATTGTATTTGGATCAGGAATCGTAGAGTGAGAGATGATAAGAGATTGGATCAATATAAAGTTGAGTAAATTTGGTTCATTAGTTACAGAATATTGGGATTCTATAACTGGAAATTGGTTGAATGGATTAAGTGTTACTTCCAACCATCTTGTCCATTTATAGAATTGGCTGAAGGTCGATGGTGGACCATGATCATCCATGAAAGATATGTGGATAGATATTACCTCATGCCCATTTTCTGAAGAAGAGACATTTGTGATCAGCTTTCGGGAAAAGTTGACGTTGCCTGGGAATCCATGAGCAAGCACCAAGATTGCTGGATAGGCTTTAAAAGTCCAAAACATGTGATCCCAGGTGCTGAGAATTTGGGCTCTATGAAAGGGCATCATAGGTAGATACGAGAACAATTGATTGTAGTTGGCTCTCCTATAACCATCACAACCCACAACTATAATCTAAACTTCATCAACCTCTTCTTCTTCTCTATCTTCATGTGAAGATTCCACTACATCAATTATCTCCAATTGAGTTCTTTGTTCTTATGCTCTCTCATCATCCATAGCTTCACTCCTTTCTATTTCTGCAGTTTCTGAAGTTAGAATCTCTTGAGGGATTGAGGAGGATTCAAGATGATCTCTTGGCAGTTCTTCCTCAGCTATAACCTTTTCTGACATAAGGACTTCGTGAGGCCCCCCCTCAACTCGATCATTCATTTGAATTTCAAACAGCTCCCCCTCAACTGGAGAATTCTCTAGTGTAAGAACTTTAGGCAACTCTCCCTCAACTTGAACTGTGTTCTTCTTTATTGCTTTGGATAGCCCCTTCTCAACTTCGGGTAACCCTTTTTCAGCTTTGGGTAATCCTTTCTCAGCAGCCATCTTTCTGTCTTCTTCTTTTAGCACTCCTTCATTGATAAGGATGTACTTCTTGACCAGTTTTCTTCTTAGCTTCCTAGGATGGGCCAAAACCTCAACACTTTCTTCAGCTTTAGCTTTGAATGGTTGATCAGCCTGAGAAGCTGTTGCAGCATCTTCTTCGGGAGTGGTATCAAATCTGGACTCTACGATCGGTAGAGACTCTACGATCGAAGAGAAAGATGGCTACTTTTACTTGTGACTGTGTTTTCCCTTCTCAAGCAGTTGAGAGATGGTAACTTTGTATTCATCTTCCTTAGACTGTTGTTCTTTCCCCTTTAAATTCCTCAGTGTTTCAGTGCCTAAACTCTCTTGAGGTGCATCCATAGTTGACCTTTGAGGCTCCTCTGCCATTGGAGCCTTCATTTTTCTCTTACCATTGCTTTTTCTGATTAAAGCAATGGGTTCTTCCTTGTTGATTTCTTCTTCTTCTTCAGTTTCCTTTACAACTGACATGTTTCCTAGAATCCCGAACTCCTTTGCATCACCAGTTCTTCCACTGGACTCAGACATCATCTTGACATTTTTTGCTGGATTTCTTTTCAAGTTCTCAAACAGCCATTGGGTCATCTTTCTATTTGGATTGATAGATTCTCCTTCATTATCCCCAATCTTATCACCCAATGCTGACTGTATGATGATGCTTATAAACTGCCCGTAGAGCATCTTTCCAGAGCTCTTTGATTTCTTCGAACTGAGTATCCATTTCCAGAGCTCTTTGATTCCTATAGTCTGCTAACTGATTTTTCATCCATAAGATTTGAGTACAACAGCTGCCAGTAGCAATGTATTCAGCTTCTGCAGTTGAAGTAGATACTGAGTTTTGCTTCTTGCTAAACCAGGACATAAGTCTATTTCCTAGCAACTGATAGGTGCCACTAGTACTCTGTCGACATCGGGATTTTTAGATGTCCCTTTCCGTTACTCGTTCTTTGGTGTTCTCATTTTAGGTGAGATTTGTTTGAAAAAACAAGTGAAAAAGGTCCGACATATATAATGTCGACGATGGACTGTTAAGAGTCACCAGTTGGTTTTTTAAATGGTTGTACCAACACAACCGAGAAAAGATTTGCACATTGACCCAATGATGTGACACTGCTAAACGGGTCGATGAAACCGAGATTCATTAGGGTCCGGGGACTTGGTTATGCGGAGGGAAGGTGTTAGGCACCCCCCGACATCTGTGTTACCATGGTGACCGCCTCTTTTCAAGAAACTATTATCTGAATGTGTGTGTGTGTGTGGGTCAATGTGCTGTTATTTGGAAGTAGTACGAGGCCTCGTTCGAACCTATATACACAGGGTTTGGATTTATTTAAAAATTTAGTTTTTAGCAAGATAAAGCAATGAGGTTTTATAAAAAAGGTTTTTCAAACCCTGATGATCAATAATAATTGAGACCTTTTCCACTCCCATTTTATTAAGTGTTCGGCTTGATTGATTTTATTTTTACGAATGCGAGGCATCTGTACAAAAATAATGATGACTTCCTCGTGGGTATGGAAACCATCTGAGGAAATTCAGACACCGCAGAATAATTTACAAGCTGCTTACAGCTGAAAATGTCCATCACGAGAACCGAATCTAGATCCAATGGGATGAATTTGTGATCACATGATTCTTAGGCGCACAGAATACTGTAATTTGTATGAAAGCAGTAGGCAGGTATATATATATAAAAGCTATAAATATATATATATAGACATGATCACCAACCACGAAGCACCTCTATGGGGGATCAGAAATGTAAATAAAGCTGTTAAAAGCTATCAACTGCCGCAGAGGAAACTCCTGGCGGGACAAAACGTAAATAAAGTTATAAATACGGTCAACCGCCAGGAAGGAAACTCCAGGCGGGACAAAATGTAAATAAAGCTGTAAATACAGTCAACCGCCACGAAGGAAACTCCAGGCGGGAAAAAAATGTAAATAAAGATGTACAAAGCGATCAACTGCCATGAAGAAAACTCCAGGCAGTACGAAACATAAAGAAAGCTGTAAAAGCGATCAACCACCACTAAGTAAACTCCAGGTGGGATGAAATATATATATATATATATATATATATATATATATATATATATATGAACTGTGGTCGAACTCTATTCGATGAGCCTGGATTTTACATCCGGTGCGTTTATTGCTTTTATATATATATATATATATATATATATATATATATATATATATATATATATAAAAGCGAGTAAACGCTCCAGACTGAAGTCTAGGCTCATCGAACAAAGTTTGACACACAGTTAATATATATAAATGTATGTATATATATATTAAAGCAAATAAACACTCCAGACCGAAGTCTAGGCTCAATCGAGACATAACTCGATAATGTTAGTCAATATATATATATATATATATATATATATATATATATATATACAGACTGAAATGAAACCACGGACTGAAGTCCAGGCAAAAGCAAGCAACATGACTCTCAATGTGTAGAAGGGTGTGTGCAGAGATGAAGAGAAAGACTCTAAAGTGTGTGAGAAAGTTTACAGCTGATTGCCAAAGAAGACTTCTATATCTTTAGAGTGGCAAACACTGACTTTTGTAGGTACAAAAGGGCTATATATGTGCTCACATGTGTTTAAAAGGGGAAAGTACACTACACGGGGTGAGTGTAGAGCAAATTGGGCAGGGCTTCCTCGCCTTTTTCTCTTGTAAAATGGGCAGCCCAAGCCCTCTATTTATAAGTAATTTACCCGCAGGTGTACCTGCGGCTGAGTCACAGGTGTACCAGAGGCAACCCGGGAGGGCCCGAGTATTGTGGGTCAGGTCATCTCGAAGTACGTGCACTGTAATGTCCACTCAAACTTTCAGAAGTGCAATCTGGGCATCCATTTGAGGTATATAGGATCTATTTCGGACCACCGTTGTCGAGAGTTGTACGATGGCATGGAATTAGAGCTTGTATGAAGTCATTGAAGATGGGACGATGCCCTCCGGTCTTCAGGCTTCAACTTTCATCCGTTACCCCGCACAATAGTCACTCGGGATTGATTAGTCTTGTAGGACATCGTTACGTAGAGATGTTGAGACGACGTGGCGTGGCATTGCGTTGGCTAGATGAAGATGTTTCCCCTTACCAGTGTTATCGCCGGATTGGGCTGATAAAGCAGGCGTTGCTTAGGCTTCGCTGAGATTGGACTGCTGCAATTGTTGAATTTTCTCATTGTCATCTTTGAGGTATGCTTGTCTTCCCGATGTTATCGTCGGGTTGGTACAGTGTATCTCATTTTGAGCGCCGAGATTGAAACTGGTTGCATTTGAAACAAGCATTTCCGGGGTTATCTCCGAAACTGCATTCCTTGGGGTTATCACCAAGGTTGGTAGCTATTCCCATGGTTGGGACAGAGACTAGATACCTCGGGGTTATCTCCGAGATTAATCGATCTTCTCCGGTGTGTGTTCCGATATTGGATCTGCATGCCTTGGGGTTACATCTGAGGTTGGAACTGTTACTCCCAGAGTGGGCTCCGGGGTTGATGCTGAGCTTCCGGTAGTATTCGGTATAGATATGGATTGTCTTTCAGGGTTCCCTCTTAAAAGACGAATCTGTCCTCCTGCAATGTCAGTGACAATAGTACAAAAAATTTCGAGTGTCTACAGATGCCCCACTTTATCATACTCATGCATGGCGATGCATGGGTAGGATAAAGAATCCTAGACACTTGAAACGCAACAAGACAAACATGGTACTATGGGTAGCAAAATGATACAAATGTATGATGCATGTGTACGGGGTTGTAGCCCAACATGCTGGGGATGATTGCTGGATCCCTTTTGCTTCAACTGGGGATTGGCAATGCTGACCAGATTCGATGTGTAAACCAAATCTGTTAGGATGTTTATGTTGGAGTTATCACCAAATATCTGTGTCTTCGATAATGAATTGATCCTGAAGATGTACCTCTTATGTGTAAGAGATCTTTGGGGATAAAGCTTGATCTGTTTGAGGATGCGTATAACATATTCCATCATCTATCCTCTTTGATAATGTTGACCCCTCCTAGTTAGTATCGCCAGGATATGTCAAGAATCTGTTGGATTTACTGCCAACAACAAATGCTATCAGGGATGCCTGACCTTCGTTGACGTGTACTTCACCGACAAGTGAATTAACGGCTGAAAAAAAATCATGTGGGATATACTATCAAGGCTGCTTGACCTACGCTAAAGTGTAAATCAATGGAGCATTGCGTTGTGACCCCCGCCTGGGATCCGCTGGGGAATATAAGCAATCGAGCATGAAATCCTCGAATAGCTCTAGAGCTCTGATAGGTTTAATCGCCATATTTTTAAAAAACACCAAGGTTGCTTGACCTTCATTAATATGTGTGTCAACGGTTTGAATGTACGTTGTAATCCCCTGCCGGGGCTTTACATTATAACACCCATCAGGGATGTACATTGTAACCCCCGTCGGGGACTCACGTTGTAACCCCCGTCGGGGACTCATGTAGGGTAACGTCCTGGAGTTGGCGGCATCGAACCTGTACAAGGTATCGCCGTATGTGATTTGTGACAACTGAGATCATCGGCAGGGTATACCTCTTGTTCGGATGACTACCAATGAGCAATGTAATGGCTCAAAATTTCATTTGAGAAGACTAGGATTGCATGTTATTTTGCTCAATCGCGTGGTGCTTTTATTCTGGATTTGACTTTTTTAGTCCGCAAGAACTCCTTTACAACTCGAACTGGATCGAGCCGGAGGGGTGGGACCCACCTAGGAGTGTCGCAGGTGCACCTGCTGCAGACGCAGGTGAGTCTGCGGCCAATCGCGGATGATAAATTCCAGCTGGTTGGTCTCAGAAGTCATTTTCAACTTGTCACGCGAAGGAAAATCCGTGAGCCTCTTTCAGATCTGCTGAGTTCGGGCTATTTTCTGCAAATTCTGTCACCGTACAAGTGTTCTACACTATCCTGCTAACGCATGCATATATTTTTTCCAGTTTTTATCCGTTGGATTTTGAGTTATCGCATGAAATGCATCTAAACACATAGTAGTGATTATGTAGGCACAAATGACTTGATAAAAAATATTCAATATAGTAAATGTTAGTATTAAACCATTCTGAACATTGTGACGCCCCCAAAATAGGTATACAAAACCCATTCCGAGTCGTCAAAATACATGGTACAGAAATAACTACAACTTTATTAGTACAACATAAAAACTGTGAGTTTAAATACAAATATTGTCATCTAGACAATATCCACACTCAAATAAGTACTCATTACAATTATTGATACATTATTTTACAAAAATGGTGAGGACTACTAAAACGACTTTCTAGAACCTTTATTCTATACCCCGACTAGTACTCGCTACATTCTCGCCTCCTGAGAAGAAAAATAGAACCAAAAGGAAAAGGGTGAGCTCAACTAGCCCAGTAAAGAATATTATGACCAAGATAATATAGAACAAATTATCGTTAGTCTTCAGCAGGGAAAAATCTCATAGAATACAATAGACAACCAGTTTTAAATCAATATTTGCAGCGGAAAAAAAATTCATTAGAAGAGTTAAGTAGATAATGTAATCTACTATCTTCTATATATGAATTTAAAAGTTCATCATCGATATTTTATTCCTGTAACATCAATCAATATATATCTGGAATTAAATATTCATCTTTGCACTACAGGACAAAGATATTCATCAGTTGGTCATGTTCATCTAAACACCTGTTCATCTTTGCACTACGGGCCAAAGATATTCATCAAAAAATCATTAATCTTTGCACTACATGCCAAAGATATTCAGTAATATCATCATTTAGGACTAATGAGGATGAAAAATATTTTAAAGGAAATGAATCCAGTGAAACAAAATAACAAATATTAAGGATTCGTATTTTGGTTTATCCATGTCCAAAAATACCTCATAAATAATCATAATGGAGTAAAATTCAAGAATGATCAAAACATGGATACAATCAAAGCTAGTATCCATAATAGATATTTTGGACAAAAAACGAAAATTTAATTTTTCTATGAATAGTGCCGTATTCGTGAATAGTGTCGTATACGTGAATAGTACCATATACGTGAATAGTAACCCCGACACCAAAAGACAAGAATTTCACAAGAAAAATATTCCCAATATATCAGCATAATGATATTGAAAGAATAATATAATTTAAAAAAAATAATATCCATTACCTCGAAAGAATAGTACTTCTGATTAGAATACTGGATATAGACTATGACTTGAACTTGCACCGTATAGCAACACTCAAAGTATTAAAATACTCACAAGAATATGCTCAATATATCGAGAGAGAAAGAGAGAGAAAACTTCAGTTTCTGGTATGATTTTCAATTCTAACCTAAGCACCCTATTTATAGGAAAATGCTTAGAACACCAAAGCAGAAAATTTAATAAATTATTAATATTTTCAAATTATATTCTTACGCACACCACACCAGACCAAAATCATCAGCCATCCACCCCACAAAAATAACAAAAACGTTTTTCTTAATTAAAATATTTTAAACTTCAAAAATTAATTATTTCGGAACTTCGGAACTTCAATAATTCATAATAAATAGCCCTTTTGTTAGAAAAATTTGAACCACATGTTTGTTTCCTAAGAAATTTCATTATCTACAACTTTGTAGAAGAAAGTTTTTCCAAATTCCAAACAGAAATTGACCGAAATCCACAAACGGGCGATTTTATAGGCTATAATTAAATTTCAGTCAAGAAATGGGGCTCACGACAAACAAAACACATGTTTATCATTTATTGATCAAAAATACTCTTCCTCCTCATATACTCATATATCCCACATTTATTGTAAAAATATCACCATTATTATATTATAATAATATAATAAAATATTATTTTATCAGAAAAGATAAAATATCAATTTTTAACAATTATCACTTTAAAAATTTTCTTCATCTATATCCACATAAAATCAATATTTTTCTCATCATATAAATCAATAATTAATTATTCACCAATAATATTACAGAATCACAATACTGACAATCAGGCAGTTCCCAGGAAAGAGGGGGCTTTCCAATAAGGATTTCTCCTCACTGGCGCGCAATTAGGTGACCAAACCTCTCCTTAGACTGAACTTTTTAGACATTGCCAATAATGTTATCTAATAATATTATTCAGATAATATAAATTATTACTCCGATAATGGAAAAAATACTGTGTAGTGAAAATTTTTGAAACAACAATAATATAAAATATCAACGCAGCAATTATTGAATCAATAAAATAAAATACTGAACAGTATTTACTGTAACAATTATTGAGTAGTGTCTTCTTACGTAAGAATCAATAATTGGTGTAATAACGTGTGCTACTGTACAACAACGCGTATTACTGTGTTTTAACCACCGGGTATTCCAACAGTACTAACGGTAACAACTACGCCGTTATTTATAAACAACTTATACTTATCGTTTTCTTCATCTAATCGCTTTCCGTTATGGGGCCCACACAAGGCTGCACCGTCGTACGAATATTCCCCGATAGTAAGAATATTCCACGACCAAACGAATATTCTCCGATAAAATGAATATTTTATAACCACTTGCTTATTTAAAATATTTGCGCATTTTACCCATAACTAACCACATTAACCAAATCTACCCTTACTATTTCAAAATAATAAATAGAGAAAATTCAATTTTATGTATAATAAGTTGGGGTCTTACAACATCCCCTCCATATGAAATTTCGTCCTCGAAATTGATGTACGTACCTAGTGTTTTGAAAAGATGAGGATACCTCACTTTTATTTCCGTTTCCAACTCCCAGGTCATTTCTTTAATAGCATGGTTCCTCCACAAAACTTTGACTTGTGGTATGACCTTTGTGCGTAGGACATGCTCCTTCCTATCCAAAATCTTGACAGGTACCTCTTCATACGTTAAGTCTTCAGCTCTCTCGTCCGGTTCTAACTCAATAACGTGGTTTGGGTCTTTCACATATTTATGAAGCACGGATACGTGAAAAATATTATGAACACGAGACATACTTGCAGGTAATGCGAGTCTATAGGCCACATTTCCTACTCGGTCAAGAATCTGAAATGGACCAATAAATCATGGATTGAGCTTTCATCTCTTCCCAAATCTTGTAACTCCCTTTCATGGAGCAACACACAATAATACATGATCTTCAATACTAAATTCCACATCCTTTCGATGAAGATACGCATAACTCTTTTGTCGATCCTATGCCGTTTGTATACGTTGTCGAATCATTTGGATCTTTTCTATACCAACTCGGGTCCCAACAATGTTGCTTCACCCACCTCATCCCAACATATTGGAGAACGACACTTTCGTCCATATAATGCTTCGAATGGAGCCACCCCTATACTTGCCTGATAACTGTTGTTGTAGGAGAATTCCACCAATGGTAAATACTTATCCCAACTCCTTTTGAAGTCTAGGACACAGAGTCTTAATAGATCTTCAAGAGTTTGAATAGTCCTCTCTGATTGTCCGTCCGTTTGAGGATGGTATGCCGAACTAAATCGTAAATTCGTGCCCATAGCTTTTTGGAAGCTTACCCAAAATTTTGAACTGAATCTTGGGTCACGATCCGAAACTATGGATATTGGCATGCCATGCAATATCATAATCTCATCTACGTAAATACGAGCAAGACGTTCTAGGGAATAAGTCTTTCGTATCGGCAAGAAATGAGCAGACTTGGTTAATTTATCAACAATAACTCAAATAGCATTTATGCCTTGAGAAACAGTGGGAAGACCCGTAACGAAATCCATGGTAATGTGTTCCCACTTGCATTTTAGAATCTCAAGTGGTTGCAATGGACCATTTGGCACTTGATGCTCCGCCTTTACACGTTGACTAGTTAAGCACCTCGAGATAAACATTGTAATCTCTCTCTTTATATTGTTCCACCAAAATGTAAGTCGAAGATCACGATACATTTTGGTACTTCCAGGATGGATTGTAAATGGTGTATTGTGTGCCTCCATCACGATCTTGTACTTCAAATCAGAATCATTAAGAACACTAAGTTTGGAGTGGACTCGAAGTATTCCTTTTTCATCGATTCTTGCCTCAGGAACAACACCTTCTTGTACATTCTTCTTCATACGCATCAGCTCCGGGTCTGTGTCTTGAGTAACTTTAACTTTTTCGATTAAAGTTGGTTCTATACGTGAATAGTAACATATACGTGAATAGTAACCCCGACACCAAAAGACAAGAATTTCACAAGAAAAATATTCCCAATATACCAGCATAATGATATTGAAAGAATAATATCATTTTAAAAAAAAATAATATCCCTTACCTTGAAAGAATAGTACTTCTGGTTGGAATACTGGATATAGACTATAACTTGAACTTGCACCGTATAGCAACACTCAAAGTATTAAAATACTCACAAGAATACACTAAATATATCGAGGGAGAAAGAAAGAGAAAACTTCAGTTCTGGTGTGATTTTCAATTCTAACCTAAGCACCCTATTTATAGGAAAATGCATAGAACACCAAAGCAGAAAATTTAATAAATTATTAATATTTTCAAAT
Organism: Panax japonicus; assembly: GCA_020205505.1. Classification (NCBI taxonomy): domain Eukaryota; kingdom Viridiplantae; phylum Streptophyta; class Magnoliopsida; order Apiales; family Araliaceae; genus Panax; species Panax japonicus. The sequence goes on from CM035100.1 coordinate 26,348,323, forward strand.
TATATTCTTATGCACACCACACTAGACCAAAATCATCAACCATCCACCCCATAAAAATAACAAAAATATTTTTCTTAATTAAAATATTTTAAACTTCAAAAATTAATTATTTCGGAACTTCAAAACTTCAATAATTCATAATAAATAGCCCTTTTGTCAGAAAAAATTCAAACCACATGTCTTTTCCATAGGAAATTTCATTATCTACAACTTTGCAGAAGAAAGTTTTTCCAAATTCCAAACAAAAATTGACCGAAATCCACATACGGGCGATTTTACAGGCAATAATTAAATTTCAGTCAAGAAATGGGGTTCACCGACACACAAAACATGTGTTTATCATTTATTGAGAAATAATAATCTTCCTCCTCATATACTCACATATCCCACATTTATTATAAAAATATCACCATTATTATATTATAATAATATAATAAAATATTATTTTATCAGAAAAGATAAAATATCAATTTTTAACAATTGTTACTTTAAAAATTTTCTCCAAGTATATCCACATAAAATCAATATTTTCCTCATCATATAAATCAATAATTAATTATTCACAAATAATATTACAGAATCACAATACTGACAACCAAGCCGTTCCCAGGAAAGATGGGGCTTTCCAATAAGGATTTCTCCTTACTGGCGCGCAATTAGGTGACCAAACCTCTCCTTAGACAGAAATTTCTAGACATTGCCAATAATGTTATCTAATAATATTATTCAGATAATATGAATTATTGCTCCGATAATAGAAAATACTGTGTAGTGAAAATTATTGAAACAACAGTAATATAAAATATCAACGCAGCAATTATTGAATCAATAAAATAAAATACTGAACAGTAATTACTGTAACAATTATTGAGTAGTGCCTTCTTACGTAAGAATCAATAATTGGTGCAATACCGCGTGCTACTATGCAACAACGCTTATTACTGTATTTTAACCACCGGGTATTCCAACAGTACTAACGGTAACAACTACGTCATTATTTATAAACAACTTATGCTTGTCGTTTTCTTCATCCAATCACTTTTCGTTATGGGGCCCACACAAGGCTGCGCCGTCGTACGAATATTCCCCGACAGTATGAATATTCCACGACCAAACGAATATTCTCCGATAAAAATGAATATTTTATAACCACTTTCTTATTTAAAATATTTGCTCATTTTACTCATAACTAACCACATTAACCAAATCAACCCTTACTATTTCAAAATAATAAATAGAGAAAATTTAATTTTATTTATAATAAGTTGGGGTCTTACAAACATAATGATGTGAAAAAAATTGATACCTTTTCTGCTATTTTTTGTCCTATTTGAGGTCCAATGAGTAAAAGGTAGTAAGGCAAAGTACTCCTAGTATTGAGGTTGACCGTATGCATGATGATTTTGATTTTTAGTGCATATATTATGTATATGACTTTGGGGCAAGTGTTCTACTGAATTGCCACCTAGACATGCCTATGTGCATGTGGATAGTCCTATTTTCAAAGGGGACTATGGCAAATTTTTTCCAAATGTAGTCATTGGGTAGTCATGCATTTTAACTCTATTATATGTTAAAGTAAATGCATGTATGCATATAGTCATAAATGCATTTTAGAAAGCTCCAGGTAAGGAAATACCACACCCTTTCTGAGGTGATTTGGAGACTTGTTGTCCAGATATTATGGATTCGGATCAGCCGAGCAGTTCTCACAGGACCACTTCTGGCATATGACAGAGGGCTTTCGAAGTGCCTCGTCCCTGTTCTGTCAGACAGCCTCGTCGGTTAGTGGAGGCCATGATTTGTCTTGTCAGGGTAGATGTGCCAGACGTTGAGGACGAGGTGGAAGATATTCCGATTGAGGATCCCGCTTCTGCTGCACATGTTCCTCGTAGGGAGCTCTCGAGTATTCAGGTGGTAAACGCAGAGCTGTTGGGTTATTTGAGTCGACATCCCTCGATGTATTTGCACGCTAACGAGGTATGTCGCTAGATTTTGATCTTCCTTCTTTCCTATTGATGAGGATTAAAGGGTTTTGATGTTGATATGCATTTTATGTAGGTTCCTGGTTTTACACAGCCTCGAGGGAACTGGTTTAACATTCACTCCATGTACCAGGCGCTTCATCCTGACTATAGAGCGGTAGTGTATTAGTGGGGATTCGGGGGATTCTTCTCCATCCTTCCCCGTCATTGTCCCTGGGTTATCTTAGGGCATTGTCTGAGCGACGGTTTCATCAGACTCAGTCACTCCATCTGCTGGAATGTGAGGTGATGATGACGCCTATGGATTGACAATTTATCATAAGTATGGAGTTTGGAGGGGAGCCAGTGCCTTGCGTGACGAATATTACCCCTACTGCCGTCAGATCCTTGTTAAGAGTTCCGGCAGAGGCGCTCAAGGGCAAGATTGTCCGTTCAGGTCCTTTGAGCATAGATGCTATGAGCAGGCTTTTGAGTGAGCCCATGCCTGATGATGTCAGTATCAAGGATCGCGTTCTACGGTGATTGTTCCTGTTGATCATTCGAGGCTGCTTCATAGCATATAACTCTTCTACGGTATCTTTCGCTTTGATCAACGCCACACGTGATGTGGACCGTATTGGAGAGTATGATTGGGGCTCTTACACCTTTGCCTATTTCTTCCGGGGCATTCGTATGCTCTCACAGGGTTTGACCGAGGCTTGGCTATGATTTTACCCATTTTTGCTGGTGAATATTTCTCTTGTCTTTTTCCATTCATAGGTGAAGAGTGTTTACTGATAGCAGATGTTTTGCCATTGTGTTGGCAGTTTTGGGCCTATGAGAGGCTCCCATGCTTGCGTCCTGTGAGTGTGTTAGATTTAGATACCTATCCACGAGGACGAGGATGGCACCATTCTATATTGTCAGAGGTCCTTGTAGCTGAGGGATTCACTCACTGCCGCATGCAGCTGGAGTTGCTGACAGCTGATACCATTACATGGATTCCCTATTCATGGGAACACTTAACCATCGACTTTGAGGATGGACACCCGACTGGAGTCGAGTACTTGATTTCCACTAGGAGAGTTCCTCTCTGCACAGATTGAGGTTGGGAACTCTATTTAGGAGAACGTGCTATTAGGAGCACCATAGGGGAGATCAGTATACCGATCTTGCCTCCTGTCAGGCGTCATTAGCCCGTATCACAATCACCCATCTCTGATATCCCATTGTTGGGGGTTGATAAATGGATTTTTTTATGCATTTATCCGGTATCTTTTACTTAAATTAGTTGCTTATATTCATGTGTCTCTGATATCCCATTGTTGGGGGTTGATAAGAGATTTTTTATGCATTTATCCGGTATCTTTTACTTAAATTAGTTGCTTATATTCATGTGTCTTAGTTACTTTTCATGAATTTTGTGTTTATTTTGTAGATTTTATGTTTGGAAGTGGTGTGAACGATTATTGTAAGGAAACGCAAAGAAAATGCAAAGAAAAGGCAATCCGGATATCATTTGGGCTTTCATGTTACTTCATCTTCTTGGTTTGGAACATAGCTTACTTTGTAGAGCGTCTTCATAACTTTCCAGAATATCTTGAATCGCTCTAATCGGAGTTCGGATGCAAGAGTTATGATCGTTGTACCGACGGACGTCAAACTACGCTGTTTTGATTCGCCATTTCCATAGCAGTCCCTTCCAGCTCGATTTCAGCCTTCATTTGGCCGGAATTTCTCAATCATCAAAGAATGAAAGTTGTAGATCTCGTCGGTATCTTCGATTTGATAGGTAGCAGTCCCCGTAACTCTTCCTGGATCAAACGTTATGACCATTTTACCAGAGCACGCTACAGCAGAAAATCACCCGCGCGCGGGCGCGCGAACTAGCACGCGGCCGCGCGACTCTCAGCCAAAAAAACGCGATCTTATGCAACTTTCTGCAAGTTGAGCGCCCGTTCGCGCGGCCGCGCGACTTCGAGCGATGACCACAGCTGACTTTTCACTAAATAGAGCAATTGAAGCGTGATTGAGTGGGGGGATTCAATTAGGGCTTATATATTAGACATTATCATTATGTAAGACATATTCCACCCCTTGGGGGCTAAATAGCTACTATCATCTTCTCTCTTTTTATAGTAGAAACTAGGGTTTACACCTTGGGAGAGATTCCAACGTAGGAGAAAGCCATAACGTCTATTTTTCTCTACTTCTTCTTGGAGATCTCTGTCATCGTGGATATTGATTATTGTTTATGGGAATTCTTTATGGATTCAATAGTTAATCATTGGTTTCTATTCAACAATTGGGTTTGATCATTCTAACTTTCTTCCATTCGTTTGTTTATTGATCATGTTTAGCCTTGATCCCATAATGGCTTTTGGTTCAGTCATGAACTAAACTCCATTATGGGATCCTAACGGATTTTAATATGTCGTTTGGTTGCACATCTAAATGTTAGATTTGTTATGCATATCATATGGATTATCTATCATGGTTGGTTTGTATGTATGAATGACTGATAATCTTCATGCTAGTATTTGTATGGAATTGGAAATGAACATATGAATATGGATGAAATCATGATAGCATGCGAATATGGGGATTGCATATTTTGTGAAACAGATAGGAATATACTGTTTTGCCATATGAGCTAGAATAAGGGTTGTGCTTAATATCAATAGGATTGCAATTGCGCATAGGAATATGGTAATTGTGATGGTATTGATGATTGCATAGATTCTAACATCTGTAGATGATATGTGAGTTGGTTATAGTGCATTGGAAAATGGTTATAACTCGCTTTTATGCCCTTAGCTATTATCCTGTGATATGTGAACACTTTTTGCATGACATATGACGATTGAATGAAATATTGAATGAAGTTAGGATCCCATTGTTTCCACATCATATTTAATTCGTTTATATTCTCATTTTTAATTGGTAATTATAAATGATTCAAATCAATAATTAAGTTTATAGTCTTAGCATATAAATATAGTGAGTTAATTAATGCATAGTAGTCTAAAGTTAACAACTTTCTCTGTGGGATCGATACTTTACTTACTCTGTATTACTTGTTGACCTGTGTATACTTGCATGAGTTAGAACTCTTTTATAAGAACTATAAACGAGGCAACAAGTTTTTGGCGCCGTTGCCGGGGAAAGACGTTAATTTAGATATTTATCATTAGTTTAAAGCTATATTGTATGACTTAGACAATTCTGTTCATTTCCCATTTCTATTTTTATTTTGTTTTAGGTTGCAGGTACCATGGGTGACTTTTCTTATCAAGGGCCTTATGCAAATAGGACTCAAATAAGGGACATAAGCACAGAGGGACTCAATGTATTTTCTAATTGTCAGGACAACTTGAAGAACTTTCGGAGAGGTTGGATGTTCTTGCAGAGCAACCTACTCGAGAGATAGCAGTTACATGTGAATACTATGGTGGCGAGCATTCGAGTCATCAGTACAACATCAAGGTTGGACAAGTGCAGTTTGGGGGTGATTTCTTCAACAGTGATGGTTATCCTGATTATCAACAAGGTTGGGTCACCCAGATTATGAATGGGGTTATAACTCTCAAGATCAATACTGCATCTCAAGTCCAACATATCTACCAGATTTCTCATATCCACCTTCAACGCTACAAGAGGAAAATTCAAGGTTGAAGGAATTCATGTCAAAAAGCCTAGCAGACCATGAAGAGATGATAATGTGTCAGGAGTTATCAAGCCAAAATCTTAATAGACAGATGGAACAACTCATTAACTCCTCAATGAATGGTCCTCAATACATGGATTTCGAAACTGAAAAAAATAATTCAAGATTGGAGGATTTGGGGTTCAAATTTGTAGCATCAACCGAGGAGATGATGATTGAGCAAGAAAGGTCAATTCAAAATCTGTAGAATCAGATGGATGAATTGTTCGAAGCATTGAACAATCACCCTCAAAACAATTGGTGCTATGACATGGATGATGAAATCGATGGAGAGCCAGAAGTGCACATACCACTGGATGAACTTAAAGGAGTGGACATTGAGGAGACAACTGGGGGTATGGAAAATGAAGAGCATGAGCCAACTTGTATTATACCCCAAGTGCCTTCTCAGTTAGAGTTAAAAAATTCAGTGAAATTTGCACACCCATGTTCCCTAGGTAGTCACATCCAAGACAATGATCAATATGATAAAGAGGCCTTATACAAACCATGGTGGGCAAAGGAAGAGATAATAGAAGAAGAAAATCTCGTTGAATTTTTCATGCCTCAATGCAAAAATCTATTCACAGATACAACGGGAGAAGCACCTGGCATTGCAATGGAACTAGGGACATCATGTACAATAAATATGCTAGGTGGCTTCAATTCACAAATTCTCATGATGGGGAACCTACCAAAGCACATAGCGATTCTAATGGATGGAGGATTCTTAGCTTATCGTAGAGGAATTGGATAGCAGTGTCAAGAAAAGAGTCTAGCTAGCGGACTATAAACCAAGCGCTAGATGGGAAGCACCCCATCCAATCTTTCTCCCTCCTTGTTTAATTCTTATTTACATTTCCATATTTAGTAGAGGTTAGATAGTGGTAAGTATGAGTAATAGTTTGATTATTTCTCCTTTCAGGTTCATTCCAATTGCTATAAGCATTTAGGATCAAACAGAAGTCAAAAACTGAAGCTGCCAAAGTACAGGGTCGCGCGGCCGCGCAACCCTACAAGCCAAACACCGCGCGGCCGCACGATAGCTCAGTCGCAGAAATTATTTTTGCTGAATTCTTAGAATTTCTGACTAAAGCATTCGGATAGTTAGAAGCCCACACTCAGTTTCCAACTACAGAATATCTCAAACTTAGCCATCGCCTGATATACTAGCGGATCATGAGGAGGTGAACGGAGATGACATTGCCACTTAGGGGAGTATTCTTTCAATTTTAATTACAATGAGGGCATTGTTTATTTTAATTTTGGGGGTATTGGGTTGTAGTGAGTAGTTGTTGCATAGAGTTTGATTGCATGTTTAAGTTGCATAGTCAGGGTATTTTAGTATGAATTTTTTTTTTTATTTTTATCTATTTTTTTATTTTAGTTTTCTTTTGTCTTGTTTACTTAGTACGTGTTTAGTTGTATAACATTGCATAATCCCAGGTTTTCTGCTAGTTAAATTCTAATTTGGCCAATGATGACATATAAATTTGATAGATTTTTGAATTTGGTTGATATCTTGAGCTTAGTTATAATTTTATACACGATATAATTCATGCTTGCTGTTTAGATGTTACTATGTAGCACGACAATGTTCCTATTTGCTTGTTGGTTAAGATTAGCATGCTTGTTTGTTGAGAGGAAAATGTTGTTTTTAATGATAGAATTGTGTAGGAAGTGAGACATAGACTATGAAACACAGATACTCAAACTTTGAGAACACATGGGTATGCTTGCTATTGGGACGAGATGGAGCATAAAACACACTCGTTTAAATGGAAATAGAAAGCGAGATGGAGCGTAAAACACACTCGTTTAAATTGAAATGGAAAGTGAGATGGAGCGTAAAACGCACTCGCTATAAAAAAAAATTAATAAACACCGCGAAAAATTGCGAGAATCGCCCTCGTGAGTAAAAACAGAGCAGAATAAACCCACTGTTGAACCTTAGTGTGTATTGATGTGTTGGAGTAGTTGATGTCTCATTAGTATATGCACTTCTTGAGTTAAACTTCAATTTTGTGCCTTAAGCAATAAAGCATGTGGTATCTTCATCGTTGTCAAGCTTATCTGTGAACACATCACACACACACAGCATCTTTATAGCAAGTTAAGATTATATGATTGTATGTCATTATGCCTTTAGCTTAGTTTGATGCTTTGTTCTTGGATCTTGATATTTCTCTGAGGCATAACTTATTGGAATTCTTAACATGGCTAGAAATCTGGGGATTTATTGTCATAGTAGCGTAGCTTGCATAGCATGTAGATTGCATTAGCATTGTTGTTGCTTGAGGACAAGCAACGGTTTAAGTTTGGGGGTGTGATAAGTGGATTTTTTATGCATTTATCCGGTATCTTTTACTTGAATTAGTTGCTTATATTCATGTGTCTTAGTTACTTTTTATTCATTTTGTGTTTATTTTGTAGATTTTATGTTTGGAAGTGGTGTGAACGATTATTGTAAGGAAACAAAAAGAAAATGCAAAGAAAAGGAAATCCGGATATCATTTGGGCTTTCATGTTACTTCATGTTCTTGGTTTTGAACTTAGCTTACTTTGTAGAGCGTCTTCATAGCTTTCTGGAACATCTTGAATCGCTCTAATCGGAGTTCGGATGCAAGAGTTATGATCGTTGTATCGACGGACGTCAAACTACGCTGTTTTGATTCACCATTTTCATAGCAGTCCCTTCCCGCTCGATTTCAACCTTCATCCGGCCGTAATTTCTCAATCATCAAAGAATGAAAGTTATAGATCTCGTCGATATATTAGATTTGATAGGTGGCAGGACCCGTAATTCTTCCCAGATCAAAAGTTATGGCCATTTTACTAGAGCACGATGCAGCAGAAAATCACCCGCGCGCGGGCGCGCGAACTAGCACGCGGCCGCGCGACTCTCAGCCAAAAAAACGCCATTTTATGCAACTTTTTGCAAGTTGAGCGCCCGTGCGCGTGGCCGCGCGACTTCCGGCGATGACCACAACTGACTTTTCACTAAATAGAGCAATTGAAGCGTGATTGAGTGGGGGGATTCAATTAGGGCTTATATATTAGACATTATTATTATATAAGACATATTCCACCCCTTGGGGGCTAAATAGCTACTTTCATCTTCTCTCTTTTTATAGTAGAAACTAGGGTTTACACCTTGGGAGAGATTCCAACGTAGGAGAAAGCCATAACGTCTATTTTTCTCTACTTCTTCTTGGAGATCTCTGTCATCGTGGATATTGATTATTGTTTATGAGAATTCTTTGTTGATTCAATAGTTAATCATTGGTTTCTATTCAACGATTGGGTTTGATCATTCTAAATTTCTTCCATTCTTTTGTTTATTGATCATGTTTAGCCTTGATCCCATAATGGCTTTTGGTTCAGTCATGAACTAAACTCCATTATGGGATCCTAACAGATTTTAATATGTCGTTTGGTTGCACATCTAAATGTTAGATTTGTTATGCATATCATATGTATTATCTATCATGGTTGGTTTGTATGTATGAATGACTGATAATCTTCATGTTAGTATTTGTATGGAATTGGAAATGAACATATGAATATGGACGAAATCATGTTAGCATGCGAATATGGGGATGACATATTTTGTGAAACAGATAGGAATATACTGTTTTGCCGTATGAGCTAGAATAAGGGTTGTGCTTAAAATCAATAGGATTGCAATTGCGCATAGGAATATTGTAATTGTGATGGTATTGGTGATTGCGTAGATTCTAACATCTGTAGATAATATGTGAGTTGGTTATAGTGCATTGGATAATGGTTATAACTCGCTTTTATGCCCTTGGCTAATATCCTTGATATGTGAACACTTTTTGCATGACATATGGCAATTGAATGAAATATTGAATGAAGTTAGGATCCCATTGTTTCCACATCATATTTAATTCGTTTATATTCTCATTTTTAATTGGTAATTATAAATGATTCAAATCAACAATTAAGTTTATAGTCTTAGCATATAAATATAGTGAGTTAATTAATGCATAGTAGTCTAAAGTTAACAACTTTCTCTGTGGGATCGATACTTTACTTACTCTGTATTACTTGTTTACCCGTGTATACTTGCATGAGTTAGAGCTCTTTTATAAGAACTATAAAAGAGGCAACATGGGTTGACAGTTTTGCATTATCAGACGATCCATGTACTCACGAGTTGTTCCAGCGGTGGTGGTCCCCTCGCACTATTGGAGCCCAGTCTCGCGCCACACAGTTTATGGGCGATATGGTTCCGGGATCCTTGATGATGACGGATTGGATAGCTTGTGTCCGAGATCCGACTCATATTACCCAGATTGATAGCTTGACACGGCAGTTTGATCAGGCATATATATTTATCCTGCATTTGGGCAGAGATCCAGCAGAGGCGGAGTCATTCGTTCCTTCCAGCTCAGGCGTTGGCCCCTCAGATGACCCATTCAATTTTGCCGGCGCAGATCCTCCTCTTTATAGGCCTGACATCCCTATTGATAGAGATCCAGTGACTCAGGAGGATTTACATCAGGTGGACACGGTTGATGATGTGGACATCGACACCTTGGTCTTCTACTGATGTGTATTCTCGTTATATCTTTTGATAGGCCTTTGTTGGATATTGGGTGGCTGTACCCCATTCTCACTATATCTTTTGATAGGCCTCTGTTAGTACTAGGGCATCTGTGCCCCATTTCCCTGTATTTGTAGCTGTACAGAGATGATGTATTAGATGATGATATACTTAGGAATGTATGCATAGTTTTTCCATTCCCTATATCATATTGCCATCCATTATCTATTATGCATGTATCATGTTATGCATATGTATGTATGTCCAGAGATATTCGGCATTGACCCCTGGATTATCTTATGACACGACCCGCACAGATGTCTTCTTCGACAGTTAGCCGTATAGATCATACCCCACCATCATTGGTGGCATTGGGTATGCGATCGTGGTATGATAGCATGTCATCACCAGACAGGGTGACTGTAGATCATTTGCTGTAACATACCATGACCTTAATGATGTTTCAGGTTCCCGCATGGTTTGTGGATGGGATGCTAGAGCATTGGCTACCGGATAGGCAGGTATTCCGATTTGGTACTCATGAGTTGACTCCTACTCTGGAGGAGTATGCACGATTTACGATGCTGCCTTTAGACAGACCTTGCGTGCATCTGGCTTTAGGAGACATGAGTAGACGGTTCATGACTCTCACAGGATTGCGGCGCAGAGTAGTATAGGATGAGCTGACATCTAGCCACGTGATATCCCAGCATTTTCTGTACGATAGATTTGGCTCGGAGGATAGCTATTCATGATATTTCAGGGATTTTACCGCACCGGAGGATCATTGGCGCTTGGCCAGGGTCGATGTACTGTTGCTGTGCTTACCATCGTATGTCTACATGCCATGATATATGGACGAGATAGACATTGGTGTCATCATGGTTGTGAGAGCTCTTAGAGAGGGTCGTATCATTGTACCTATGATTGCAGCAGAGACCCTGCGGTCAGCATCTTACTGCTGCACTTATCCGACATGAGTGTTCACTGGGAGTTCGGTCATGCTGTATGTGTGGTTTATATCACACTTGAGACTGATTGGCACTCTTAGACGGCATGGGTATTGGTTCACCCATGATATAGCCATGTCATACTCCTTTCAGCCATCGGAGTGTATAGATGTTTTGTCTTGGTCTGCATTTTTGACAGATATCAGAGATCCATTTAGCATATTGCTGTGCTCGGGGCTTTGCTCACCATAAAGCTTTGTTACTCACGCTCCGGGCATGGACTTCCTCCCTCTGGTTGGCTTGAGGGGCATGACTACTTATCACCCACTGGCCGTGATGTCGCAGTTCGACCAGTTCCAGGATTTCCATCCTTTTGAGGGGTGATAGGTCAGCGTTCAGCTTCTCGATAACTCTCAGTAGAGGACCGATCCCGCGTGTATGCTTGTTAGGATTAGCGTGAGATAACTTCTTTTTCTGTGAGTCATCCAGGTTGTTCTGCAGAGTATTCCACATAGATGGAGACATAGATTTTGTCGGCTGCGGTAGTGTCCAAAGTACCGGATAGTGAGTCAGATGATGTAGAGCCTATAGAGGACATCGATTCATACATCGAGGAGGAGCCCGCTGCTGGGTTGCCAGCATTTCTTTCGGATTCTCCTAGTACCAGTATTGTTGTGATTCAGCACTCGACATAGTACCTAGAGCAGAGTCTTCATCTGATTACCTTTGAGAGAGATCAGGCTCGATCTATGATGTTGACTGCCCTTGATGGAAGGGACGCAACTCTATTAGAGAGAGACGAGGCATTAACTCGCAAAGATGCTACTGTTGTTGAGCGGGATGAGGCCATATCAGCCAGAGATGCAGTGATAGTTGAGCGGGGTAGTGCTATATCTTCCCGGGATGTAGCTATCACAGATAGTACTGCAGTGAGGTCCCTTACCATTGGCATGATCACAGAGATGAGCGCATATATTGATGATCATATGGTCACCATGCAGATGGCTATAAATATGTTTGGTCGTGTGGATATTCTCATACAGGAGTGTTGGGCTTCGGCACAGAAACGCACAGCGGAAATTAAAATTTTAAAGCAATTTCCGAAACCCTAAAACAGGATCCATGCGAAAATCAATTAATTCAGAGGTTTAGAGATTATACCAGATATAAACAAAAATGAGAATCTGAAACCGACTGCGCCTCGAATCTCCAACGCAATACAAACCGATTGCGCCTCTACGGTATCCACACGAACGCCGCACGAACCGTCGAACGATTCTGCAATAAGAAGGACTTGCGGTACTAGCCACCAAAAGGAATGGAATTTTTGAAACTGTTTTTTTTCTCTAGTCTCTCTCTAAGAGAGGCTAGGGTTTTTCTATTCTGATATCTTACCCTAAGTAGCTGCTATATATCATATATATAGTAGTTAAAAGGAATTAATCAAAATCAAAACCTAATTATATAAAATCCGAATATATATATATATATATATATATATCTCTTAATTAAGTCTTATTTAATTAATATACATATATACAAATTCTCCTTTTAATTTAAATTCGTGATTTAAATACTATTAATCATATTAATATATTTAAATCCTTAAAATTTAAATTAATTCCCTTTTAAATAACGTTCTATGTGTGTGACCCTATAGGTTATTATTACGTTGGCAATAATTTTAAAATCATATTATAAAATTATAAACAGTGAGCGGTATCTAGTAATGCATCACTGCTACCAAGTAATAATAAGATCGATGATTCGATGCAACCTTTTTGTGACCAATGTTTCAATGCAATTTAATCCTTTTAACCTTAATATCCTAGATTAAACTCGAGTCATGGAATGTGTCATACTCTTCATAATTTAATCTGAGTTTTCTTGATCAATGAGTAGACTATACGAAACAAATCACTATTTGAGCATGGCCATGCATTTCATAGTCCTACTCAATCAAGAGGCCTATGGATATCACCCATAATATATAGGATGGTTAAATTCCATCTAGATCACTCATATTTCTCACATGATTAATGATGAACCCAATAATCACCTTTATAGTCCACCCGATTAAAGGTGACATTTGATGATATCAAAGTACATAAATTCTCGTGTAGTAATATAGCGATTTCAGGTCAGAGGACCATTACATCATTGTCACTATGAGAATTGCTAATGACACTTCGCATAATGCTCCATATAGAATTCTCATGGTGGGTCTGTCCAGTACATCGTTCTCTAATATGTACCTATGCATTGACTTAATATCTCATATATTTATGACCAATGAGATTTGGTCATCAGTCAATCCACATACTAGTCTCAATGCATCATTGTTGTCCCATCAATAATGATACTCGACTAGGGACATTTAAGAACACTGATACTAATGGTAATATATAATCTCATGTTCAAGTCACATACTTGAAACTATATAATTTGTATCACTGTTCTAAGGAATTTTATTATGTTAACAATTATATTACGCAGTAAATAAAACCATAATAAAATCATATATTTATTCAATCAAATATAATATCAAAACGTTAAGCAATTATATCAAATAATTGGCCTCTAGGGCATAAACTCTAACAAGGAGACCACAGCCTCACCTCCTTCTTCTGAGAGGAACGCCATGTTGGGCTTGTTAGCTCACATATACCCTGACTTGTAGATGAGCTTGTATTTTCCTGCACAGACTAGCTTAGCCATTTTGTCATGTACAGTTTACATTGAATAGATCAAACATCATTATATATGACAGGGAAATATATTTTTGGATCACTTCCCTTTTAGACATGCCTTGCTATTTGCTTAATATTTTGCCTGCTGCTTCAGGGCTTGTGGTCTTGATGTATTCTGAATTCCTCTTGGGTGGATGGACATTGAGTTGTCTCTGGATAGTTCAGAATGGATCATCAATCTCTATGTATCCCTACCATCTTTGGTGTCTTGGGACTAGTTTCTGGATGGAAATGTGGAGAGGAGTGTGGCTTTCCTCTCTGAGATTAACCACACCACAGATGGTCGCCAATACTTCTCTTCGGGAGAAGCCTAATTAATTCCACCTCTTATGGATTGGTGTTGCTCTTCAATGTATGACCGCAGCTTAGATGGTCGCCGAATCTCCTATTTGGGAGGAGTTCAGGTAATTCTATCCCTTTGGTCTGAAGCCGAATGAAATGTAGGGGATTAAAGGATGATCCCAGTACCAGTTGACAATGGTTTGTGTTTTGGTAGGGGGTGAGACCGAACCATGAATGGCTGCCTACGTACTCTTATTGAAGAGGAGATCAGGTCTGCGTAGTTCGAACCTAGTGTAGGAGGTTCAACGCTGTATATGGCAGAAATGGTGTATGAATGTTTTTGTTATTTTTGTTTTTGTAAGGGTAGAAATGTTTTTGTTATTTTTATTTTATTGCGACTGGGCCATGTAACATGGTTGCCTATATACTCCTATTAAAGAGGAGATCAGGTCGACGTAGTTCGCCCCTTAGGGCGAGACGAAAAGTGTAATCCCATGTGCAGGTCAGAGTGCGGGGAGGAGAAAGTTTAATCCTAGGTTAAGGATAAACTGCAGGTATGAGAAGTTTGATCCCACGTATGGGTAGCCAAACTGCCAGTGCGAGAGGTTCAATCCGCGGTGGGATGACCTAAGTCGTAGGAAAGCAAAGGAAAGCAAGGTTGCTGGCTTGAAATGTATGTTTCCCTGTGGGGAAAAGTGTAGAAAGGTTGTAGGTGGTAAAGGGTTATAGAACCGGAATGACTGGTGATCTGATGGTTCTGCACCAGGGTGTTTGCGAATTACTTCAGACATAGTACCGTTTCACGGCGTCTGAGTTGATGAGTTGTGGAAATTCATCGCCGTCCATTTATTGTAATCTGAGAGCACCCCCTGTCAATACTTCTTTGACAACAAACGGGCCTTCCCAGTTAGGAGCGAATTTTCCCTTAGATTGATATTGGTTGTCAAGAATCTTCTTCAAAACCAAGTCATGTTGTTTAAACTGCCGTAGCTGGACTTTTTTATTGTAGGATCTGGCGATCCTTTGTTGATATAACTGACCATGGAAGATAGCCGCGGTTCACCTTTCGTCTATTAGAGATAATTGGTGATACCTGTCTTGTACCCATTAGTCTTCATCCAGCTGAGCGTCTATCAACACTCTGAGGGATTCCATTTCAACTTCTATGGGGAGTACTTCTTCCATCCATAGGTTAATGCATAGGGGGTTTCCCTAGTGGAAGTGCGCATTGAGGTTTTGTAGGCTAATAAAGTAAGAGGCAATAGGTCAGGCCAATCTTTGTGGTTGGATGACATCTTTTGCATAATCTTCTTGATGTTTTTGTTAGCCGCTTCAACAGCACCATTCATCTTCGGACGATAGATGACAGAGTTAAGATGTTTGATGTGGAATTTACTGCATAATTCCTTCATCATTTTGTTGTTGAGGTTATTGGCATTGTCTGACACAATCACCTCTGGTTGTCCGTATCGACAAACGACATTGTTTCTGATGATAGAAATGATGACTTCTTTAGTAACCATGGGGAAGGAGGCTGCTTCTACCCACTTGGTGAAGTAGTCGATCATGGTGAAGATAAATCGGTGACCATAACTGGCTTTAGGCTCGATGGGCCTGATAACGTCCATTCCCCACATTGAGAAGGGCCAAGGTGAACTCATATTGTGGAGTTCCCATGGAGGGGGTGTATAGTATTCCTATGAATTTGACACTGATAGCATCTCCTGACGTGGTCATTGCAATCAGCTTTGAGAGATAGCCAATAATGTCCCGTCCTGAGGACTTTTTTGACAAGGAGGGAGCCACTCATGTGGGGGCCACATACTCCACCATGGATTTCATCCATAAGCCTTTGGGATTGATCTTTGTCTAAACATCTAAGGAGACCTATTCCTGCATCTCTTTTGTAGAGCTCATCTCCACTCAGGTAGAATTTCATAGCAAGTCGATGGATCCGCCTTTTTTCAGTCGTGCTCGCCTCAGCGGGTATAGATCCATCTCGCAGATATTCCTTGATATGATGATACCAAGAATGCTGGATGGGAGGTATCTCATCCGATACTTCTCCAATGTAATTCCTATAGGCTGGGGCCTTGTGCAGGGAAATTGTGACGCTTGGCAAGTGTTCCTTATCTAATATGCGAATCAAGGAGGCCAAAGTTGCTAATGCGTCCGCAAAGTCATTCCTATTACGAGGAATGTGTAGAAAGGAGATCTCTTCGAACTCCAAAGCCATCTTCAAAACCTGCCGATGGTAGGGTAGCAAATGTAATTCCTTGGTTTGATAGATTCCGGTGGATTGTCTAATTACAAACTCCGAATCTCCAAAGACAGTTAACCGCCTGATGCCCATTGAACATGCAAGTTTTAGCCCCATGAGACAGCCTTCATACTCAGTCATATTGTTGGTGTTGACAAACTGTAATTTGACGACAACGAGATATTGCTCCCCGTACTAGATACTAGAACTGCTCCAGCTCCAGAACCTTCCATATTAACAGCTCCATCAAAATACATCTTCCATGATTGGCGCGTATCGCACTGATGGTGTTGCTGCACTGTCATTATTTCTTCATCAGGGAAATATGTCACCAAGGGTTTGAAATCCCCTGAAGGTGCGGTGGCCAATTGATCTGTAATTCCTTGACCTTTGATGGACTTTTGAGTCACATATACGATGTCAAATTGTTGTAGGTTCAACTGCCATCTAGACAGCCGGTAATTTAACATGGGTTTATTGAACACATATTTGAGAGGATCCACGCGGGATATGAGATGGGTTGTGTGACCATGGAGGTAAAGCTGTAATCTCATGGAAGCCCATGCTAAAGCATAACATGTCTTTTTGATCAGAGTGTACTTGTGTTCACTGCAGCTGAACCATTTTCTAAGGTAATAGATAGCTCGTTCTTGGCTTCTATCGTCCTTCTGTCCCAGCATACAGCCCATGTCATTGTCACTTATGGACAGGTACATGAACAGGGGAACATCATCCCTGGGTGGTACCAACACATGAGCTTTGACTAGCTGTTCTTTAATTGTAAGGAAGGCATTCTGGCACTCATCATTCCATTTCATGGAGGAGTTCTTCCTTAATAGCTTGAAGATTGGCTCACAGGTTGCTATGAGCTGAGAGATAAACCTGCTAATGAAGTTGATTCTTCCCAAAAATCCTCGTATTTCTTTTTCTGTCTGAGGAATGGGCATTTCTGCGATGGCTTGGATTTTGGCAGGATCCAGCTCAATCCCTTTGTGTCTGACTAGAAATCCTAGCAACTTGCCTGATTTAACACCAAAGGCGCACTTAGCTGGATTCAACTTCAAATTGTACTTACGCAACTTGTTGAACAACTTTCTGAGATGGTCTATATGGTCATCCTCCTTCCGGGACTTGACAATAATGTCATCCACGTAGATCTCGATATCTTTGTGCATTAAGTCATGGAATAGAGCCATCATAGCTCGTTGATAGGTGGCTCCGGCTTTGATGAGGCCGAATGACAACCGTCTATAGCTAAAGGTTCCCCAAGGCATGATGAAAGCAGTTTTCTCACGATCTTCCTCAGCAACCATAATCTGATGGCACCCCACAAAGCAATCAGTAAAGGAGTACATGACGTATTGCGCAGTATTGTCAATGAGAATGTGGATAAATGGCACGAGAAAGTTGTCTTTTAAGCGAGCTTTGTTCAAGTCTCGGTAATCCACGCAAACTCACACCTTCCCTCCAGGTTTCGGTACGGGCACGACGTTGGATATCCACTCAAGATATGTAGACACCATGATGTTGCCAGCTTGAAATTGTTTCACAATTTCTTCTTTCACCTTTAAACTCCACTCAGGTTTCAATCGCTTGAGCTTTTGCTTGACTGGCTTAAATTCCTCTTTAATGGGAAGGCAATGATGGACAATGTCAGTGGACAAACCCACCATGTCTTCATGAGACCATGCAAACACATCCTGGAATTGGGTTAATAACGTAACAATGTCATTCCGTTGGTTTGGGGTAAGGTCTGAACCAATCTGGATTAACTTAGGGCTTTCTAAGGTTCTGAGATTGAAAGAAGTGGTTTGATCAAGGTTGAGTTTTGGTTTGTCTTTGACCCATTCTTGAATTTCTGGAGGCACCTCAATGTCATCCTGTATGTCCACCAAGGCTGAATTCATCTCTACATCAAAGGTACAATCCTTGTGGAGAAGAGGCACTGTATCAGCAAGTACATGCATATCTAAATTCAGAGTCCTGAAACAAAATATGCTTTCACTTAGTATATATGCAATGTGTTGATCATACACAGTGTTAGTATATACTGGAAAAATAAACTGCTAATACTGTACAGAAAAGTAAGTAGTTGTTATATCTACAGGGCAGAAAGAGTTTCTACCCGCTTTACCCTTGATGACCAATGCAAGGAATACTGTTCCAATTGGCAAGGGAAAAGTCTGGGCGGACCGCAGTGATGGAGGGATTGGCATCATCCTGCCTATCCCGAATGATGGTCATTACGTCTGGGCAATCATCGTTTGGGGTGTATCTGTTGGTATGTTCATTATGAACGATGATGCGTATGTCTGACATCATTCGGATGACGTCTTGCTTGATTCTTCGTTCTTCTTCTTCCACCACGGGATTTGGAACAAAGACTCCTTTCTCCTTCACTGGTACCGTCTTGGGAAATAACATAGTCATTACATTGGCTGGCACCTTTACAGGAGGTTGTGCGGACTCAAAGTTTGAAGGCGAAGATGAATGCCGCATGGTTAAAGCTAAAGGAATCTGTTGATGTTTATGAGGATTCCTGTGACTAGAAGTGGCAGAATAGCCTAGCCCAACTATTCCAGTTTGCCTTGTTAAACGAATTGGATATTTGATACCCTGGAAATCTTTTCCCAACCCTTGTCCCGGTTTATGACCTAATGACATCATTTCTTGAGTAGCCGACATTATGTCGGCATAAATCTTGGGTTCGGGCAATGGCGTTCCAATAGCATGGTATTGGGTATTGCTTATTTCCAAAGAATGAAAACTGACTGGTTGCACATCTGCATTGGCATTTATGAATGGCATGTCTCCATGCTGAGGAATCTCTGGTTCAGCGTTGACCGTGACCAGGCTATTGTTGATAATGTATTTCAACTGTTGGTGAAGAATGGAGGGGACTGTCCCTGCCATGTGAATCCATGGTCGTCCCAAGAGCAGGTTGTATCTTGAATCTATCTTGAGCATATGGAAGGATACGCAGAATGTATGAGGACCATTTTTGATTGGCAGCTCAATTACTCCGACCGAATTCCGGTGGGCTCCATCAAAAGCTTTGATGATAGTATGACTACTCCGAATTCTGTTGAGATTGATATTCATCTTCACCGAGGTAGCGTATGGAAAGATATTCAGAGAGGAACCTCCATCTATTAAGACTCTAGCTACCATATATCTGAAGGACAAGACCGTAATATGCAACGGCTTGCAATGACCGGTCCTTCCGGGTAGTATGTCATCATCAGTGAAGGATATAACATTGTTGTTGAAAATGTGATCAACCATATGTTGAAATTTTTTCGTATCAACTGATGTCGGTAGATAGGCTTCTTCTAAAACCTTTAACAAGACCTTACGGTGATTCTCGAAAGTTTGGACCAAATCCAAAATTGATATTTGTTGTGGAGCTTCTTTCAAGCTTAAAACCACCGTGGCTTCGTTATGACCCATAGTGCGGAGGAATTTTTCAATCTTCTCCATGGGTATTTTCCCCTTTGATTTGGTGGTGGGCTTCATCACCCAGTGGGGAAGATACAGTGGATTTTCTTTCGACACTGTAGTAGTTGTATGTGAGGTGGCTCCTTGACCTTCTCCATAATTCCATGGAACTGTGCGCAAGCTAATAATAGGATATTGTGCTCTGCATGGTAAGTTGATTGGCTCGGGAGAGGCCACTTTCAAAGGATTGTTGCTCCCCTTGAGTTAAATTATTGGTGTTGTGAGTAATGTGTTAATCCCATCGGTTTCAGTGGATATGACTGCTACCACACTTTTCCCCTTAGTAGGGCCTGCATTCTCACTTGCACATAATACATTATCATCGTCTGCTAAGTGCAGGACACCACTGTCAATTAGATTTTGGATAAGGTGGCAGAGTGCCCAACATTCTTCTGTGCTGTGACCGCAAGACTGGGAGTGATATTGACATACTCCATCAGAGTTGTACCTCCCTGAACGGGGGTTGATTGGAGGTAGAAGGGAACTAATCCTTCCTTCATTGATTAACATATGAAGAATTTTCTCCATAGGTTGGCCCAGATAGGTGAATTCCCTTTTGTTGGCAAAATCCCGACGGGCTTTGGCATTTGATCTCTTTGTCACTTTGTCTTCCAACATTTCATTTTTTGAAAGTGACGAGGGAATATTCATGACAAGAGGTAGGAGACTTGCATGCTCCTGGCTGATTAATTAACGTATAACTTGATGCTAATAAGTCACCAGTTCTGCCAATTGTTCAATTTATTTGCATAGAGCTTTCATCTTTCTTTCCATTATGAACTGGAACTTGGCATAATCCCATTTGTCATCACCGTCTTTGAGGGTTTGGGATGATTCACAGCTAAAATTGGAATTTTGTCCATTACTCTAATTTATCATGTTAACCTCTTCTTCTTTATGCTGAAGAAGAGGGTTATCTTGAACGTGTGGCTGATCTGGTTTGGTGACCCCAATCTCTATATTGTCTATCAGGTCCTGAATCTTATGTTTCAAGGCCCAACAATCTTGAGTATCATGTCCAGGTACCCCGGCATGATAAACACATTTTCGAGCAGCATTGAAACCCCGTCCATTAGGGCTGGCTGGTGGAAGAAGATGTGTAATTTTCTTCTGTGTTGTCAGAAGATTAAGAATGTTCTCGAGGGTATCCTTTAAGGGTGTAAACACTCGAGGGCGTTTGACTTCTCCACCTTTTGGTATTGGAGGGTTTACAGACTGTGCTTTAAAGGGAGTGTAGTTTCTCCTTTGAGTAGGCATGTTCTGATTGCCTTTTTGCCCCTGTAGTATCAAGGAAACATCTTCCTCTTTATTTTTATAGACCCGACTGGGGTTGTTCCCATAATTTCCAGATTGGATGTGATCAGCAACAACTTTGAGTGCAGCTAGGTCTTGAATCTTTTCGGACTTCAATCCCATCTCAGCCATCTCCCCATGTTTGACCATTTCAGAAAATGATTTGCCGATGCCGGCTAAAACTCTTTCATAGAAAGGCGCTTCTTGTCTGTCTATGAAAGTCATGACCATCTCTGATTCTGTCATGGAAGGACTAACTTGGGCAGCCAAGCGTCTCCACCTTTGAGCATACTCTTTAAAAGACTCATTAGACTGTTTCTTAATCTTGGTAATTTGATACCGATCAGGAGCCATCTGAGACTGAAATCTATATTGAGTGAGGAAAGCATGTGCTAGCTCTTCCCAGCTATGAATCTTAGAGTTGTCTAATCTTATGTACCACGAACGTGCTTCTCTAGTTAGAATTTTTGGAACAACTGCATTCTAAGCTTTTTATCCTCTGCATAAGATCCAAGTTCTCCAATAAACACCTTTAAATGTGTGTAAGGATCTCCTAACCCGTCATATTTTTCAAAGTCATGAGTTTTAAATGTGTGTAAGGATCTCCTAACCCGTGTGTTCCAATTCCTTTAATAGCAGGAAGGGTCTCTTCCATTTGGAGGACTTTCTTTTTGATGTCACCAGTGTCTGGATCTCCAGTGGGATGGGCAGCATCATGAGTTTTGTTGGTCATATCAAACTTCAGTTCAGGTATTGTAATGACCTGGGTTCCTCCTTGTGTGGAGGATTCAGCATGTACAAGTATTTTCTGACCCTGTGTAGACTGGTGTAATTCTTTGAGTAGAACACCCAAATCTGTAATTTATTTACTTAATCCGTCGAATTCTTTGCGAGAAACTGGATTAAGTTCAGTCTGGTCGGATGACAACATGATTGACTGTAGGCCTATTGCCTTTTTGGACTTTGACCAGGTAGTAGGTCCGATTGATTCCCTGCAAAAGACTTGCATAGTTTAGTCTTTAGGGAATGTGTATAATAACATGCTATGTGATGTGTCCATTTTAGGAATTTTATCCTATAAAATGGATGTCAATTGTTTGTAGTATGTATGTGTGTACATTTCTTCATATTTCTCATTACATGGAGATAGATATGGAATGAAATTACAAGTAATTGTGTTTACAAGTAATTTGAAATGAGAGCATGAATAGACTTTCCTCCGTTTTGGGTTTATTAGAGGCTGACCTATCTTAGGTTACTCTCGCGGCTTTTTGGTATGAAGGTTCCCAAATCATCGCAATCTACTTGACGGGAAGTTAATCTGGTCTTTCAACTGGAGCGAATTTGGGTGGTGCCTTTCTTGAGCCTCAGAGAATTAGTCTTCTCACGAGTCCAGTAATCAAACACCAACGGGATAACCTCCTGGTGGAGGGACCACACAACATACATTCATATACATCGCGTCTCACCGTATAAAAATGATGACATGTGCGAAGCACTAATATCACAAGGAGATATGGTGCGGAGCACTAATATCAAAAGCAGTTATGGTGCGAAGCACTAATATCACAAGCAGTTATGGTGCGAAGCACTAAGTGCAATAAAGAAATGCATTCGTACACATTCATCAAATGTAAATGCAACATCCACACACAAGCAGATAACAGTTTTGAAAAGATTGAAATAGCGGCTTAAGTCCTCTTACTGGAGTCCCCAGCAGAGTCACCACCTGTCGACATCGGGATTTTTAGATGTTCCTTTTCGTTACTCGTTCTTTGGTGTTCTCATTTTAGGTGAGATTTGTTTGAAAAAATAAATGAAAAAGGTCCGACGTGTATAATGTCGACGTTGGATTGTTAAGAGTCGCCAGTTGGTTTTTTTAAATGGTTGTACCAACACAATCGAGAAAAGGTTTGCACATTGACCTAGTAATGTGACACTGCTAAACGGGTCGGTGAAACCGAGATTCATTAGTGTTTGGGGACTTGGTTATGTAGAAGGAAGGTGTTAGGCACCCCCCCCCCCCCCGACATCCGTGTTACCACGGTGACAACCTCTTTTCAAGAAACTATTATCTGAATGTGTGTGTGTGGGTCAACGTGCTGTTATTTGGAAGTAGTGCGACGCCTCGTTCGAACCTATATACACAGGGTTTGAATTTATGTAAAAATTCTATTTTTAGCAAGATATAGCAATGAGGTTTTATAAAAAAGGTTTTTTAAACCATGATGCTCAATAGTAATTGAGACCTTTTACATTCCCATTTTATTAAGTGTTCGGCTTGATTGATTTTATTTTTACAAATGCGGGGCATTCGGACAAAAATAATGTACAAAAATAATGCCGACTTCCTCGTGGGTATGGAAACCATCTGAGGAAATTCAGACACCGCAGAATAATTTACAAGCTGCTTACAGTTGAAAATGTCCATCACGGGAACCGAATCTAGATCCAATGGGATGAATCTGTGATCACATGATTCCTAGGCGTACAGAATACTGCAATTTGTATGAAAGTAGTAAGCAGGTATATATTTAAAAGTTGTAAATATATATATACAGACATGGTCACCAACCATGAAGCACCTCCATGGGGGATCAGAAATGTAAATAAAGCTGTTAAAAGCTATCAATCGCCGCGGAGGAAACTCCAGGCTGGACAAAATGTAAATAAAGCTGTAAATACGGTTAACTGCCACGAAGGAAACTCCTGGCGGGTCAAAATGTAAATAAAGCTGTAAATACGATCAACCGCCACGAAGGAAACTCCAGGCGGGACAAAATGTAAATAAAGCTATACAAAGCGATCAACTGCCACGAAGTAAACTCTAGGCTGGACAAAACGTAAAGAAAGCTGTAAAAGCGATCAACCACCACGAAGTAAACTCCAGGTGGGACGATATATATATATATATATATATATATATATATATATATATATATATATATATATATATATATATATATATATACAGACTGAAATGAAACCATGGACCGAAGTCCGGGCAAAAGCAAGTAACACGACTCTTAACGTGTAGAAGGGTGTGTGCAGAGATGAAGAGAAAGACTCTAAAGTGTGTGAGAAGGCTTACAGCTGACTGCCAAAGAATACTTCTATATCTTTAGAGTGGGTAAACACCTACTTTTGTAGGTACAAAAGGGCTATATATGAACTCACAGGTGTTTAAAAGGGGAAAGTACACTACATGGGGTGAGTGCAGAGCAAATTGGGCAGGGCTTCCTCGCCTTTTTCTCTTGTAAAATGGGCAGCCCAAGCCCTCTATTTATAGGCAGCTTAGCCGCAGGTGTACCTGCGGCTGAGCTGTAGGTGTACCAGAGGCAACTCGGGTGGGCCTGAGTTTTTTGGGTCGGGTTATCTCGAAGTATGTGCACTCGGGCACTGTAATGTCCACTCGAACTTTCAGAAGTGCAATTCGGGCATCCGTTTGAGGTATACAAGACCTATTTTGTACCACCATTGTCGAGAGTTGTACGATGGCATGGGATTAGAGCTTGTACGAAGTCATTGAAGATGGGACGATGCCTTCCGGTCTTCAAGCTTCAACTTTCATCCGTTACCCCGTACAATAGTCACTTGGGATTGATTAATCTTGTGGGACATCGTTGCGTAGAGATGTTGAGATGACGTGGCATGGCATTGCGTTGGCTAGATGACAATGTTGCCCCTTACCGGTGTTATCGTCGGATTGGGCTAATAAAGCATGCGTTACTCAGGCTTCGCTGAGATTGGACTGCTGTAATTATTGAATGTCCTCATTGTCATCTTTGAGGTATGCCTGTCTTCCCGATGTTATCGCCGGGTCGGTACAGTGTATCTCGTTGTGAGCGCTGAGATTGAAGCTGGTTGAATTTGAAACAAGCATTTCTGGGGTTATCGCTGAAAATGCATTCCTTGGGGTTATTACCAAGGTTGGTGGCTATTCCCATGGTTGGGACTGAGACTGGATACCTCGGGGTTATCTCCGAGATTAATCAGTCTTCTCCGGTGTGTGTTCCGGTATTGGATATGCATGCCTCGGGGTTACATCTGAGGTTAGAACTGTTACTCCCAGAGTGGGCTCCAGGGTTGATGCTGAGCTTCCGGTAGTATCCGGTATGGATATGGATTGTCTTTCAAGGTTCCCTCTTAAAAGACGAATCTGTCCTCTTGCAATGTCAGTGACAATAGTACAAAAAATTTCAAGTGTCTACATACTATTTCTATCTATTTTGTAACCTACAAAGTCAGCATCTGTATATCCTGTTAGTTCAAAGGAGGACTCCCGGGATACAAAAGTCCCAAGTGTGGTATACCCTTAAGATACCTGAAAATTCTTTTTACTGCAATTTAGTGTGATTCCTTAGGATTAACTTGAAATCTAGTACATATGCATGTTGCAAATATTATGTCCGGTCTACTGCCAGTTAGATATAGAAGAGAGCCAATCATACCTCTGTATTGAGTTATATCAACACTTTTACCTTTTTCATCTTTGTCAAGCTTGGTTGCTTGAGCTATTGGGGTTTTCATGGGAGAGGCTGATTCCATGCCTTACTTTTTAAGTTAGTCTTTAATGTACTTGGCTTGGTTTATGAATATTCCTTCATCAGTCTATTTTACTTGTTGTCCAAGGAAGAAGTTCAGCTCACCCATCGTGCTCATTTCAAACTTGCTCTACATAAGCTTGACAAATCTCTTAGATAATTTTTCATTAGTAGAGCCAAAGATAATGTCATCAACATATATTTGAACTAATAAGACTTTGTCTTTATGCTTTCTAAGAAATAATGTGGTTTCTACTCTACCTCTAGTTAACCCATTTTCAATAAGAATGTTAGTTTGTGTTTCATACCATGCTCTAGGTGCTTGTTTAAGACCATATAAGGCTTTGTCTAATCTATAGACATAATTAGAGAGAGTTAGATTGATGAAACCTGGAGGTTGTTCCACATATACTTCTTCTTGAAGTTCACCATTCAGGAATGCACTTTTGACATCCATCTGAAATACTTTGAATTTTATGTGAGCAGAAAAGGCAAGGAATATTCTGATGGCTTCTAATCTAGCAACAGGTCCAAAGGTCTCATCGTAGTCAATGCCTTCTTCTTGAAATAAACCTTTGTCCACTAGTCTTGCTTTATTCCTTGTTATTACTCCATCTTCATCCATTTTGTTTTGAAGACCCAATTGGTGCCAATGGCTGGATGACTTCTTGGTCTTGGAACTAATCTCCAAACTTTGCTTCTTTCCAATTTATTTAGTTCCTCTTGCATGGTTTCTATCCAGCTTGAGTCTTCCATAGCATCTTCTATTTTCTTGGGTTCCATTTGTGACAGAAAGCTCAAATAGAAACACTCATTCTGGGTAGCAGCTCTTGTCTTGACTCTTGTATTTTGATGTCCAATGATTAAGTCTTGAGTGTGATCTTTTGCCCATCTATTTCCTGTTGGAACATCTGTCCTGATGCCTTATTGTCTAAGACCTTCAAGATCAATTTTTGCTTCTTGATGTGGAGGTTCGTTGTCTTGCGTAGTCCTCTCTATGATCTTATTTCCTTGCTCGACGATTTAATTTTATGGAACTAAGATCGTGGTGTCGAGCTCGACGATCTCATTCATAGTGTATGTACTGTCGTTCGTAGTGTCTTGAGACACTATTTTGTCCAAGTCTGTTTCATAAAAGATGATGTGAATCGAGACTTCAACACTTAGTGTTTTCTTGTTGAACACTTTATAGGCCTTGATGTCTGTGGCATATCCAAGAAAGATTCCTTCGTCTGACTTGGGTTGGAACTTTGTCAGATACTGTTTCCCATTGTTGAGAATGTATCATGCATAACCGAATACATGAAAGTAGCTGACACTTGGCTTCCTTCCTTTCCACAGTTCGTAGGGAGTCTTTTTTATCGTAGAGTGATGAGCGATCTGTTCTGACTGTAGCGTGCAATGTTGACAACTTCTGCCCAGAAGTATTCAGGCAGATGGGTTACTGCAAGTAGAGTTCTTCCAGCCTCTATCAAAGTTCTGTTCTTTCTCTCAGCTACTCCATTTTGTTGAGGAGTTCGTGGAGCTGAGAAGTTGTGACTGATGCCATTGTCTATGCAGAACTAGTCCATCTTAGAGAATTTGAATTCTCTATCACGATCACTCCTTATAGCTTTGATTTTTTCCCCTTTCTCGTTCATCTGAACATCTTGATTAGTTGAGAGCTTGTTTCATCTTTTGAATATAGAAAGAACACCCATGTGAATCTGGTGTAATCATCCACTACGAGTAGAGAGTATCTCTTCCCTCCGAGGCTTGTTGTTGGAATTAGCCCAAATAGATCCATGTGAAGCAGATGTAGAGGTTTTTCAATTGAGTTGACTATTTTTCTCTTAAATGAGCTTCTAGTCTGCTTTCCAAGCTGATATGCATTGCATGACCTTTCTTTGACGAAGGTGAACTTGGGTAAGCCTGCAACTAGATTTTTTGAGGCCAATTTAGACATTCTTTTGAAGTTGAGATGAGATAGTCTTCTATGCCATAACTAGCTCATTTCTTTAGATGCTTTAGCCAGAAAGCATATCGTCTCATCTGAGCTTAGTTGACCAAGATTAACAGTGTAGACATTTCCATCTCTTGTTCTGGTCAGCTTTATAGCAGATGTCTTTAGATCTCTGACTTGACATTGATTGTTAAGGAAGGTGACTTGATGACCCTTTTCACAGAGTTAGCTTATGCTTAGAAGATTGTGTTACAAACCTTCCACATAGGCTACTTTACTGAATGACACTGCACCATTCCCAGCTGGGCCATATCCTCCTATCTTGCCAGAGCTATTGTCTCCGGAGATGACTAAAGGACCCTCCTTCTCTAAGTAGTTAGACAAAAGGGTTTTGTTCCCGGCCATGTGCCTTGAGCAACCACTGTCCAGATACCAGGTTGTGGTCGTGCAGCTCTGTTCCCGTGGTAATATTAAACTTTCATTTTGTTACCCATACTTGCATGGGTCCTACTTTGTTAGTACCATTGGGAACCCAAATTTGCTTTATTTTGGGTCTCACATACATAGGATTATGATAACATATTGCAACTTTATGACTATCCTTATCACATACAAAGCATCTAATTTAACGAATGCTTGTATGCGTATGTGGATTCTTCCTCCATTTGGACTTATGTGGATTCTCAGCACTCCTTCCTTTATACTGGTTCTCCTTCTTCTATGTGCCCTTGTGTTTCATGATTTTTGAGGAGTGAAGCTTACCTCTACTGTTCCTTCCCAGTTGGTTCGTGGAGTTGATTTTACTCGACTCTATGATCCTTCGAGGTTGGAAAATAGTGACTAGGTTACTCTTCTCTTTTCTAAAACCAAGGCCATCATGGGATCCTTTATTGCTTGGAATATGTATTAGATCAGAAGAGCAGGGTCGGGCTGGTTCTTCCTTTTGTGAGGATTTCACAAATGTAATGCTTCTACTAAAACTTAAACCATTAATAGGGCTAGTTTCCTTTATCTTTTCCATATATGGCTCTGAGGTGGAATCCCCAAAGCCTAAGCATGTTCTGTCATATGCACTTCTCTGACTGGAGATTAGGGAGCCCATGGATGAAGAGGATTTATTCCATGTAGAGATTATCCTTTCTAGTTCCTCAATTTTAGAGGTTAGACTTGACTCTCTTTATGCATTGAGCTCATTGGTATGTTTGAAGACCTTATTCTCAGCTTCAAACTTGGAGAGAGAGTCAGTACTTAGAAGGGCTGTTTGTAGTTCTTCTTGAACTTTCTCTTTCTCCTTTTAAAGAAGAGAATAATCTTTTGATAGAATTCTGAACCATTTCATGTATTGATGCAGATTAGATGTTATGCCATGTAGTGCAGTTCTTAAATCATTAAGGTCTACATCGGGAAAGTTAAAATCAAATACCTCATCTATACTTACTTCATGAATGTCAGAGTTCTTCTTATCCTTTGCATGTTTGGCCATCAGGCAAAGATTTGCCATTTGAGGATCTTCATCATCTCTAGATTCGGAAGTTGAGTCGTTGTCTGAGTCACTTCGCGATCCTCCAGCCACTAGACCTTTATCTTTCTTCTGAGGTCTTTTGTTGCCTTTGAATTCTTTCTTTGAATTTGATTTCTTCTACAGTTCTTCTCTAAGAGATTTGTTCCAGTTTGCAATGAAATGGCCAGGCTTCTTGGAGTTATAGCATAGGTCATTTACCTGCTCCTGGCTGCTGTAGTTGTTCACTTTTTTTGGTTTGCTTATCCTGCCTTGACGCATGAACCTTCCGAGTCTTCTTACCAGCATTGCAAAGTCCTAATCATCATCTTCATCATCGTTGGCGTCATTTTCAATATTGGATTTGGAGATGTTGTCAGTTTCTTTGAGAGCAACTCCTTTATCCTTCTTTCTTCCTTCAAATAGAGTTTCTGCTCGTTGAGTCAGCTCCAGTTCATACGTGAGAAGGTTTCCATATAACTGTTGAACAATCATTTTATGGAGATTCTTTGACTCTCTGATAGCAGTGGTTTTGGCATCCCACTTGCTAGGTAAAGCTCTCATAAACTTTATGATTAGATCTTTATTTGAATAGATCTTTCCATAGGCTCAGAGAGAGTTGAGCAGTATATTGAATCTTTCGTAGGTGGAAGTGACATTTTCTCCTTGAACATGTACAAACATTTTATATTGTTGAGTTAGGAGAGATTGCTTATTTTTTCTGACTTCTTATATTCCTTCATGCATGATGAGCAATGCTTCCCATACTTCCTTTGTTGTTTTGCTATTGACCACATTCTCGAACAGATCATCTTCTAAGGATTGGAACAAAATGTTATTGGCTTTTTTGTCGAGTTGGATAACTTTTTTTTCATTATCAGTCCATTCTTCTTTAACCTTGATCTGGATTCTGTTTGGGTCGTCTAAAGTTGATGCAAACTTTGTAGGAACGTAGGGTCCATTTTAAATAGTTTTAAATAGATCTTCATCTATTGAATCTATGTAGGCTTGCATACGAACGTTCCAGTTGGCGAATTTGTCTTTGTTGCACATAAGTGGCTTGCTGCCTCCTCCAGTCTTTGATTCGCTTTTCAGATGTGCCGTAGAATCTACTTAAGCTTTGTAAGCTATTTGTTAGAACATGCTCTGATACCAATTGGTAGTTCCTAGAGGCACAATAGTTATCTAGAAGGGGGGTTGAATAGATATTTTAAATTCTTTTTCGAAATACTTATTAGTTTTGATATTGACTTAAACACAGCGAAATTGTGAGTTTTTTGTTTCCCCTTTAAGATATAACGAGTTAATGAGTGTTAAGAAGTTATAGCAGTTATAGTAAGAATATAAAAGACACAGTGTTTTTAAGTGGTTCAGAGCACTTAAAGCTCCTAGTCTACTCTTCTACTCCTCGAGTAAGAAATCCACTAAAGATATCTTTATACTTTCTGAATCTCACGGATTTCTTCAAGACCAGCAGTCTTGGAATTTCTTAGTTCACTTTTGAACTCTTCAAGTCCAGCAGACTTGGTACTTCACAGTTCACTAGAACTCTTCAAGTCCTTCTGACTTGGAACTTCAAGTTAAGTATTCAAACATACGTGTATCATGAAAGTAGTATGCACACAAGCCAATCATATTTGATGATAAATCATATACTTTATAACAATTTTATTCATTTATTAATAAAAAGTATTAATTTGGTAAAGGTTTTTAATTATCTACATGATGTTATTTTATAATATGTGATAAACCCATAGTTTTACGGAATGCTTTTAGAATAATGATGATGATCATTCTAATGAGATCTAAATTCTTAGAAAGCTTAAAACTAAAATAGTTCCCAATCGTTGGATTACTAAATTGGGGATTAGTGAATTCGAATAGATTGGTAGATACGTTGCTTGCTCATTGGATGAGGATGATTGATCTCATGATCATTTGTGTGGAGACACTAAAGCAAGTATGTAGGTGCTTATTAGAGAATAAGTTCACTGAACGTGGCTCGCTAAGGAATACCTAATAGAGTTTTACTTGTCTGTCAATAGAAATTCCTGTAGTGATAGTAGTACAAGTGATCATTGGACATGAGATCATCATAATATCTTGTGTATGATGTATTATACTTTGACTTATTCCTTAAGACCCTTAGGGTATATCAAATGGTATGCTTGGGTATAAAAAGTTATACATGGAGATAATGTATGATCAATAAAGAATCTACCGCTTCTAGTAAAAAAAAAAGAGAAATGTCCTATGTTATTCGATAAATGACAATCTAGTAGTCCTTGGCCAAGGCAGAATAAAATTAGAAAGAAGTTTCTAATTTGCATTATTTGGAGTTGTGCATTTAAGAGTCGAAATACATATAATTAAATAAAATAAGACTTGAAAGTAATTTCATGTCTTATATTTAATTGGGACATTATATGGTGGAAGGATTGAATTGTACGGTAACTATTTACTCAAATATTCTTTTATGATTAATGTTAAAATCTATATTATTTGAAAAGTCGTTGATCGCTAGGGAGGCTTATCCCTATTGTAGAATAAATATTATTTATTTAAATAAATTAATAGTTTAATTTATTTATTTAAATAAGATTAGAATTGTTCTAATTGTTTTATTCACAACCGGTTTAATATGGAGAACCTAAACGGTCACACCATAAAAGGAATAATAATTATTTAAGAAGTTAATGGCATAATCGTAATAATAAGTTAAGTGTATTTAATTTAATCTATGATGATAGAATAAATTAAATAGCTTAATATTTATTATTTAATATTTTAGAAATATTAAATATAAATTAATAAGAGGAGTCTTATTATTATTATTACTACTATTATTATTTAATTTCCAAAGGAGTTTGGGAATTAATTAATAAAGTACTCTCAAATATCATAATAAGATTAGAAAACTAATTAATTAAAAGAGTTTAATTAATTATTCCCAATAAAATTGGGAGCCTAATTAATTAAAGTAATTTAATTAATTAAAATAAAACTCAATTCCTTAATTGTTAAGGAGGGTTGCATACATCTATAAATAAGAGAAGTCTTATTATGAGTGAGGTGGTTGATACTTTCACAAAACACGTGAATACACAATTCCAATAGTTGAGAGAGTACACCTTTTCTATGAGAGATAGAAAAACTAGGGTTTTGCCAAACACCCATCTTCTTGAATCTTTCTTCTTCCTTGGTGGATCACCTCTAGAGGCCAAACACTTGGGTGGCTAACGTTGATCAAAGGAAGGAACCAAATCTGGTGGATTCAATTTGAACGCAAAAAGATTTGGAGGTGAACTAGTACTTGAGGAAACTCGAATCTTCAAGGGTATGATTATTTGTTCTTTATCTTTTCATTTAATTAATAATTTTGCATAAAAGATGATCCGGTATATGGTTTTTAAATTTTAAAACTCTATTTTATCACGTTTCCGCTTATTTTGTGCACTTTGATTGTGTTCATAAATATTACAAATCTAACAGTGGCATCAGAGCCAAACCTTTACGCAAATTATTAATTATTTTGATTTGATATGTATGTTGATATGTGTTTAGAGTAATTAAATTGGGCATAATTTTGTTGTCTAAAATTTATTTATATAAAGAAAAATACTTCGCGAATCACATGGGAAGAATTCCTGAAGTACATAAACTATTCCTGTAGTGTATATATATATATATATATATATATATATATATATATATATATATATATAGAGAGAGAGAGAGAGCGAGAGAGAGAGAGTGCGGATTAGGGGCTTACCCCTAATCGAGCTTACCTATAAAACAGTGTCTCTTACGAATTTCTCTCTCATCGCTCAAACATAACGCGGCTTATTTTTTCTCCTCTTTTTTCTCTCATCTGAAAGGAATGCGAACTAGTTTTCCCCCCTCAACCAGAAAATCGAAAGAGAAGCTCGATTCGGTCTCCCCCTTCCCTCATCTGAAGCCCCTTGACACGAATCAGTAATACCAAAGAGAAGCCTCGATTCGGTCTCCCCTTTCCTTCATCCGTGACTCTCTTATGTGCTTCCAAAACAATCCCTAATCCTGGTAGTTCTCCAATTTTTAAACTTTTGTGTAGAATCAGTTTTTTATGGGTAGAACCAGTTTTGTGTAGAATCAATTTTCTCCAAAAGAAGCCCTAATCCCGCGTGTTCTCTCTCATTTTCAGACAAAGTAAAGATATTTTTGTTATAAAAAAATTCTCGATAGATTTTATTTCCTTTTGCAAGTATTTTCCAATATTTGTCTTGTTTCGAGCCACCTACAGAATAACTGATGAGAAGCTGGTCTATTTACTATCAGGTTCTTCCTGGGGGTTTGCTTCATTGCTTGTTGTAGTTCAAGTTTTGTTATAAAATTACAAGATTGTGAAGCTCTTTAATTGGTGAATTCTCTTGGCGCAAAAAAATTGCAGTTTTGTTATGCAGGCATAGTCATGACATGTATTATGTTTTTTATTTGAGTTGCTCGGTTCCATTTGAGTTGCAATTTTTTTATGCTCGGTTCCATTTGAGTTGCATATCTTTTTTGTTTGTGATTATCAATTATGTTTTTTAATTATGATTACTATGATTTCCTTTTCTGTAACCTAATTTGACTTGTAACTTGCTGCAATATAGTGGTTCTAATGTATAGCATTTCATATATCAGTAACTCTATTCGAGTTTGAGAAAGACTTTCTCACTCTATTCGTGTTTGAATACATTTTGTTTGAGCAACTATGAACACACATTATAATTGTGAGAGGCGACCTAAACTTAAAACAACATGAACCGATTCAAACCCATGAAGAAGATTTTTATCATGTCCGAATTATGGAAAAAGAAGTGTGTTAGGAATTCAAATTTTTTTTATATCTTTTCCATTCTATTTACTTGCACATAAAATTGAAACCTTCTTTGTTTTACAGAGGAATGCTTGTCAATTTTTTGTTTGGTATGATCCACCGATGTGTGATAGATCAAGAAAAATAATCCCCCGATTACTTTGAAAGATTAACGGAATGGAGCAAGAGATGGAGAAAATGTGTGCACTAGGAAAAATGCGAAGAAACAAATTTATTACTGCACTTGTTATTTCTCGGTTATTAATTTTAATCATGTTATTGTAAATGTAATAAATATTGTAATATTGTGTTGAATATTGTCAAGTTCATTAAGGATCTATAAGAATCTGATTATATTGTTTACTGTAAAATGTGTTGAATATTGTCATGGATTGTTCATTCGGTTTGTTGCGTATTTTGTTACCGTAGAGCATAACAAGGTCCTTTATACAGTCTTGATTTGCGAACAAGTGGGTAACACTTGGGGAGAGAAAATATCAACACTGATAGTAGTAATCTACAAAGAATCAATCTTTTTTGCTTAAAATGATTTGGGGATTAATTTATACTTGTAATTTGCTCCATACGGCACACTACCATATAGTACTACATTTGGCATGCTATGATACTTTCACTGGCATTCAAGTCTAACATTTATAAATTTGCAATGGATATATTATGAACCAACCTTTCCAATGCACTATACCAATAAAGGTATAAAGTGATAGATTATGAACCAACCTTTCCAATGCACTCAACCAATTATAGCTTGGAATCACATTTTCAACATTGACTTTTTAGGTGTTATATCCATTTACCATGGCTATTTTCTGCAATCAAACCTAACAGAATAAAGACTTTGTTACTATTCCCTGAGACTAATATAATCCTGAGAGCTATAAAATGCAAATAAAACTCCAACACCACCTAAAACAAAAAGGCTTCACCAAACCGTGTTTCCTTCATAAAACCAGAGAATTTGAAAGAAATAAAATATATAACTGCAGAGAAGGTACCAAATAAAAAGAGAAATATAAAGGAAAAGTAAAGAAAAGAGCAGGTTTATCACTTTGTCAATATTAGAAGTCTACAACCCATAAAATAAAAGGTCATTTCTTGGAAACAGTAAACATTTAACACGTTGTCATTACACAAACTATAGATGGATACTATGATAAAATTGACATTTGTGTACTGCTGTAGTTTTCCACCTTCTTTAGCTGGATACATTGTATTGAAAGTTTATCTCCTTGAACAGCCTTCAGTCCTGCTGCCTTCAGTCTTTTGTGTAACAACTGATTGCCTGACATGAAATATGATCTATCAACCATAAAGAGAAAGAAATAACACTGAAGTGACAAGTGATATCAGAAATAAATAAATATGTGTGACGCCCCCAAAATTAGGTATACATCACCCATCTTGAGTCGTCGGATACATGGTACATAATTCAAATACAACTTAATAATACAACTTTCGTGTACAATACGACAAAACATATGCTGTGAGTTTTAATACAAATATTGTTATCTAGACAATATCCACACTCAATGGAGTCCTCATTACATTTATTGTTACACTATTTCACAGAATAGTGAGGACTACTAATGCACCATCTAGGACCATCACTCTGTTCCCTGACTAGTCCTACCTACGTTTTCATTTCCTGAAGAGAATAATGAAAGTGAAAGGGTGAGCTCAACTAGCCCAGTAAGAAATATTATGACTAAGATAATACAGAATAAATTATCAATAGCCTTTAATAGTATAACAACTGATAGAATATAATAGGCAACAACTTTTAGATCAAAAACTGCAGTGGAATAAGCAATCCATTAGAAGAGACAAGTAGAGAATAAAATCTACTATCTTCTATGATTTAAAAGGTTTTTCATCACTTTTATCGCTGGGACTCAGCTTAATAAATAATCCACATCATCGAATCACCTCTGCACTACGACCAATGATATTCTTGAGTATTACGACCAAAAATTATCCATGCACTACGGGCCAAGGACAATCGTGTATTCATTAATGGTCATGATCATGCCAATAACTGTCCATCAATGCACTACGGGCCAATGAGGACATTTACCACATCATTTGTAACATTACGGTCATGATTACGTCGAATATTCCCTGGTCATAATTATATGAAGTCAATCTATGCACTACAGACCACAGATGACTTTCAACAAAATATAAACATGAGGATGATGACAATGATATAAGAATTCAATAAAACAAGTTCAAGATTTAATTTATCCAGAAACTGATAACGTCCAAATTGTCAACATGATACTGCTTTGTTGAGTAAAATTCAAGAATGCTCAGAAGAATATTTCCATGAAAAGATACTGGATGAAGCGCAAATATCAAAGATATTCCACTAATTTCATGGAGTATGGAAGTCAAAGTTTTAACCAACTGAGTATAATAAAGAATGGAATAACAAAAGAAATCACCATGCATGCGGTACTTCGCATAGACAGGTTATTCCAATAGAATAATAAGTAACGGAATAAGGTCATGCGTATAGCACAAACAGGATGTTCCAACAAAATAATAAAGAACATAATAATAATAGAAATCACCATGCATGCGGTACTTCGCATAGTCAGGTTATTCCAACAGAATACCAATAAAGACGGAACCAGGTCCGGCGTAAAACACACAGACAGGATATTCCAACAGAAAAATAATAAAGACGGAACTAGGTCCGACGTAAAACGCACAGACATGATATTCCAACAGAATAATAATAAAGACATAACCAGATCCGGTGTAAAACGCACAGACAGGATATTCCAACAAAATAATAAAGAATGAAATAACAGAAGAATTTCACCAAGTATAGGGTATCCCGCGTATACAGGTTATTCCAAAATATAATAAAGAATGGAATAACAAAAGTTCTCTTCATGAATAAGAAAGAAAGAATACCCCTTATGAGTATAACAAATAATATTCCCTACCATAGAAGAAACTGGATATAGAAGTAGTGAAGTAGTAGAATACTTTTCTTCTTTCTCTCTATAATTTCTCTCTATAATAATTGCTCTATAGCTTTAGTGAATTGGTGAGAAATGAAGGAAGAATGAGCTTCTATTTATAGGAAAATATAGTTTCGATAATTGCACGTTTTGGGGCTCAAAAAATTACAGTACAATACCTCCAACTTTTCTTTCATTTTTAATTTAGTCCTGCGAGTATTATTAATCTTGTACCAACTCCTCTAATAGTAAATCATGTGAATCAATAGTACAATCATTTGAATAAATAGTATAATCATGTGAAAAAATTAATTATAGTATAGTATCTTCAACTATACCTCCATTTTTAACTTAGTCATGCAAGTATTATCAATCTTGCACCACCACCCCTAATAGTATAAGAATGTGAATCAAAAATACCCCGTGAATAATAACTCGTGAATAGTAATTCGTGAATAGTAACTCCTGAATAGTACTCCGACACGAAAAGTGCTCCGAATACCCGAGTGAAAAATATAATCTCCAGACATCAATTATCATCGAAATAAATGTCAATTTCCACTAACACTAATAATCCCAATACAATGGAACAATCAATTTCATCTTTAATCAACACAACTTATTCATCATTAATATTATAACTCACAATATTTAACAACCAGGTCGTTTCCAGGAAAGAGGGGACTTTTCAATAAGGATTTCTCCTAATTGGCGCGCAATTAGGTGACCAAACCTCTCCTT
This sequence comes from Panax japonicus, assembly GCA_020205505.1. Taxonomy (NCBI): domain Eukaryota; kingdom Viridiplantae; phylum Streptophyta; class Magnoliopsida; order Apiales; family Araliaceae; genus Panax; species Panax japonicus. The sequence goes on from CM035100.1 coordinate 26,386,154, forward strand.
GACAGAACTTCTAGACATTGTCAATATTACAAATAATAATATGAATAACTTTGTCGTCTCAATTATTGATTTAATAATAATAAATATTATGCAGATGATACTGTGAGAATAATTAAATCAATAATATGAAAGATATGATGCAGCAATTACTGTAGCAATAATTGAGTATAACTGAGTGACTTCTCACGTAAGCATCAATAATCAATATCGTGTGCTACTATGCAACCACGCGTATTACTATACTTTTAACACCGGGTGTTTCAACAGTTAACGGTAAAACTTCCGCCGTTATTTTCATAAAGTATTTTTGTCGTTTTCTCAATCCGACAATAATTCTGTTGTGGGGTCCATCAATGATTGTACCGTCGTACGGATATTCCCCGACCAATCGAATATTATATAACAACTTGCGTACTTTGCAAAATTTATAAATATTACCCACAACTATAACATTATATCAAAGCCACACCATAATATTTAAAAAAATTATTTCGAGAAAATTAAATCTTTATTCATAAAATCTGGGGTCTCACAATCTTCCCTCCTTATGAAATTTTGCCCTCAAAATTTAAGTACGTACCTGGTATGCCGAACAGGGGAGGATACCTTGATCTCACTTCAAATTCTAACCCTTGAGGTATAACCTTTGAGTGTCGAATATAATCCTTCTTATCCAAGATTTTAACATGTATCTCCTCATACGTTAAATCATCCGCTATCTCGTCCGGTTCTAAATTAATAATGTGGTTCGGGTCATCCCCATATTTATGTAACGTCGATACATTAAAAACGTTATGAACACGCGACATACTTGGTGGTAAAACGAGTCTATAAGCCACAGTTTCTACTTTATCAAGGATTTCAAATGGGCCAATTAAATCGAGGGTTGAGATTTCTTCTATTCGTCGATTCTTGCTTCTAGAATAACGCCCTCTTGAACCTTCTTAATTCTTCACATTCATCAGCTCCAGGTGTGTAGCTTGAGCGGCTTTAACTTTATCGATTAAAGTCGATTCTACTCGTATATTCGTTATCTTCACGGGGGTTCGTATTTTTGCACTTGTAAATGCATACAATTTTCTACTCAACGCGTCAGCTACCACGTTCGCTTTCGCACGATGGTATTAAATGGTATGATCATAATCTTCAACAGCTCGAGCCAATGTCTTTGGCGCATGTTACGTTCGTTTTAAGTGAAGAAATATTTGAGGGTTTTAGAAATGGGTTTTATACTGAGGTCAATACAAAATTCGATTTCACGCTCTAGGGGTAGGCTAAGAAGTCTTCAAGAATACGTAAGGAAATTTATTAACAATAGAAATATCATTCAAAAGTGTGACTCTCATATAAGACTTGGGTAACACGTCACATTGATACCTATCAACTTGCCATCGTCATTCACAGCGTCGCCTACAGAAAGTCTGTCTTTGGTACATTCCACACAAGGAAGTTAACAACGAAAGGACGGAGGCTCTTTACTTATGGCTTGATATGACAGTGATTGACTTTAGTGGTTTGGTTGCTTGAATTCGCATAACAGGTTGGTTAGGAATATGAAAGCTAACAACCTTACGAAAAGCTTGATAAGTAGCTAACCAATCGATTCCTAAAATCACATCTAAGGCAAGTATTTTCAAAGAGATATGATCGACAGGTAACGTGAAAGTGTCGATTTGAATTAAACAAGATTTATAAATAGTGGAGGTAATGAAGGTTTCTCCCAACTGAGTTTAAACATATATATCAAAGTCTAACTTCTCCGGAGTTAGCTTCAAACATTGAGCACAACTAGGTGAAATAAAAGAGTGAGTAGAACCGGTATCTAACACGTTATAGACTTCACAAGAGTTTATGACTAACATACCCGTGATAATTTTATTCAGGTTCCTCGTCAGGAAAAAAAATTCTCTCTCTTGAACTACCGGCGTTGGCTTGTTTGGGACATCCTTTGGCATCACTATCCCAGCTGGACTTGACTTCACCATACGACAAAGTCGAGCTAGGTGACCTTCTCTTCTGCAATTAAAACACGCTTTAGATTGCTGCGTACAGTTTAGACAGATGTGTCCCTCATGTCCGCATTTGAAACATACGACCGGTGTTCGTTCTTCCTCGTTTGAACCGGGCGCTGGTGCTGCTGTCTTTCCATCATTATTGAACCTTCTCTTCTTGAAATTTCCACTTCTATTATCTTGGCCATGATTACCACCGGAGTGGTTACCATTCTTGGCATGATAATTTCCCCCACGATGGTTATCATTGTTCCGATGGCCATTGCCACCGGTACGATTATTATCGTGTTGTTGGTCGTTGCCTTTTAGTTGTGTTGACTTATTATCGCGCTCCAATAACTGAGCCATATTCACAACATCTGAATATAAACAAAGTTTGTGAGAAATGAGGTATTGACGTATATTGGGTTTCAAACCTCTTAGAAACATTCGCGTCATTCGCTCTTCATTATCGACCAAATGGGATGCAAACCGGGATAACTCTGCAAATTTAGCCTCGTATTGCGACACTGTCATATTTTTTTTCTCCAACTTGATAAACTCCACCTCCTTCATGTGACGAATACTTTCGGGAAAGTACTTATCGTTGAACAACTCTTGGAACTTCTCCCAAGACATCTTGAGTGCGTCAGGCTGGGTACGTTTTACAGATTCCCACCAGTGATCTGCCTCTTCACGAAACATAAAGGTGGCAAAGGGAACCTTTCGCTCCTCGGAGCAACCAAAGACATCAAATATCTTGGTGATCTGCTTTAACCACGTCTCTGCCTTAAGTGGTTCTGGCTTTCCCAAAAACTCCGGTGGTCCCAGCTCCTTGAATTGCTTAGCGGTGACCAACCGTGGGTTGCCATTGTTTCCTCCTATATTATGAACAGGCGTGGACTTCGCCTGATGTTGCATGAATTATAAAAAGCTCCTAAACTTACCGTCGTTCGTCAATTGATCAGTGTTGGTGTTTACAAGAGGATTATCGCCATCTTGTTGCACATTGTCCTGATTATTGATATATGGAGACTCAACGGTCTCCTGTGCTCCTTTGCTATTCTCAACATTCTCGGCTGTCATTTTCAAGTACTGCCACAAAACAAGGGTTAATTAACATCACATATTATCCATATACTCTGACTGACCAATTAAATATCAAATAAACTTAGGTAGGTCATACTAGCGAAGGAATTCTCTGTCTCTCCCCTCCTAGTTCTAGTCTCACATCTTAGCCAGGAATCATATCCCTAAGCTTTGATACCAACTGTGACGCCCCCAAAATTAGGTATACATCACCCATCTTGAGTCGCCAGATATATGGTACATAATTCAAATACAACTTAATAATACTACTGTCGTGTACAATACGTCAAAACATATGCTGTGAGTTTTAATACAAATATTGTTATCTAGACAATATCCATACTCAATGGAGTCCTCATTATATTTATTGTTACACTATTTCACATAATAGTGAGGACTACTAATGCACCATCTAGGACCATCACTCTGTTTCCCGACTAGTCCCAGCTACGTTCTCATTTCCTGAAGAGAATAATGAAAGTAAAAGGGTGAGCTCAACTAGCCCAGTAAGAAATATTATGACTAAGATAATGCAGAATAAATTATCAATAGCCTTCAACAGTATAACAACTGATAGAATATAATAGAAAACAACTTTTAGATAAAAAACTGCAGCAGAATAAGCAATCCATTAGAAGAGTCAAGTAGAGAGTAAAATCTACTATCTTCTATGATTTAAAAGGTTTTTCATCACTTTTATCGCTGAGACGCAGCTTAATAAATAATCTACATCATTGAATCACCCCTGCACTACGGCCAAGGATATTCTTTAGTATCACGACCACAAATTATCCATGCACTACGGGCCAAGGACATTCGTGTATTCATTAATGGTCATGATCATGCCAACAATAGTCCATCAATGCACTACGGGCTAATGAGGACTTTTAACACATCATTTTTAACATTACGATCATGATTACACCGAATAATCCCTGGTCATAATCATACCAAGTCCATCTATTCACTACAGGCCACAGATGACTTTCAACAAAATATAAACATGGGGATGATGACAATGATATAAGAATTCAATAAAACAAGTTCAAGAATTAATTTATCCAGGAACTAATAACGTCTAAATTGTCAACATGATACTGCTTTGTAGAGTAAAATTCAAGAATGATCAGAAGAATATTTCCATGAAAAGATACTGGATGAAGCGCAAATATCAAGGATATTCCACTAATTTCATGGAGTATGAAAGTCAAAGTTTTAACCAACTGAGTATAATAAAGAATTGAATAACAAAAGAAATCACCATGCATACAGTACTTCACATAGATAGGTTATTCCAACAGAATAATAATTAACGGAACCAGGTCATGCGTAAATCACAGACAGGATGTTCCAACAGAATAATAAAGAACGTAATAATAACAGAAATCACCATTCATGCTGTACTTCGCATAGACAGGTTATTCCAACAGAATACCAATAAAGACAGAACCAGGTCCGGCGTAAAACGCACAGACAGGATATTCCAACAGAATAATAATAAAGACGGAACCAGGTCCGGCGTAAAACGCGCAGAAATTATTCATCATTAATATTATAATTCATAATATTTAACAACCAGATCGTTACCAAGAAAGAGGGGGCTTTCTGATAAGGATTTCTCCTTATTGGCGCGCAATTAGGTGACCAAACCTCTCCTTGACAGAACTTTTAGACATTTTCAATATTGCAAATAATAATTTGAATAACTTTGTCGTCTCAATTATTGATTTAATAATAATAAATATTATGCAGATGATACTGTGAGAATAATTGATTCAATAATATGAGAGATATGATGCAGCAATTACTGTAGCAATAATTGAGTATAACTGAGTGACTTCTCACGTAAGCATCAATAATCAATATCGTGTGCTACTATGCAACCACGCGTATTACTGTACTTTTAACACCAGGTGTTTCAACAGTTAACTGTAAAACTTCCGCCGTTATTTTTATAAAGTATTTTTGTCGTTTTCTCAATCCGATAATAATTCCGTTGTGGGGTCCACCAATGATTGTAGCGTCGTACGGATATTCCCCGACAAAAAGAATATTCTCCAACCAATCGAATATTATATAACAACTTGCGTACTTTGCAAAATTTATAAATATTACCCACAACTATAACATTATATCAAATCCACACCATAATATTTAAAAATTTTATTTCGAGAAAATTAAATCTTTATTCATAAAATCTGGGGTCTCACAATATGTGTTGAAACAGAATACTATTAGACGAAAACATAATACTATTAGATGAAGCAGTTGCTGCACCATCTGTACTAAAAAGGTTACTTACATTAATTTTATGCAAAAACTTAATAAAATGGCCTCTACATTAAAACTTTAGAATTTACCATAATATAAAGATTCTTTGCAGAAATAGAATTATAGCTTTATCATCAACCCAAAAAGATAAATATGTATAACTAGTAAATTACATGATACCCACACATGACATCCCAGTAAAATAAACACACAGAAACTAATCTTAAGTAAATAAATCATTACTTGACAAAACTAAATAAAGCTGCTTAAATGCTAGTAGAATAAATATCACAACGCACTAGCTCAGAATGAGTATGCAGAATTACCTCAGAATTTAGGTTTAATGATTCACATAGAAATCTCAGTAACATCATCATTATCATCATCATCATTCACACAGGAATCAAATGCACCAAAACAACTGAAACCCATAGCTTCAAATACCCTCATTTGAAGAACCCATCAGCTAAAAAACTTAGTCCAAAACTCTAATCAACAAATAAATTTCTTTATGTAAATATACAACAAATTGTGACTAAAACTCGAATTACGTAGAAATTAAAATGAAAACCCATAACCTAAACCTTAATAAATCAAAGTTTTAGTGTCCGAAATGAAAAAAGAAACCGCACCTTAAAAGTTTATTTAGGGTTGCTTGAACTGAATCGGGTCAGTGTCAAGGGAAGAAATCGAACACAACTTCGTTCCTTTCGACCGAATCAGATGAGGGAAAGGGGTTAGCTTTGTCTGAAAATGAGAGAGAACACGCAGGATTAGGGCTTGTTTTGGAGAAAACTGATTCTACACAAAACTGATTCTACACAAAAGTTTAAAAATTGGAGACATATCAAGATTAGGGCGTGTTTTGGAAGAACATGAGAGAGTCACGAATGAGGGAAGGGGGAGACTGAATCGAGGCTTCTATTTGGTATTACTGATTCGTGTCAAGGGGCTTTAGATGAGGGAAGGGGGAGATCGGATCGAGCTTCTTTTTCGATTTTCTGGATTAGGGGGGAAAACTAGTTCGCGTTCCTTTCAGATGAGAGAAAAAAGAGGAGAGAAAATAAGTCGCGTTATGTTTGAGCGAGGGAGAGAAATTTTGTAAGAGACACAATTTTATTGGTAAGCTGGGTAAGCTCGATCAGGGGTAAGCCACTGATCCGGACTATATATATATATATATATATATATATATATATATATATATCATATTAGTTAGCAGGGGAATAACGTGATTATGTTTTACAAAACTGTATGGATTTATGTTATTCAGCAAAAGGTTTCAACAAGCATGATTCATCAAGAGCATTACGAATTTCCGTGATTTCGTTATTATATAATTAAAATATATTTTTAAAAATTTTTAAATAAAAATTTTATTTTAATCTTAAAATAAAAGTTTATTTTAATCTTAAAATAAAATGTTTATTTTAATTTTAAAATTGAATTTTATGCTAACTAATTAGAGTTGTAATTGGATTCCATGATAACTACTAATTGGAGTTGAAAAATTATTCCATGTTTCCTTAAATAAATGAGTTTATTTAGATATGAAATAAGATTTCATATTATTTAAAATAAATGAGTTTATTTGTGAATATTAAAGAGAACCCGTGTTTCCTTAAATAAAGGAGTTTTATTTAGATATGGAATAAGATTTCATATTATTCAAAATAAAAGAGTTTATTTGTGAATAGGAAAGAGAAATCGTATTTCCTTAAATAAAGGAATTTATTTAGATATGAAATAAAATTTCATAATATTCAAAATAAAAGAGTTAATTTGTGAATAAGAAAGAGAATTCGTGTTTCCTTTAATAAATGAGTTTTTTTACTTGGAATTGTATTCCATAATTAATTAAAATAAATGAGGTTATTTTGATTAAAGATTTTGATTAAAATAAAATAAAATATTTTATTCAAAATTGGATAAATTAAAATAAAAGAGGTTTATTTTGATTTAAATTTGGATTAAAATAAAGGAGTTTATTTTGATTCAAAATTAGATTTTATGCTAACTAAATTTGCCCATTAAATGATATTAATATATATACTGAATGTTTATTATTCATGAGATTAATGTTATTTATTGATGTATATGTAGATGTGTATGATAATAAATATGATTGATTATAGACTATTGACCAATGCGATTGGAATTTATTTTAGTTGGATGCATGAATGTATGAGTTTTATTAAATGGGGTCTGCGTACCTCGCCTTCTCTAATTTTTTTTTCTTAATGTAAATTCTAACTCCCTTCTATGTACTTCCCCTTGACTGTTGATCAATGTTTCTATTTATTTTAAATAGTTTTGTAATAGGAATAGTTAAAATTAATTTTGAAGAATTGGAGATCAAAGAGCAAGGAGCGTTTGAAGACCCGTTTATAATGGAGCACGTGTTTAAATGTAATAGTTATATTTAAATTTAATTCTTGCACCCCTATGGTTTAACCTTTTGGTTCACTTGGTGACTCTAGTGAACCAAACTAGAATAAAAGTCCATAATCAATCTGGGTAGAATATAGTATTCTATATGTGCATGCTTATACTATATATATATATATATATATATATATATATATATATATATATATATTTATTATGCAAACATGCCCCGCATGTTCATTAATATGACGCGTATTTTATATATATATGTGCATGCGCGCTAAACAAGATGAGACAAATTAATAACAAAACCCTCAAATAAATTATATTAAGTTGTAACATTCAAAGATATTTAGAATATCGAACGTCGCCTTCTAGCATGGTAAAAGAATAGAGTATTAAATATTTAATATGAGTTTGTTGTGCACACACAAGGCAAGTATTAAATATTTAAAATGTTGTTTTTATCACATTTAATGCTTATAAATAGACTGAAAAATACTATTTTTTTGTGCACACTCAAGGACAATATTTTTCTTTTGAATATACGGAGTGCTAGGTATGACTTAGCTTAGATCATTTTAGTTCGTATGTGCATACACTCCATTTTTATCTAAGAGGCAAAATATAAGGAGTTGCATAGTTGATGTAATTGACAAGAGTTGTCTACCTATTTATTTATATATAGTTTGCTGTGCACACACAAGGCTATATACATTTGAAATGGGATCCTTATTCTCAGTAGCATATCTTTAATTAGATATCTACGAATTATATAAATTGAGGATAATATAGTTTGATAAAAATAGTGGAAGATACCAATTTAAAATAAGACCTAATTTATTTTGGTAATTAATAAAAGAATGTATGTTAAAATGTTGTTAATTACAAATTCATTTACAGAATTTTACAATGTCTAAATTACTATCACTGCGTAGCATATTAGATGCTAAATTAACCGTACCGAATTAAATGAATTGGTTAAGGAAATTGAGAATAGTTCTCAAGGCTAAAAAGTTATCTTATGTCCTTAATACGTCTATCCCTGCAATGGTTGCAGACAATGCCTCTGAGGAAGAGATTGCTACTTTTACATCAGATATCTAAGGAGCTCTTCTGATCTAGAATGACCAACGACACTACAGTACAGATAAAAGTCCTTAACATTATCAATTTGATTGATCAATTAGGACAACATGTTTTGTCATGGATGTTGAGTTGAGCCAAGATTTGATCTTGTAGTTACTCCCAGACTCCTTCTCACAATTGTTGTGAATTTTTTATATGAAAAAGCTAGATATCAGCTTCGCCGATTTGCTTAACATGTTGAAAAATGTTGAGAGTCATTTTTCAACTAAGATATCAGCTTCAGCGTCTAGTGAGGGTCATCGATATTTTGTTTTATTCGTGGATGTTTGTACAAGATTCACATAATATTTTTCAATCTCTCAAAAATCTGAAGTTTATTCCGTCTTCGAAAAATTCAAGGTGCTTGTTGAAAATCAATTTGATACAATAATAAAAGAAGTCCAAACTGATAGGGGAGGAAAGTACAGAACACTTCATACATTCTTTGAAAAACATGGTATTTTACATCGACAATCTTGTCCGCATACAAATGAACAAAACGGCTTAGTTGAACGACGAAATAAACATATTGTAGAAATTGGATTATCTCTTATGGTGCATGCATCCATACCATCAAAATTTTGGCATTTTGCTTTTGATACGGCGACTTATTTGGCAAATCAAATGCTTTCTTTAGTTCTTCCTAATATTTCCTCTTTCCAATGTCTTTTCAACAGAGTTCCACATTATCTAAATTTAAAAACATTTGGTTGTTTATGTTTTCCATATCTTCGTCCCTATAATCGTCATAAGGTCCAATATCATTCATCTCCTGCCTTTTCTTAGGGTACAACAATCTTCATGTTGGTTATCGATGCTTAGATTTACAAACACAAAGGTTCTATATTTCAAGGCAAGTAAAATTTAATGAAAATAATTTTCCTTATGCTACTCGTGTGCATAACTCTTTGGATGTTTCTTATATGCAGACAACCTTTGTGACGCCCCCAAAATAGGTATACATCACCCATTCTGAGTCGCCAAATGCATGGTACATAAATCAAATACAAACTTCTTTTATACAATACGACAACAACGTAGCTTAGAGTTTTGACATGAATATTGTCTCATAGACAGTATTCAAACTCAAATAAAGTCATCATTACATTTATTATCACACTATTTCATAAAATTGTGAGGACTACTATAGCCACCATCTCAGACCGTCACTCTGTTCCCCGACTAGTCCCAGCTACGTTCTCATTTTCTGAAGAGAACAATAAAAGCAAAAGGGTGAGCTCAACTAGCCCATTAAAAAATATTGTGACACCCCCAAAATAGGTCCAATCCATCCAACCTATTTTAAGTCACCAAATACATGGTACAGAAAATAACTACAACTTTAGTACTACAATTGTCGTGTAAAATACAACAACACATATTTTATGAGTTTTGATACAAATAAATACCAAATGTGACTCTCATCTCAACCTTGTCTAGCACGTCACAATGGCACCTTATATAAAGGTACAATCAATAACTGTTTTAGAAATTAAAATCTTTGGGAAGTACTCAAGGAAACCTTCGTACATGGGAGGCCATGCGTCTAGGTTATGATAGATATTATATGTCCACAAAATTATCTTTGGTTAACCAAATAGACCCCAAAGAAAAATAAGAAGATTACTATCATATTCTTTCCAATGGTGAGTCTTCTCTTGACATATAATTATCTCCATTGTCTCCAATTGAGAATTATATTTCAACCAAACTCCAAGATTATATAGGTAGTGCTCGTAGATATATTCAGCAAATGGATGTGCAAAACCTTGTCTTATGATAACACGAGGTTGTATGTCATTAGACATCTTGTATGATAGGGGCAAAACACCCTTCCAAAATTGGTTTCACCTCACCCTATTTGATTCACCAAATATAACTATTAAATGACGTATAAAATACAACACACTTATCTAAAGTTCTTAATAAAATTATTTCTATACTGTTTAGGGAGAACCTCAACAATTATATACCACTGTTCTATTCCCCTGTTATCCTCGTTCGACCCAACTACACTCTTATTACCTGAACGAAATTGTGAAGCAAAAGGGTGAGCACAACGAGCCAAGTAAAGAATATCATGACTAAATATAATTAAGTTATTAATAGCATTCGTTAGTAATGAATCAGAGATTTAGAACATATGGTAGATGATAAAACTTTTCAACCATAGTTGCAGTGGAACGAGAAATACATTAGAAGAGTCAAATAGACCATAAAGTCTATTATCTTCTCTATGTTAAAAGTCCACTAACAATGTTTTATCCCTGTAACATCAATCAACAGTTCTGGTCCACAATCATATGAATAACTCATAATCATAATTGTGGTTCTAAATTCCTCTTCTCATCCAGGACAAAGATAATTTTCATCCCATGTCTTTACCTGAAACATCAAAGATCATGGTTATACCAAATCACAGTTCCTGTTCATAATCATACTAATAACTTCATCATTGCACTATGGGCCAAAGATATTCGTCAACAGTTCATCTTTGCACTACAGGCCAAAGATATTCAACAATAGATCTGCTTTGCACTACATACCAAAGATATTCAACAATAGATCATCTTTACACTAAAGCCAAAGATATTAATATCTAAAAGAAATATATAATCATTTTAGAACAATAATTATAACCATGTTATCAATTCATCTTTGCACTTAAGCTAAATATATTCAATTATAAATTCAATGGTCATGATCATTCCAGTCAATAATTCTTCTTTGCACTACTGGCCAAAGGGAACCCATACTCACGATCATACCAATAATCTACCCATCTTTACACTCAAGTCAAAGAGAATTTTCATCACCAGGATTATAAAAATGTTATATATGAAAATAAAAATAATACAATCAGCAACTGCTTTTAATTTCAAGAGAAAGATTAATAAATCAACGATAATTTGGTCAGAAAAAGAAGCCAATTTTGTTGTTAATAGTACTCGTCAATAGTAACTCGTGAATAATAACTCATGAATAGTAACTCGTATTCATACATAGTACCGTATACATAAATAATGTTATATACGTAAATAGTGTCATATACATGAATAGTAACGTATACGTGAATAGTGTCGTACACGTGAATAGTAACCCCGACACAAAAATGTAGAAATTTCACAATAAAATTCATATCAATATTTCGGTATAATGATATTAAAAGAAATAATATCATTTACGAAGAAAATAACATCCCTTACTATACCTTACAATCCTTTACTATCCCTTACAACCCCTTACAATCTCGTACCTCAAAAGAGCAGTACTTCTAACTGAAATACTGGATATGACATTGAAGGAAACTTGCACTGATTAGCAACTCTCAAAGTATCAAAATACTCAGCAAAAATACGCTCGATAATATAGGGAGAGAAAACTTATGTTTCTGGTATGATTTTCAATTCTAACTCAGCACCCTATTTATAGGAAAATGTTAGAACGCCAAAGCAGACCTGACCTGCGACCTGATGGCTTTACCTACTAGTATTCCCACCCATCACTTTTAAAAATAAATTTTAGCACATTTCATTTCTCACCAACCAAAAGTGGGGCCCACCCATATTTTTAATAAAAACACATATTTCCGAAACTTCAATAATCCATAATAAATAGCCCTTTTATCAGAAAAATTTGAATCTCATGTCTATTCCATAGGAAATTGAATTCTCTACAACTTTGCAGAAGAAAGTTTTTCCAAATTCCAAACAAAAAATGACCAAAATCCACATAAAGACGATTTTAACACACCTTAAAATTCATAACAAATCATACGTTAATCTTTAACGGTTCAAAATTTGTGGACATATACTCAACTTATATATGTATAACAGATCCAAATATCACAACGATACAACGGTCGGATTAAAATTTATAACTCACGCAATAGAACTTTAAGAAAACTAATTTGATTTTCGGACTATAAGTCTTTCGTACCAGTTTCACTCAAACAGTCACCACGAAAAATCCACAAAAGAATATTTAGGTGATTCCAATTTCTACGGTTAGCTTACTTCCATGGATTTCTTTTGATATATGGCTCATCTCCTAACTCATTATACACAAAGAGTTATAGATTTTAAAAAATCAAGTAATAAACTAATTTTTCTAAAAATCCCATATTTTGTTCTTCTTTTCGACAAAATACTAATAAAAAAACTCAGCATTAATTCCATCATTTATATCCACACAAAATAATTATTTCTCTATCAATCATTTATATCCCCATAAAATAAATATTTTCTTATCATATAAATCAATAATTAATTATTCATAAATAATATTACAGAATCACAATTATGACAATCAGGTCGTTCCCAGGAAAGAGGGGGCTTTCCAATAAGGATTTCTCCTTATTGGGGCATAATTAGGTGACCAAACTCTTTTCCTAGACATAACTTCCTTAGACATTACCAATAATGCTATCTAACAATATTATTCAAATAATATAAATTATTGATCTAATAATAGAGATACTATGCAGTGGCAATTATTGAAACAATAATAATATAAAATATTAACGTAGCAATTATTGAATTAATAAAATAAAATATTAAACAGTAATTACTGTAATAATAATTGAGTAGTGCCTTCTTACGTAAGAATCAATAATCCAAAAATACTGTGCAATATCGTGTGCTACTATGCAACAACGCATATTAATTTACTTTACCCACTGGGTATTCCAACAGTTTTAACGGTAACAACTACGCCGTTATTTATAAAAAACTCATACTTGTCGTTTTCTTAATTCGACAGTTATTCTGTTATGGGGCCCATAAATGGTTGTGCCGTCGTACGGATATTCTCTGACTGTAAGAATATTTCACGACCAAACGAATATTTCCCGACAACAATGATTATTTTATAGTCACTTGCATATTTTTTTAAAAAAATAAAAATTCATATATCACCCTTAACTTTAATTTTTTATCAATTTAACTATTTACTGAATAGTAATTATAAGAAAAATTGAATACTTTTATTTCATAAAATTCAGGGTCTTACAAATATTATGACTAAGATAATGCAGAATAAATTATCGTTAGCCTTCAACAGTGTTAAACTGATAAAATACAATAAACATCAAGTTTAACTGCAGCGGAACAAGCAATCCATTATAAGAGTCAAGTAGAGCATGATATCAATATCTTCTATGATTTAAAAAAAATTTCATCAACTTTATCGCTGAGACTCGACTTAATAAATAAATCACATCATCGAATCATCCCTGTACTACATGTCAAGGATATTCATGTAATCATTAATAGTCATGATCATACAAACAACTGTCCATCAATGCACTACGGGCCAATGAGGACTTTTACCACATCATTTGTAACATTACGGTCATGATTATACCAAATAATCCCTGGTCATAATCATACCAATCAATAGTACATCTATGCACATAAGTCACATATGACTTTTATCACAATATAAGTATGAGGATGATGACAATGATTTAAGAATTCAATTAAAAGAAAGCAAATGATAAATTTTTAAAGATTTATAACTTAATTTATCCAGAATTCAATAATGCCCAAATTGTCAACATGATACTGCTTTGTGGAGTTAAATTCAAGAATAATATTGTATCAAAAATGATTTGGACAGTAAAGAAATCAATTTTTTTCATGAATAATTCCCAAGGTGAATAGTATCCGAGTGAATAGTACCCCGTGAATAGTACTTCAGGAATAGTATCCCATAAATTGTACCCTGTGAATAGTAATTTATGAATAGTACCATAAAAAATGAATACTAGTCATTGATAGTACTTCGGCATGAAAAGCTTTAAATTTAACAAGAATGTGCAGAAAACATCCTTATGAAACGATACTAGATGAAGCGTAAATTTTAAAGATATTCTACAAATTTTACAGAGTATAGAAGCAATAATTTAACAAAATGAGGGTATAATCAGGAATATGAGACGAAATAATATTACTCACATACTACAGAGTATGGAAGAAAATATTATTCCTTATGAATACTGAAAAAATTAATATCCCTTACCTCAGAAGAAGACTAGATACTGGAATAGTGAAGTAGCATACTTCTCTTCTTCTTTCTCTTTATAGCTTCTCTCTCTATAATTGTTCTTGTGAGTCTTAGTTAATTGGTGAGAATGACAGAATGAATGAGCTTCTATTTATAGGAAAATATAATTTCGATAATTGCACATTTCGGGGCTCAAAATATTATAGTATAATACATTCACCTTTTCATTCATTTTTAATTTAGTCCTGTAAGTATTATCAAACTTCCACCACCTCTCCTAATAGTACATCATGTGAATCAATAGTACACACATGTGAACAAATAGTTCTATACATGTGAAAAAAATTATTACAGTATAGTACCTTCATATATACCTCCATTTTTAATTTAGGTATGAGAGTGTTATCAATCTTGCACCACCTCCCCTAATAGTACATGCATGTGAATCAATAGTACACACATGTGAATAAATAGTTATAAGCATGTGAATTAATAGCAATTAATTGCTCATTTATTCGATCAATTACCCAATTGGTCAATATAACCTCCAGACATCAATTATTATCGAAATAAATGTCAATTTCCACTAACACTAATAATCCCAACACAATGGAACTATCAATTTCATCTTTAATTAACACGAACTTATTCATCATTAATATTATAACTCACAATATTTAACAACAAGATCATTCCCAGAAAAAATGGGGCGTTCCGATAAGGATTCCTCCCTATTGGCGCACAATTAGGTGATCAAACCTCTCCTTGACATAACTTTCTAGACATTGTCAATATTGCAAATAATAATATGAATAACTTTGTCATATCAATTATTGATTTAATAATATAAAATATGAGAGATAATGTGACAATAATTGAATCAATAATATGAGAGATATTATGCAACAATTACTGTAGCAATAATTGAGTATAACTGAATGACTTCTCACGTAAGCATCAATAATAAATACCGTGTGCTACTATGCAACCACGCGTATTACTGTACTTTTAGCACTGGGTAGTTCAACAATTTAACGGTAAAACTTTCACTGTTATTTTTATAAAAAGATAATTATATCATTTTCTAACTACGACAATACTTTCGTTGTGGGGTCCACCAATGATTGTGCCATCGTACAAATATTCCCTTTTAAAACTAATATTCCTCGACCAATCGAATATTAAATAACCACTTGCTTACTTTGCAAAATTTGTAAATAATACCCACAAATATAACATTATATCATATCCACACCATAATATTCAAAAATATATTTTGAGAAAAATTAATCTTTATTCATAAAAGTTGGGGTCTTACAACCTTTTTTCCTTGGTTACATTTTCCCTGGCCGACCAAAACCTCACGTTTTGTACCTTCCATTCCATTCCCAACATCACCAGCAATACCATCTCTCAAAAATGCTCCCACTCGTCCTATCATATCCCCTCCGGATCCTTCCACTTCTACACCTTCTACACCATCCTCACTGTCACCATTGTGTTCTTCTTCACAACTCCATCCTACTATCACCCTAATTGAACAGTGCACACCGCCTTCTAATGCTAGTGGCATTGACCTCATTGTTGACCCACCTCCTACTCGGCCTCATACTCGTAGCATGGGTCCTCCCCCAATAGTTCTCACGACTTCCACGTCTAAAATACTTGAACCATTATCCTTTACTAGTGCAACTCTATCACCACAGTGGCGTAAAGCCATGTCCCAAGAAATTGATGCAGTCATGAAAAATGGCACTTGGACACTTGTTCCATTTCATCACGGCATGAATGTTGTTGGCTGTAAATGGGTGTTCAAACTGAAATGGAAAGCTAATGGCGATATGGAACACTACAAGGTGTGTTTGGTCAGCAAAGGATTTCATCAAGAACATGGTATTGATTATGATGAGACATTCAGCCTAGTGGTGAAACCGTTTACCATTCGACTTATTCTCTCACTGGCTATATCTTACTCTTGGCCTATACGTCAACTAGACGTCAACAATGTATTTCTTAATGCGAACTTACTTGAAACTTTCCACATGGTTTGACCTTCAGGCTTTTGGGATCCAACCAAACCAGATCATATATGCATGCTCAAAAAGTCTCTTTATGGCCTCAAGTAAGCACCTCGTGCGTGGTATTCCTGTTTATCCACTTTTCTTACCAAGCAAGGCTTCCATTCTTCCAAATGTGATAGCTCTCTCTTCATTTTCAATCAGCATGATATTCACTTATATATTTTAGTGTATATTGATGATATAATTATCACTAGTTCGAGTGCGTTCGCTATTAACAACTTGATTTCATCCCTAAACCATGAATTTTCCCTCAAGGACTTGGGTCCTTTGAATTTTTTATTGGCTTAGAAGTTCAGCGCTCCTCTACTGGTGTATTTATTTCTCAAAAGAGCTCCATTAATGATCTTATGGCCAAGGCTGGTATGCACAATCTTAATCCTGTTGCAACGCCACTGTCCCCTTCAACACCCTTGACAAAGTCTGATGGCCCATTATTTCTTGATAAAACCAAGTACCGCCAGCTTGTTAGGGCACTACAATATATACTCTTTAAACGACCTAAACTTTCCTTTGTGGTTAATAAGTTGTGCCAATTCATGCATGAACCGCGTGAGGCTAATTGGGTTGCTGCGAAAAAGGGTGTTGCATTATCCTAAATCCACCTCTATGCATGGTCTATTTCTACAACCACTTACTTCTCTATTCCATTTACATGCCTACACTAACTCAGATTGGTCAGGTGACCACGATGATAGATGCTCCAAAGGTGGTTATGCCATTTACTTGGGTAGAAACCTCATCTCTTGGTCTGCTAAAAAACAAAGAACTATTGGTCGTTCTTCAATGAAAGCTGAATACAAGGCCCTTGCGGATGGCTCTGCTAAAATTTTATGGCTGAAATCTCTATTGCATGAATTGGGTGTTCGACATATTCCCTCCCCAACTATATGGTGTGATAATGATGGTGCTACATACCTTGCTGCAAACCAAATTTTTCATGCTCGCACCAAATATGTAGAGATTGATTTTCACTTCGTTCGGGAAAAAGTTAACACTGGTGCTGTCATTATTCGCTTCATCTCAATGAAAGACCAAACTGAAGATATTCTTACAAAGGCTTTGCACAAAATGAATTTTCATTTCCTACGCGACAAGCTCAATGTTGTTGCACCACCTTTCGCTTGAGGGGGAGTATTAACACATGTATTACCAAAGTCCTATCTGTATATTACTTGTTATTAAATTGTGATAGCCTTATCAGATTACTCGTATATATCTTGGTGGTGTAATCGCCATGTATCTGGATTGGTGTAACTGGTCACTTATAGGATACATGGTCACCACTGTTTGTGGGTGTGACTTAAAAACATTAAGGCTTCTTGTACGTTTAACTTAAAAAGATCCCACTTTAGGAAAAATAGAGGGGGCACAAATTGTTTCTTTAAGGTATCGATGTTATCCTTCCCGCTCTGCCCAACCTTCATGTATCAGTCTACCACCGGTAACTGGTAACAATTTTGAACTTAAGCCACATTTTATAAATATGTTACCTAGGTTTACGGGGATAGAAGATGCATATTTATTTATTCAAGAATTTGAGGAAGTTTATTCCTTAATGAAAATTCAATAATTTTTTGATGACTCAATTAGACTAAGATTTATATAGCCTACCAAAATAATTCTATATCAACTTGGGAGGGATTTGTTGTTATATTTCTACAAAAATATTTTCCAAATCATAAAACTGCTAAAATTAGGACTGCAATTAATCAATTTTGCCAACCTGAAAAAGAGTCCTTTTGGAAATATTTTGATAGATTTAAAAATTTATTATCACAGTGCCCACACCACGGAATTGAGAAATGTAGATTGTGTCAAATAGGTTACGAAGTTTTAGACTATCCCACTACAAAAATGTTAGAGTCAATGTGTTAAGGGGATTTTCTAAATAATGATGAGGAAAAAGCTTGGGAGTTTTTAGAAGACTTATCAGAAAAAACCATGCAATGGGAAACCACCTGGGAGACTGATAAACCTAGTTCATCTAGGGGTGTTCATATAATTGATAATTCAATTGCTACCGAAGCTAAGTTGGCTAGTGTACTTAAAAGACTTGAAGCTTTAGAAACTAGGGGATAATCACACGTGAACTAAGTCTCAACACCAACACCTTTGTGTCTATGTAATTCACCAAGCCATGTGATTGAGGAATGTCCTAGAGTTATGCCTCAACTTGAAGAATTTGAACAAGTCAATGTAATGTTTCAAAGACCTAGGAATGACCCATTTGCACCCACTTATAATCCAGGTTGGAGAAATCATCCTAATTTTGCGTGAAACCAAGGACCCTACCCAAATAATTCTTCGAATCAGGTCAATCAGTCTCTAAATCAATCTTTTTAACCTTACCAAAAGCCAAATCCTAGTTCGTACCAAAATTCAAGTTCAACAACCCAATATCCATCATGTTTTTCTAATGAAAGTGAGAAGAGACTTAACACTTTAGAGAAGAGCATATAAACTTTAATGAAATCTCATAATAATTTAAATAATTTCATGCAAAACACTAACCAAGCCTTATCTCGCCTACAGATCCAAATGAGTCAATTGATCACTATAGTTAGTGAAAGAGAAAATGGTAAGCTTCCCAGTCAACCCGAGACCAATCCAAAATTTCCAGTCCCTAATCAAAAACCTTATCATGCTAATTCACTTGAAATCAACTAAGTCAATCATGTGAATTCTATAATTTCTTTAAATTCTGGAAATTATTTTAATAATCATGCTGGCATTGATAATGAAGAAGAGAAAAATTTAAATGTTGAATCTAACAATCCATCTTCAAAGTCATCCCAGCCTAAATAGCCGACAAACTCTGAGTCAGTAGGACCATCAATTAAGCATATGTCAAAACATGATCAAACCACACCTTATGAGTCAACTGAAAAAGTCTTCAAACCAAAAGCCACATTCCCTCAAAGACTTATTTCAAACAAGCAGTCAACCCAGTTGGACAAAATTCTAGAAGAGTTCAAACAAGTGAAAATTAATATTCCTCTTCTAGATGTCATTCAACAAGTTCCATCATATGCTAAATTCCTAAATGATTTTTTCACACATAAAAGAACCACTCATGTTCCTAAGAAAGCTTTTCTCACAGCTCATGTTAGTTCTATCTTGTCATGTCAAGTCACTGTGAAGTATATGGACCCCGGTTGTCCTATAATTTCATGCATCATAGGTGACACGTTAATTGAAAAAGCTTTTCTTGATTTAGGAGCTAGTGTGAACCTATTACCAATTTCTGTGTACCAAACCTTAGTCTTAGGGGAGCTGAAAAAGACAAGTGTCAAACTCCAACTAGCTGACCGTTCTGTTAAAGTGCCGAAAGGAATAGTTGAAGATATACTCTTTAAGGTTGATGATTTTATCTTCCCTATTGATTTTTTTATCCTTGAAACCCAGCCTGTTGTCAATCCCAAGGGTCAAATTCCTGTAATTTTAGGTAGACCATTTCCAGTGACTTCTAATGCGTTAATCAATTGTAGAAATGGACTAATGAAATTGAAATTTGGGAACATGACAATTGATTTAAATGTATTTAATGTGGAAAAGAAACCTAGTGATTTTTCAGACCAACCCGTTGAAGTGAACATGATTCAGGAAATGTCCGATAATGAAATTACGGGAAAAGACAAAATTTTTAATTTTTATCTAAATCATTTTGGTCAAAATTGGGATGAAACAAAATATCTAAATAAGGTTAATGAAGTGCTATAGTCATCAACATCAATGTCTTACTCTAAATTGGAACTCGTGACTTAGCCATTCTTGCAATCTTCAGAACCTCTTGAAAAGAGTCCACCATAGTTAGAACTCAAACCTCTGCCTGATAATCTTAAATATGCCTATTTAGGTCCCTCAAAAACTCTTCTTGTGATCATTGCTTCTGATTTAACAAACACACAAGAGGAAGAGTTATTGACCATGTTAAGAGAGAACAAAGAAGCCATATGATGTAGTATAACTCATATTAAGGGGATCAGTCCAACCATTGTCCAACATAGGATCCACTTAATAGAAGATGTTAAACCTGTGAGAGACCCACAAAGGCGGTTAAACCCGGTTCTAAAAGAGGTTGTTAAGAAATAAGTTATTAAGTGTCTAGATAATGGGATCATCTATCCCATTTTTGATAGCTCTGGGGTCCGTCCTGTTCAGGTGGTACCTAAAATTCTGGCTTAACTTTGGTTCAAAATGAAGCTAACGAGTTAGTTTCCACTCGTGTCCAATCTGGTTGGAGGGTTTGCATTTCCTATAGAAAACTTAATGCTGCCATAAGAAAGGATCATTTTTGTGACACCCCCAAAATAGGTCCACCCACCCATTTTGAGTCGCCAAATACACGGTACAGAAAACAACTACAACTTCATTATTACAATTGTCGTGCAAAATACAACAATAAATATGTTGTGAGTTTAAATACAAATATTATCTTCTAGATAATATCCAAACTCAAATAAGTCCTCATTATAATTATTGATACACTATTTTACAAAATAGTGAGGACTGCTAAAACAACTGCCCTTAAAACATCACTCCACACCCTGACTAGTTCCCCTTATATTCTCGCCTCCTAAGAAAAAAAATGGAACAAAAAAGAAAAATGGTTAACTCAACTAGCCCAGTAAAGAATAATATGATTAAGATAATGTAGAACAAATTATCGTTAACCTTCAATAAATCAAATAAAATATAATGGACAACAAGTTTTAGATCAATATTCGCAGCAAAAATAACAATTCATTATAAGAGTTAAGTAGAGAATGAAGTCTATTATCTTCTATGATTTAAAAGTTCATCATCAATATTTTATAATTGTAACATCAATCAATATACATCCTGAATCAAATATTCATCTTTGTACTACGGGCCAAAGATATTCATTCGTATTGCCAGTTGGTCATGTTTATCTCAACACATGTCCATCTTTGCACTAAAGGCCAAAGATATTCAGTTATATCACCATTTAGGACTAAGGATGATAAAAATATTTTCAAGAAAACAAATCCAGAGAGATAAAAGGACAAAGATTAGCGATTAGTACTTCAGTTTATCCAAGTTCAAAAATACTCCATAATAATCAACTGTGGAGCAAAATTCAAGAATGAAGATTAAAACATGGATACAATCAAAGATAGTAACCATAATAGACAACTTGGACAAAGAAAAGAAAATTTAATTTTTCTGTGAATAGTGCCGTATTCATGAATAGTGACGTATACATGAATAGTGCCGTATACGTGAATAGTAACCTCGACAAAAAAAGTAAAAATTTCATAAGAAAAATCATACTTCGTGAATAGTACAGTATTCGTGAATAGTATTGTATATGTGAATAGTACCGTATACGTAAAAAGTAACCTAGACATGAAAAGGTAAAAATTTCATAATAAAATTTATACCAATATTTTGGTCTAATGATATTGAAAGAAATAACATCAATATTTACAAAAAATAACATCTCTTACCTCAAAAGACAAGTACTTATGACTGAAATATCAGATATAATGCTGAAGAAAACATGCACTGCTTATCAACTCTCAAAATATCTAAATACTCACAAAAATACGTTCGATATATAGAGAAAAAAACTTCTGATTCTAGTGTGATTTTTATTTCTAACTAAGCACCCTATTTATAGGAAAAAGTCAGAACACCAATGTAGACTAATCTGCTACCGGTGGTTTCCACCTTTTGCTATTCACGCACACCAAACTTTGAAATTTTAGCAATTTTACACAAAAAACAAAAGTGCGACCCACCCATGTTTTTAATAAAAACATTTATTTCCAAAACTTCAATAATTCATAATAAATAGCTTTTTATCAGAAAAATATGAACCTTGTGTCTATTCCTTATAAAATTTAATTCTATACAACTTTGTAGAAGAATGTTTTTCCAAATTTCAAACAGAAAATGATCAAAATCCACATACGAGTGATTTTTAATACTTCCATTTCGATAAAATATTGATAAAATACATCAGCATTAATTCATTCATTTATATCAACATAAAATAAATATTTTATTACCATATAAATCAATAATTAATTATTCACAAATAATATTATAGAATCACAATAATGATAATCAGGTCGTTCACATGAAAGAAGGGGCTTTCCGATAAAGATTTCTTCTTATTGACTCGTAATTAGGTGACCAAACTCCTTTCCTAGGCAGAACTTCCTTAGAAATTGCCAATAATGCTATCTAATAATATTATTAAAATAATATAAATTATTGATCTGATAATGGGAAATATTGTGCAGTGATAATTATTGAAACAACAATAATATAAATATCAACATAGTAATTATTGAATCAATAAAATAAAATATTGAACAATAATTACTGTAACAATTATTGAGTAGTGTCTTCTTACGTAAGAATCAATAATCCAAAAAATATTGTGCAATACCGTGTGCTACTGTGCAACCACGCGTATTACTATACTTTAGCCACAAGGTATTCTAACAGTGTTAACGGTAACAACTACACCGTTATGTTTAAAAAAACTCATACTTGTCATTTTCTTCATCCGATAGTTTTCTGTTATGGGGCCCACAAATGGTTGCGCCATTGTACATATATTCTCCGACAGCAAGAATATTCCACGACCAAACGAATATTCCCCGACAACAATGAATATTTTATAACCACTTGCTTATTTAAAATATTTACGCATTTTACCCATAACTAACCACATTAATCAAATCAACCCCTTATTATTTCAAAATAATGAATAGAGAAAATTAAATTTGATTTATAAAAAGTTGGGGTCTTACAATTTTCCTTTACCTTTCATAGACCAAATTCTATAAAGATTAGCAGGTCATGCTTACTATTGTTTCCTTGATGGTTACTCGGGCTTCTTTCAAATTCCCATAGCCCCAGAAGACCAAGAAAAGACCACTTTCATTTGTCCTTATGGAACCTTTGCATATCGTCGTCTACCCTTTGGGCTATGTAGTGCCCTTACCACCTTTCAAAGATGCATGATAAGAATTTTTTTCGACATGATGGAGAAATTCCTAGAAATTTTCATAGATGATTTTTCCATATTTGGGTTTACATTTTATGAGTGCCTTCACTGCCTTGACTTATATCTAAGGAGATGTAAGGAAACAAATTTAATCCTAAATTAGGAAAAATGTCATTTCATGGTAAAAACAAGAAATTGTTCTTGGTCACATCATATCTGAAAAGGGAATTGAAGTAGATAAAGCCAAAATCAACCTCATTGCCAATCTTCCAACACCTAGGACAATCAAAGAAATTCGTTCTTTTCTAGGACATGCAGGATTTTATAGGTGATTCATTAAAGATTTCAGTAAGAAAGCAAGACCCTTTACCAATCTTCTAGGTAAAGATGAAAAAATTGAATATAATGGGAAATGTATTCAATCCTTTGAAAAAATCAAAAAGGAGTTGACTTCAGCTCATATCATCAAATCACCTGATTGGAGATAACCATTTGAGTTAATGTGTGATGCATCTGACTATGCAGTTGGTGTTGTTCTAGGGCAAAGAATCAACAAGATTCTTTATGTTATATACTATGCTAGTATGACTTCTAGCTATAGTTTTTGCCCTAAAAAAGTTTCAATCTTATCTTATTGGGTCTAACATAATTGTTTACACTGACCATGCTGCTCTCAAACATTTTCTTTCCAAAAAAATATTCAAAAGCCTGTTTAATTCGTTGGGTCTTATTGCTCCAAGATTTGACCTAGAGATACGAGACAAAAAAGGGTCTAAAAATGTGGTAGCTGATCATTTGTCATGTTTAGTAGCGGAGTTCAACTCTGAAATGCCCTTTAATGAATCTTTCCCAGATGAGCAGTTTTTCTCCATATCTGCTACACCTTGGTTTGCTGATATTGTGAATTACCTAGTGACTAGCGAGCGTCCTTCCCATTGGTCCAAACAAGACCGATCCAAGTTTCTTTCATAAGTTAAACACTTTTATTAGGATGACCCCTATTTGTTCAAATATTTCCCTGATCAAATAATTAGGAGGTGTGTACCCGACCATGAGTTTTGAAGTGTTCTATCATTTTGTCATGACTAAGCTTGTGGAGGACATTTGGAGGCTAAACGACGGCCAACAAAGTTCTCCAGTGTGGTTTCTATTGGCCTAGTCTATTCAAGGATGCCACATCTGTGACACCCCCAAATCCTGGTACTTCATTTCCTCAAGATTTGGTGTTCACTTAATCAAAACATTCATTTCTAACTACCCATTCATAATAAAATTGAATAATAAAACCTACCTATACAGGATTAAACTTAAATAAAAATATCCCAGGTTATTTAACCTTTAATCATCATTCAAATGCGGACAACAATACATAACTTCTTTAAAAACAAAGTCTAAGATTATCTTAATAACAGTCTAACATCTTAATCAAAGTAAAAATTACAAGTCTTCATCAATTGTACATTTTTTCCTTTCCTTTGTTAGACGAAGGTTCACATACCTTCTCTTCTTTAGCTGTAATGAATTTATAAATATGCAAGAGTGAGCAAAACAATTGCTCACTGGATATAATATGGAATCAACAGGAGTATAACAATAATAACTGTCTACATAAGCTCATCAAAAGTGAATAGTACTCTATCAACAATAATCAGAAACTGGAATTCCAAAATATGGAAAATATACATCACTGAGGGTCGTAAGACCATGAACTACATCCACAGTTGCAAGAAATCTTTCAACTCCAACTTTAACAGTCATAAGACTATAAGGACCTCGTACTTAGGGGGATCAGCCCTTCGTACAATGTATTGTAAGACCCAAAATTATTAATAAATAAAATTTAATTCCTCTATTTATTATTTTGAAATAGTAAGGATTGATTTGATTAATGTGGTTAGTTATCGGTAAAATGCGCAAATATTTCAAATAAGCAAGTGGTTATAAAATATTCATTTTTATCGGAGAATAATCGTTTGGTCGTGGAATATTCTTACTATCGGGGAATATTCTTACGGAAAGCGATTGGATGAAGAAAACGACAAGTATAAGTTGTTTATAAATAACGGCGTAGTTGTTACCGTTAATACTGTTAGAATACCCGGTGGTTAAAACACAGTAATACGCGTTGTTGCACAGTAGCACATGGTATTGCACCAATTATTGATTCTTACGTAAGAAGGTACTACTCAATAATTGTTACAGTAATTACTGTTTAGTAATTTTTTATTGATTCAATAATTGCTATATTGATATTTTATATTACTGTTGTTTCAATAATTGTCACTATATAGTATTTTTCATTATCGGAGCAATAATTCATATTATCTGAATAATATTATTAGATAATATTATTGGCAATGTCTAGAAAGATCTGTCTAAGGAGAGGTTTGGTCACCTAATTGCGCGCCAGTAAGGAGAAATCCTTATTGGAAAGCCCCCTCTTTCCTGGGAACGGCCTGGTTGTCAGTATTATGATTCTGTAATATTATTTGTGAATAATTAATTATTAATTTATATGATAAGGAAAATATTGATTTTATGTGGATATAGATGGAGGAAATTTTTAATGTGACAATTGTTGAAAATTAATATTTTATCTTTTTCTGATAAAATAATTCATTTAAATATATTATTATATTTTAATAATATAATAATGGTGATATTTTTATAATTAATGTGGGATATATGAGTTTATGAGGAGAGAGTATTTTTGTTGCAATAAATATTTAAAAACATGTTTTTCATGTTGGTGGACCCCATTTCTTGACTGAAATTTGATTATAGCCAGTAAAATCGCCCGTTTGTGGATTTCGGTCAATTTCTGTTTGGAATTTGGAAAAACTTTCTTCTGTAAAGTTTTAGAGAATGGAATTTCCTATGGAAAGGTCATGAGGTTTGAATTTTTTTGATAAAAGGCTATTTATAATGAATTATTGAAGTTCTGAAATTCCAGAATAATTGATTTTTGAAGTTTTAAATATTTTTTATAAGAAAAACATTTTTTTTTATTTAGGTGAGGTGTTGTGGCTGATTTGAATCATATTATGTGTGCGTAAGAATTTAATAAATATATATTAATATATTATTAAATTTTCTACTTTGGTGTTCTAAGCATTTTCCTATAAATAAGGTGCTTAGGTTAGAATTGAAAATCACACCAGAAACTAAAGTTTTCTCTGTCTTTCTCTCTCTATATTATCGAGCGTATTCTTGTGAGTAATTTGATACTTTGATTGTTGCTATACGGTGCAAGTTCCCTTCAGCACTATATTCAGTATTCCAGTCAGAAGTACTGTCTTTTCGAGGTAAGGGATGCTATTTTCTTCTTAAATGATATTATTTTCTTCAATATCATTATGCCGAAATATTGGTTTGAATTTTTTATCAAATTTGGAATTTTTGTGTCGGAGTTACTATTCACCTATACGGTACTATTGAAGTATACGACATTATTCACGAATACGACACTATTCACAGAAAAATTAAATTTTCATTTTTCGTCCAAAATATCTATTATGGATACTAGCTTTGATTGTATCCATGTTTTGATCATTCTTGAATTTTACTCCACTATGATTATTTGTGGTATTTTTGGACATGGAATAGCTGAAATACGAATCCTTAATATTTATTTTTTTCTTTCATTGGATTTATTTTCTTTAAAATATTTTTCATCATCCTTAGTCATAAATGATGATATTACTGAATACCTTTGGCATGTAGTGCAAAGATGAATGATTTTCTGATGAATATCTTTGGCCCGTAGTGCAAAGATGAACATGTGTTTAGATGAACATGACCAACTGATGAATATCTTTGGCCTATAGGGCAAAGATAAATATTTAATTCCAAATATATATTGATTGATGTTACATGGATAAAATATCGACGATAAACTTTTAAATTCATATATAGAAGGTAATAGATTGCATTCTCTACTTAACTCTTCTAATGAATTATTATTTTCGCTTCGAAGATTGATTTAAAACTTGTTGTCTATTGTATTCTATTAGATTTTTCCCTGTTGAAGACTAACGATAATTTTTTTATGTTATCTTAGTCATAATATTCTTTACTAGGCTAGTTGAGCTCACCCTTTTTCATTTTTGTTCCATTTTTCTTCTCAGGAGGCGAGAATGTAGCGAGTACTAGTCGAGGTATGAAATGAAGGTTCTAGGAAGTTATTTTAGTAGTCCTCACCATTTTTGTAAAATATTGTACCAATAATTGTAATGAGGACTTATTTGGGTATGAATACTGTCTAGATGGCTATATTTGTATTTAAACTCACAGTTTTTATGTTGTATTAATAAAGTTGTAGCAGTTTCTGTACCATGTATTTTGATGATTCAGAATGGGTGTTGAATACCTATTTTGGGGGCGTCACAGTTGGTATCAGAGCTTAGGGATATGATCTCTGGCAGAGATCGGGAAATAGAACTAGGAGGGGTGAGACGAGTAAATCCTTCGCTAGTGTGTCCTACCTAAGCTTATTTGTTGGTCGGTCATAATATAGTGATATTATGTGATATGTTAATTTATTAAATTAACCCTTGTTTTATGGCAGTATTTGAGAATGTTAACAGTGGAGTAAATGAGACCGTGGAGACACATTTGCTCACCAATGAGGAGAACGTGTAACAGGCTGGCAATGTTCCTCCTGTAAACAACACCACTGAGCAGACGATGAACGATGAGATGTTTAGAAGCTTTTTGCAATTCATGCAAAACCAGACGAAGGAGATTCCTGTTCAAAATATAGGAAGAAACAATGGCAACGCACAACTGGTCACAGCTTAGCAGTTCAAAGAGTTGGAACCACCAGAATTCTAGGGAAAGTCAGATCCCATTAAGGCGGAGACGTGGGTCAAATAAATTACCAAGATATTTGATGTCTTGGGATGCACGGAAGAACATAAGGTTCCATTCGCCACCTTTATATTCCGTAATGAGGCAGATTACTGGTGGGAATCTGCGAAGTGTACCCATACAGCCGCACTTAGCATGTCTTGGGAAACATTTCAGAAACTGTTCAATGACAAGTACTTTCTTGAAAGTATTTGTCATATGAAGGAGGTAGAGTTTATTAGACTGGAGTAGAATAACATGACGGTGTCCCAGTACAAGGCGAAGTTTACAGAGTTGTCCAGGTTTGCACCTCATTTGGTGGAGAATGAATAACGTATGATGTGGATTTTTCTTAGAGGTTTGAAACTTGGCATATGTCAATATCTCATTTCTTATAAATTTTCTCTCAATTCAGATGTTGTCAACAGGGCTCAATTATTAGAGCGAGATAACGAGTATAGTCAATCGAGGGACCACAACCAGGATCATACCAGTGACAGCAGTCATCAAAACAACGATAACCAGCGGAGAAAGAAATATACGGACAGGAGCGGCAACCACTCTGGTGGTAATCGTGGCCATGAGAATAGAAGAAGCGAGTCGGGAGGAGATTTTAAAAAGAGGAGATTCAACAATGACAATACTAAGACGTCAGCACCAGCAGCAACTGGTTCTAAGGGAGGAGAATGACCACCGGTCATATGCTATAAGTACAAAAAATAAGGACATATCAGCCCAAATTGCCCACAACAGTTTAAGGTATGTTATAATTATGGAAAGGAAAGACATATCCCTCGAGATTTCACTTTAGCGAAACCATGTCTAGCGGGGATGGTGACTCAAAAGCCTGTCCCAGAAAAGTCAAAGTCAACGGTTCCTAGAAGAGCGTTTGTCGTTACTGGTCAACATACGAGGAACCCAAACGAGGTGATCACGAGTAAGCTAATCATAAATTCATCCAAAGTTTATACCTTACTAGATATTGGTGCTACCCATTCATTTATTTCTCCTGGTTGTGCTCAACGTTTATGTAGCATCCCCGAATCCGAGACCCGAATCGCCGCAGACTCAGTATACTATTTCTATCACTAATTGCGGAAGATATAAACATAAATTGTTTATACATTAAATTTTACACATTACCCCAAGGTCGAGTAACCTTAACTTAAATACAATTCATAATCTTTATAACACATTTATTAAAATACGCTATTACAAACTAGCCGCACTTTATATTCCAAGATGAACTTGGCATTAACTTTTTATCGATGATTCATTTGTTTAAGAATCATATCTATTCTCATTTTAAACTGTTCATAGCTGAAAATTACATTTGACAAATTATCAATCATAGATCTATACCATTTCTAAATCAAGAAAATGTATTCATTTTGTGCATCGATCAATCTTCATCATCTGTATAGCAAATATTATTGTCTAACATCATTAACCTGCAAAAAGTTTGTTTTTGCAAGATTGAGCTCGACAGCCCAGCAAATTTAACAGTCTATCATGTTTCACATAGCACACAATTCTATATGCACTACAATTCCTTTAACATGCATATATACATGCATCATATATTCTTTACTATGCATAACCTACATGCATCAATAATTCCTTATAAAACATTCATTCATGCATTATACATTTCTAATTTATCGAGTTACATCATACAACATGTAATCACATATAGATTGAGTTCCATAACTCAATTAACTTAGTCATATTTTGACTTTTAACAATTCATAGAGCATGATATGTAATTTAACACATAACCACATTCCATCCACAAACATAATAGAACTGAAAAACTTGCATGAACCGTTGATTACCGCAACGCATTTTATAACGCTTTACTCGAAGACCTAATATTAGCAATATAGATCTCCAATATTAGAATAGTATTATCACAGTATACTATTGTTATATTTATATCCACAAAATAACCCTATCAGTCTATTCAACACATAATACTTAGCATCAGGTCAAACTATTTCAGTCTGACTTCAAATAGACGCAATTCTAACATCCCGACAATCTAGTCGGTCAATACTTGAGTTTAAGTTCAGTTAAACTCTTCCTGAACACTTAACCATTAACACCGATAATTTCTTTATCAGTCAAAACATTTTTCCTAAGCTCGTAATAATTTTCGGATAATTATTACCATTTACCACATTTTTCAATCATTAAAACCGTATTTAAATGAATTAAATACAACATAATTTCGTAATCATTAATATTCATTTAATATAAAATATTAATGAAAATCATTACATAATATTATAATATAATTATAATATATCAAAGTATTTTTAATACCTTAAAATCATAATTATATGATTTTTAAACACTTTAATCCATTACCCGATAATTAATATTACTATTAAAATATTAATATTTTCATGTCAAAATATCAAAAGTTATATTTTATAACTTAAAATATTTTTATAACACTTAAATCATTTTTATATGATTTTTAAATCATTAATACTATTTTTCCATAATTTATTTAATATATTCATTAAATAAATTAATTACCATTAATAATAAATTATTAATGAAATTCATCACAAAATATCAAAAGTTATCAAAAATAACTTAAAATATTTTCTTATACCAAAATATCATTTTTCATGATTTTTCATGAATTAAAAACTATTTTTAAATAATTTATTTAATATTGCAATTAAATAAATTAATACCATTTATATTCCAAAAATATTAATTATTTTCGAAATATACTCAAAATAGTTAAAAACTATTTTTCAAGCTTTAAAATAATATTTTATAATTTATTATGTATTTTTAATAATTAAAAACCATTTTTTTCTAATTTTTAATCATTTTCCGGAAAATAATAATTAAAACTGTCGCTAAAGGCCTATAGCGACGCTTTCTGTCGCTATAGATGTTCTTGAGGCCTGCCCAGATATTCTGGCAGTGACGAGGGTGGGTGCTTTGACTGGACTTAAATCCTTGATTATTGCGTTTCTGGTCTTACAAAAACTCTCATATTGTATTACTGATGCAATACTACAACTAGAAACCAATTTCATGGCCAAACAACACTATAACAGAGAGATCCAGACTTCTAAAAATGATGTCAGGCCTGTTCTTCAAATTCTGGGTTTTCCAGATTTGAAGAACAGCCTTAGGTACCTACTTTGATCCCTTATAACTTGGTGATCGAGCAACGTTTATGAGATCCATCAATTACAGTTTGTAAATAACATGTAGTACTACAACTATAAAGCAAAATAACACAAAAATATCAAAGCATGAACAAGATATAGCCGGTCAAAGTAGAACACGGACACTGTTTCTCTATTTTCTGGGATCGCGGTTTTAGCAGTTCGGTCAACGGGTTTTGACCGTTTATATCTTGCGATCTATAATAGATCTAGGTCTGATTCTTTTTGCATCTTAAAGAACACATACCAGGCTACACTTGAAAAGTTTTAAACATCAAAAACTCATAACACAGACGGATATATCAGATCTGACATTTGTCTGAAAAACATAATTTTCCAGATTTCCAGATTTTGAAAAACTTTAAATTCGTGCACTTTGATGTTATGGGTCATGGATTTAACAACCCAGAATATCAATTGACACCCTATTACACAACTTTGCACAATCAATTGCAACATTTAACCAAGAATAGAAGGATTTCTAAAAATTAGGATTTTATACCTTTTATGCTTTGATTTTGATTTTCTGCCTTTTGATTCTGTTTTTGGTTTGCTGAATCTTGATCATGGCTTTGACTCTTACTCTCTCTCATACTAAATCCCGAATTTCTAGAGAGAGAATGGGCTTGGAAGAAAAATGAGAGTAAAGTATGATTTTTCTTACTTTTTCTTTCTTTTAATCCCTAAAATCTACTAATTCAATGTATGTGGCTGAGTTGCTGAGATTACTGGAGATTTTTAGCACATGGCTAGGCTAGGTTAGCTCTAAGGTTGTTCACCAACTCAATGTGTTGGCCAAAAATGCAATTAACCTTTAATAATGCACAAAAAGGGCATTTATGACATTTCCTTAATTTTCTAGAATTTGCCAAATGATAAAACCCTTAGGATTTAGGGTTTGAGCATACTTATATGTAAGGTTTGGACAAATTTAGTGTTTAGATTTTAACCCTTAAATATTTAGCAACTTGACTTCCAAAATTTTCTAATTAAATTTAAAAGTAGAAAATTTTGATTTCTAATTATTTCATAATTTCCTAATCACACAACAATCTTGTTAATTAGGACTAATTTATCCTAATTAAAATCGCTAAATTAGCACTTAGGCCCACAATTGCACAATAGGTTTCAAAACCACATTTTAGGGTTTTAAATAGAAAAAGTAATCTTTTAAATATATAAATTAGATTTCCTAATCCAATTAGGGTTTCTAATAACTTGGCAATTAGGATTTATATTTCCTAATTAACATTGCTAATATAGCAATTAAATCCACCACTGAACAATTAGTGTTCAAAATGGTCATTAGGGTTTTCAACCCATAAATTAGGGTTTCTAATAGAAAAATTAATTTCTAAAATAGAAATTAAATATTCGTAATTAGATTACAGTTTTCTAATTACTAAATCTTGAAAATTAGAATTAATATATCCTAATTAACATTAAAAGTATTCAATTAACACTTTCGTTTTTCCCCAATTATAAAATTAGGGTTGCAAATCCCGATATTAGGATTTTCTAAATTTAAATTTAGGGTTTGCTAATAATTAAGCCTTTCGCTAATTTAGTATTATGATAATACCACATACGCATTATAATTATCCTTTCTATTCCCGGATTAGGGCTTCAAATTACCAAAATCTAAAATTAGGGTTTTCAGATCTGGTATTAGAGTTTTCAAATAATCAATTAGAATTTCCAGTAATTAATTAGGGTTTTTCCTAATTAATGACGTTTAACCTTGTACATAACATTGCTTTCCCAATCTAGGGTTTTCAATATCCGAATTAGGGTTTCGGACTCCCGGAACTGAAACTAGGGTTTACAGAACCGATTGCTAGGGTTTCTTATCAGACGTTAGATTTTTCTAACTGAACGTTGACGTTCTTAATATATACATAGGATTTGTCACAGATGTAATTTATCTGGTCAACCCATAAACCTTAACCACATTCTGAATACATCATTAACCATATGCACAGAGCATATTCACATAAAAACTTAATCCTGAATAATTCACCTAAAAGCCTTCACGAAATTTTGAAATCCTCAAAATTCCACCCTAATAACATCATACGCATACACTTATTTTCTGTCTAGGTCTAGTATTCGACCTTAAATCAATCATTTGAGATTTTCATAAATTGTCTAAATTCTCGGGTTGTCACAGTTTAAACTTGACTCCGGAGAAATTAGACTTTGACCTATCTGAGGAAACTCCGTTAGGAGAAACTTTCATCACATCCACTGTTTATAAATCTTGTTTGATCCAAGTTGGCACCATCACATTACTTGTTGACCTTATCTCTTTAAAGATACTTGCATTTGACGTGATTTTAGGGATTGATTGGTTAACTACTCATCATGCAAAAATTGATTGTTTTCGTAAAGTTGTTAGTTTTCATATTCCTAATCAACCTGTTGTTCGAATTCAAGCAACTAAACCATTAAAATCAATCACTGTCATATTAAGTCATAAAGCTATTCATTTATTGAAAAATGGATGTCAAGCTTTCTTAGCCCATGTTATGGATTTGAATAAAGACACGTCGGATTTGAATAATATTCCTATTGTTATTGACTTTCCTAACGTATTTCCTGAAGAATTTCCCGGTCTACCCCCAGAACGTGAAGTTGAATTCTTTATTGATCTTGAACCTGGTACAAAGCCCATTTCTAAAACCCCATATGGAATGGCTCCTATTGAACTTCAGGAGTTAAAGTTCCAACTACAGGAGTTGTTGGACATCGGTTTCATTCGTCCTAGTACATCTCCTTGGGGTGCTCCTGTTTTATTCGTAAAGAAGAAAGACGGGAGTATGTGACTTTGTATCGACTACCGGGAATTAAACCATGTCACTATCAAGAATAGGTATCCGCTAACTCGTATTGATGACGTATTTGACCAGTTGCAAAGAGCACAATTCTTTTCAAAAATCGATCTTTGTTCTGGATATCATCAGCTGAAGGTTAAAACCGAGGATATTCTGAAGACTTCCTTCAGAACTCGGTACGGGCATTATGAATTCCTAGTAATGTCTTTTGGATTGACTAATGCTCCTGCGACTTTCATGGATATGATGAACCGAGTATTCAAGGATTATTTGGATCAGTTCGTTGTTGTCTTTATTGATGACATCCTCATATATTCCAAAAGCCGTGAAGATCATGAGCACCATTTGAAGCTGGTACTGCAAAGGCATCGTGATAACAAGTTATATGCCAAGCTGAAGAAATGTGAGTTCTGGCTGGAGGAAGTAGCATTCCTTGGGCACGTGGTGTCAAAACATGGAGTATCTGTTGACCCAGCGAAGATTGAAGCAATACAAAGTTGGGAACAACCGAAATCGGTGACTGAAGTACGTAGCTTTTTGGGCTTAGCTGGTTATTATCGGAGATTTGTGGAAGGATTTTCTTGAATCGCTACTCTGTTAACTCAGCTGACTCATAAAGACACAAAATTCATATAGAGCGAGGAATGTGAGAAGAGTTTCCGAGATCTCAAGAGGAGACTCATTTCGGCACCTGTTTTGACAATACCATCTGGTTCAGATGGATTTGTTATCTACAGCGATGCTTCAGGCAAAGGGTTAGGATGTGTTCTCATGCAACGTGGGAAAGTCATAACCTATGCCTCGCGATAACTTAAATAATATGAGAGGAATTATCCTACTCATGAACTAGAGTTGGCAGCAGTCATTTTCGCGCTAAAGATCTGGAGGCACTATCTATATGGGGAGAAAGTGGAGATATATTCAGACCTTAAAAGCCTCAAATATTTCTTCACCCAAAAAGAACTCAACATGCACCAACGACATTAGCTCGATCTATTGAAAGACTACAACCATACCATTCAATACCATCCTAGAAAAGCAAACGTGGTAGCCGACGCATTGAGTAGAAGATCATACGCGGGAACGAGTGCGATGTTGTCAACACAAAGGCCCATTTGGTGTGATTTACAAAAGATGAAGATAGAAGTTGAGACTCCGAGGAACCATGCAATGATGTCAAGTATACTTATAGAACCAACTTTAATCGAAAAAGTTAAAGTTGCTCAAGCCACAGACCCAGAGTTGATGCGTATGAAGAAGAAAGTACAAGAAGGTGTTATTCCAGAGGCAAGAATCGATGAAGAAGGAATACTTCGAGTCCACTCCAGACTTTGTGTTCTTGACGATTCTGATTTGAAGTACAAGATCATGATGGAGGCACACAATACGCCATTTGGAATTCATCCTGGAAGTACCAAAATGTATCGTGATCTTCGACTTACATTTTGGTAGAAAAATATGAAGAGAGAGATTGCAAAATTTATCTCGATGTGTTTAACTTGTCAACGTGTAAAGGCGGAGCATCAAGTGCCTAAGGGTCCATTGCAACCACTGGAGATTCCAAAATGGAAGTGGGAACACATTACCACGGATTTCGTTACAAGTCTTCCCACAGTTTCTCAAGGCATAAATGCTATTTGGGTTATTGTTGATAGATTAACCAAGTCTGCTCATTTCTTGCTGATACAAGAGACTTATTCCCTTGAACATCTTGTTCGTATATATGTAGATGAGATTGTGAGATTGCATGGCATGCCAGTATCCATAGTTTCGGATCGTGACCCAAGATTCACTTCAAGATTTTGGGTTAGCTTGCAAAAAGCTATGTGCACGAATTTACGATTCAGTTCGATATACCATCCTCAAACGGACGGGCAATCAGAGAGGACTATTCAAACTCTTGAAGATCTATTAAGACTATGTGTCCTAGACTTTAAAGGCAGTTGGGATATGTATTTACCATTGGTGAAATTCTCCTACAACAACAGTTATCAGACAAGTATAGGTGTGGCTCCATTCGAAGCATTGTATGGATGAAAGTGTCGCTCTCCAATATGTTGGGATGAGGTGGGTGAAGCAACATAGTTGGGACCCAAGGTGGTACGTATGACTACAGAAAAGATCCAAATAATTCGACAACGTATACAAACGGTACAGGATCGACAAAAGAGTTATGTGGATCTTCATCGAAAGGACGTGGAATTTAGTATTT
Source organism: Panax japonicus (assembly GCA_020205505.1). Lineage (NCBI taxonomy): Eukaryota > Viridiplantae > Streptophyta > Magnoliopsida > Apiales > Araliaceae > Panax > Panax japonicus. Next base: position 26,423,184 of record CM035100.1, read on the forward strand.
GGGATCATGTATTGTTGTGTGTCGCTCCATGGAAGGGAGTTACAAGATTTGGGAAGAGAGGAAAGCTCAATCCACGATTAATTGGTCCATTTCAAATTCTTGACCGAGTAGGAAATGTGGCCTATAGACTCGCGTTACCTCCAAGTATGTCTCGTGTTCATAATATTTTTCATATATCTGTGCTTCGTAAATATGTGAAAGACCCAAACCACGTCAATGAGTTAGAACCGGACAAGATAGCTGAAGACTTAACGTACGAGGAGGTACCTACCAAGATCTTGGATAGGAAAGAGCATGTCATACGCACGAAGGTCATACAATAAGTTAAAGTTTTGTGGAGAAACCATGCTATAGATGAAATGACCTGGGAGTTGGAAACAGAAATAAAAGCGAGGTATCCTCATCTTTTCAAAACACCAGGTACGTACGTCAATTTCGAGGACGAAATTTCATAAGGAGGGGAGGTTGTCAGACCCCAAATTATTAATAAATGAAATTTAATTCCTCTATTTATTATTTTGAAATAGTAACGGTTGATTTGATTAATGTGGTTAGTTATGGGTAAAATGCGAAAATATTTCAAATAAGCAAGTGGTTATAAAATATTCATTTTTATCGGAGAATATTAGTTTGGTCGTGGAATATTCTTACTGTCGGAGGAATATTCGTACGACGGTGCAGCCTTGTGTGGGCCTCATAACGGAAAGCGATTTGATGAAAAAAATGACAAGTATAAGTTGTTTATAAATAATGGCGTAGTTGTTACCGTTAATACTGTTGGAATACCCGGTGGTTAAAACACAGTAATACGCGTTGTTGCACAGTAGCACACGGTATTGCACCAATTATTGATTCTTACGTAAGAAGGTACTACTCAATAATTGTTACAGTAATTACTGTTTAGTATTTTATTTTATTGATTCAATAATTGCTACGTTGATATTTTATATTACTGTTGTTTCAATAATTATCACTACATAGTATTTTCCATTATCGGAGCAATAATTCATATTATTTGAATAATATTATTAGACAACATTATTGGCAATGTCTAGAAAGTTCTGTCTAAGGAGAGGTTTGGTCACCTAATTCCGCGCCAGTAAGGAGAAATCCTTATTGGAAAGCCCCATCTTTCCTAGGAACGACCTGATTGTCAGTATTGTGATTCTGTAATATTATTTGTGAATAATTAATTATTGATTTATATGATGAGAAAAATATTGATTTTATGTGGATATAGATGGAGAAAATTTTTAATGTGACAATTGTTGAAAATTAATATTTTATCTTTTTCTGATAAAATAATTCATTTAAATATATTATTATATTATAATAATATAATAATGGTAATATTTTTACAATGAATGTGGGATATATGAGTTTATGAGGAGAGAGTATTTTTGTTGCAATAAATATTTAAAAACATGTTTTTCATGTTGGTGGACCCCATTTCTTGACTGAAATTTGATTATAGCCTGTAAAATCGCCCGTTTGTGGATTTCGATCAATTTTTGTATGGAATTTGGAAAAACGTTCTTCTGCAAAGTTGTAGAGAATGAAATTTCCTATGGAAAGGACATGAGGTTTGAATTTTTCTGACAAAAGGACTATTTATTATGAATTATTGAAGTTCTGAAATTTCAGAATAATTGATTTTTGAAATTTTAAATATTTTTTTATAAGAAAAACGTTTTTTTTATTTAGGTGAGGTGTGGTGGCTGATTTGAATCAAATTATGTGTGCGTAAGAATTTAATAAATATATATTAATATTATAATAAATTTTCTGCTTTGGTGTTCTAAGCATTCTCCTATAAATAAGGTACTTAGGTTAGAATTGAAAATCACATCAGAAACTAATGTTTTCTCTGTCTTTCTCTCTATATATTATCGAGCATATTCTTGTGAGTAATTTGATACTTTGAGAGTTGTTATACGGTGTAAGTTTCCTTCAACACTATATTCAGTATTCTAGTCAGAAGTACTGTGTTTTCGAAGTAAGGGATGTTATTTTCTTCTTAAATGATATTATTTTCTTCAATATCATTATGCCGAAATATTGGTTTGAACTTTTTATCAAATTTGGAACTCTTTGTGTCGGGGTTACTATTCACGTATACGGTACTATTCACGTATACATCAATATTCACGAATACGACACTATTCACAGAAAAATTAAATTTTCATTTTTCGTCCAAAATATCTATTATGGATACTAGCTTTTATTGTATCCATGTTTTGATCTTTCTTGAATTTTACTCCACTATGATTATTTATGTGGTATTTTTGGACATGGAATAGCTGAAATACGAATCCTTAATATTTATTCTTTTATTTCACTAGATTCGTTTTCTTTAAAATAATTTTCATCATCCTCACTCTTAAATGATGACATTACTGAATACCTTTGGCATGTAGTGCAAAGATGAATGATTTTCTGATGAATATCTTTTGCCCGTAGTGCAAAGATGAACAAGTGTTTAGATGAACATGACCAACTGATGAATATCTTTGGCCTGTAGGGCAAAGATGAATATTTAATTCCAGATATATATTGATTGATGTTACATGGATAAAATATCGACGATGAACTTTTAAATTCATAGATAGAAGATAGTAGATTGCATTCTCTACTTAACTTTTCTAATGAATTATTATGTCCACTGCGAAGATTAATTTAAAACTGGTTGTCTATTGTATTCTATTAGATTTTTCCCTGTTGAAGACTAACGATAATTTTTTCTATGTTATTTTAGTCATAATATTCTTTACTGGGCTAGTTGAGCTCACCTTTTTCCTTTTTGTTCCATTTTTTTCTCAGGAGGCGAGAATATAACGAGTACTAGTCGGGGTATGGAATGGAGGTTCTAGGAAGTTTTTTAGTAGTCCTCACCATTTTTGTAAAATATTGTACCAATAATTGCAACGAGGACTTATTTGGGTATGAATATTGTCCAGATGGCAATATTTGTACTTAAACTCACAGTTTTTATGTTGTATTAATAAAGTTGTAGCTGTTTCTGTACCATGTATTTTGACGACTCGGAATGGGTGTTGTATACCAATTTTTGGGGCATCACATGTATTGTGCACAAACATTTTAACGCTATGCGTAAGTTAATCTCTAATAATATAATTATTCATATTATAGAAATACTAAAATCAACATTTTACAGTCCTACTATCATCACATAATTTTTCTTAAAATTTCGTGTACAAAAAGTACAATGTCAGACCATTCTGCTAACTCGCGCTGCGGCGTGAGGATGGCGCTGCGGTGTGGTAAATAAACTACGAAGCCGCGCTACGGCATGACGATGGTGCTACGGCGCCATGAACGTACTGTTGGACCGCCTTGCGGTGCGAAACTACTGTTTCGACTGACAGCTTCGGCAACAGTACCAGAAAAAGCCAATTTTGGCCTACAAGCTCGTTTCTAACAGACTAATTCACATGCAATTCATACAAAAACTTCATGTAAACATAATTCAAGAACTTCTAACATGTTTCTGCACATACAACAATATAAACAACAAATTTAAAACATCCAATTTCACTATTTTTGATAAAAACTCCATTTTTGATGTTTTCAATAAAAATCAACACTGTGATTTTGTTTTTCAACCAAAACAGTAAATTCAAAATATCATGGTTATGATTATATATACTCTATCAAATTTAATAGTCAATTTATCAACTAAACAACTAATTGACCCTCAATTTCTACTTTAAATTAACCCATACTCATTCACAAAAACTCTCTGTAAAAAGGTTTTCTTCACAAACTACATACATAACCACAATACATTGATTATAATCATATATAACCTATGAAAATAACTTTACAACACTAGTTTATCATATGAACACACATAAAATCAACAATTTATCATTCATGAAGATTTTTTTACAAAGAACTTTATATAAGAGGAAAACTAAACTATAATAATAAAAGATTGAGTGCCTACCTTTGATTAAGAAGATAATAGTTATTCTCAAGCTTCTTCTCTCCAATTCCTTTCTCAAAAACCTGTTAGAATCACTCACTTTTCTCTCTAGAATCCCTCAAGTTTTCTATCTTTTCTTCTTTTCTTTCTTCTTCTACTTCTGAGTTTCTCTTCTCCCAACTCTAGTTTACGTATTATCATATAACATATAATAATAATAATAATATAGATATTAAGTATAGGATTTTAACTGACATCAATTATAAAATTTTGAAAATCAAAAGCCATAAGGCTTGTTTGGCTAGTTAACTAAAAATTAACCCATTAACCCTTACACCTTGTTTGGTAAACCTAATTAAAACAAATAGATTAATCCTTATACCTTGTTTGATAAAACATCCTTAGATTAAAGACTTATTATGCATTAAGACATGTTTGACAAAACTAAATTAAACTCTTTTAATTTATTTTAATAATTCTCTTATAGCAAGGTTATTTGTCACACTTCTTATTAAATTAAATAATCAATTTAATCAATTAAAATATTAATCTAATAAATTACTTTAACACATAAATTATTATCTCATAATTATAATTTCCTTTATAATTATAATTTTATTCAACCAGCTAACACTTTATTTTAATCACAAATTCCAATTAAAATATTATAATTAATGTAATCATTATTAGCTCTCTAACTTAATTATTAAATTAAATTAGTATATAACCTCATAACAATTAATTTTCTGTGCTCCTTAATTATTTATTCAACAATTTATTAACTAAATCACATCAACTCAAATTACCATTAAATACTTATATAATTCAATAAATATTTAATTTTACAAATAAATATTTAATATTTAATTATTTATTCAACAAATAATTAACTAAACCACATCAACTCAAATTGAATAATTATTTATTCAACAATAAACCTATCCATTAAATACTTATATAAATCAAAAAATATTTAATATTACACTTTAAAAATTTTGAATGTTACATTATTCCCTCCTTACAAGGATTCTGTCTTCAGAATCACAATTCAAACAAATCATTCATTACATTCTTCCCTACTTACAAAGATTATGTCCCCAGAATTGAAGACACGGATTAAACAAATAACTCAGGGTACTCTTTCAACATTTTTTTTTCGAGTTCCCACGTAGCTTCTTCAGCGTTGTGGTTCCTCCATATCACCTTCACAGAAGGTATCACTTTTTTCCTGAGCACTTGTTCTTTCCTGACGACTATCTGGATAGGAACCTCTTTATAAGACAAATCTTTCTCGAACTACAACGGTTCGTACTCGATCGCGTGTTTGTAGTCGATTTTATACGGTCGTAACACCGAAATGTGAAAAACATTGTGAATGTTTTCCAATTCTGGAGGTAGAGCTACCTCGTAAGCCACTTCTCCCACTCTTCGCAACACTTCAAAGGGTCCAATAAATCTCGGGCTTAGCTTTTTCTTTTTACCGAAATGAATTTTCCCCTTCCAAGGAGAAACTTTTAGGAATACAAAAGTTCCTACTTCGAATGCACGATCTTGTCTGTGTTGATCATCATACTTTTTCTGTCTGTCTTAGGCTACTACCAATCTTGTCCTGATGAGTTTGACAAAGTCAACAGTTTGTTGTGCCAGTTCTGGTCTTAACAGTTGGCGTTCACCGACTTCATCCCAGCACAGTGGAGTTCTGCACTTTCTGCCGTACAATGCCTCGTAAGGTGGCATGCCGATGCTCGTGTGATAACTGTTGTTGTAAGCAAATTCCACCAACGGTAATTGTTCTTTCCAGCTTCCTTTAAAGTCCATGACACATGCTCTTATCATATCTTCTAATGTTTGAATTGTTCGTTCACTTTGGCCATCTGTTTGTGGATGAAAAACTGTACTCATTCGCAATTGTGTCCCCATGCATTCTTGTAGTCTCTTCTAGAAATTTGACGTGAATCGCGGATCTCTATCGGACACAATTGATACTGGCACTCCATGCCTCGAAACGATCTCTTTAATGTACAATCTTACCAACTGATCAAGATTAAATCTAATCTTTATTGGTAAAAAGTTTGCTGACTTCGTCAGTCTATCCACTATCACCCAAATCGTATTACATCCTCTCTTGAGTAGTTGGAAGACCCACCACAAAATCCATCGTGATGTGTTCCCACTTCCATTCCGGTATTTCCAACGGTTGAAGTAATCCGTTGGGTCTTTGATGTTCGGCTTTTACTCTTTGACATGTCAAGCATTTCGCTACGCATTCTACAACGTCCCTTTTCATATTCGGCCACCAAAAATGTCGGCGCAAATCTTGATACATTTTTGTGCTTCCTGGATGAATTGAATATCTTGAGCTATGAGCTTCGGTCAAAATTTCTTCTTTCAGCTCTGGTGTTGCTGGAACCCAGATTCTTCCCTCAAACTGTAGTAGTACTTCGGTATCGATCTTATATTTTACATCACTACCCTCAATAAGATTCTCTTTGATTTCCCACACTCTTCATCTTGTAGTTGAGCATCCTTCACTTTGTCCACTAAAGTTGGACTAGCTTCTATCTGGAATAGTTGTTCATCAGATTCTTTTGGAAATTTGATTTCCAACTCCAGTTTTGTCATTTCTGAAATGAGCTCCTCCTGAGTCGTTATTAGCATCAACTTTTCCTGACCTTTCCTGCTTAAAGCATCTGCAACCACATTCGCTTTGCCTGGATGATAAAAGATCTCACAATCATAATCTTTTATCAATTCCATTTATCTTCTTTGACGCATGTTCAAATCCTTTTGAGTGAAAATATACTTCAGACTTTTATGGTCTGTGTAGATCTCACATTTATCTCGATAAAGATAAGGTCTCCATATCTTCAGAGCAAATACAACTGCAGCCAATTCCAAATCATGAGTCAGATACCCTTTCTCATAATCCTTCAGTTTTCTTGATGCATATGCAATAACTTTTCCATTCTGTATAAGAACACAACCTAACCCTTTGTGTGAGGCATCACTGTACACCACAAAATTTCCTGTATTTTCTGGTAATGCCAACACAGGTGCCACACTTAATTTATTCTTCAAATCTTAGAAACTCTCTTCACATTTCTCCGTCCAAACGAATTTTACAGCTTTCCTTGTCAAATTTGTTAGCGAAGTGGTTATCTTAGGAAAATCTTGAATAAATCTTCTATAATAACCAGCCAGTCCCAAGAAACTACTCACTTCTGATGGTGTTCTTGGTTGTTCCCAATTAATCACAGCTTCAACTTTTGACGGATCCACTGAAATCCCATCTTTGTCCATCACATGCCCCAAAAATTGTACACGATCGAGCCAAAATTCGCACTTAGAGATTTTTGCATACAACCTTTCCTTTCTTAGTGTTTCCAATGTCAAACGTAAGTGTTTTACTTGTTCTTCTTGAGTTTAGGAATACACTAGAATGTCGTCGATGAATACCACTACAAACTTGTCTAAGAATGGTTTAAACACCCTATTCATCAAATCCATGAATGAAGCAGGTGCATTAGTTAAACCAAAAGACATCACCAGAAACTCGTAATGTCCATACCGAGTTCTGAATGTCGTTCGTGGTATATCCTCCTTCCTCACTTTCAACTGGTGATACCCACTTCTCAAATCTATTTTTGAAAAGTATTTAGCACCCTTCAATTGGTCAAACAAGTCATCTAATCTTGGCAACGGGTATTTGTTTTTAATAGAGACTTTGTTTAACTCCCTGTAATCATTGCAAAGACGCATTGATTCATCCTTCCTCTTCATGAATAAAACAGGCGCTCCTCACGGTGACACGCTTGGTTGAATATATTTCTTGTCTAGCAGGTCTTGCAACTGTACCATCAGTTCCTTCATTTCTACCGGAGCAATTCTATACAGGGCCTTCGATATCGGTGTTGTTGTCGGTGCTAAGTCAATCACGAACTCAATTCCTCTGTCAGGCGGAAGTCCTGGCAAATCCTCTGGAAAAACGTCTTCGAATTCCCTCACTACTGGTATTTCTTCCAGTTTTACATTCTTCTTCTGAGTATCGATTATGTAAGCTAAATAGCCCACATAGGCTTGACTCAACAATTTCTTGGCCTGCATAATAGTCAGACATTTCATCTTTCTAGGCTACTTACTACCATAAAATACTACCTTTGATGGAGTCATAAGGTTTACACACTTCTTTTGGCAATCAATTGTCGCTCCATATTTAAACAGCCAATCCATTCCTAAAATAACATCAAACTCTCCAAGACTAATCGGAATCAAATCTATCATAAAGATATTTTCTTTAATACTCACCCTACAGTTCTTGTATACGAATCTAACATGGATATCTTCCTTATTCGCAATTTCTATGTTCAAAGGAAAATTCAGTTCTTCTCTAGGCAATTCTAATCTCTTAGCAAATTCATCAGATATAAACGAACAAGTAGCACCCGAATCAAATAATACATAAGCATTTATATCATTGATTGGGATAATACCTGACACCACATCTTTTGATTGCACAGCATCTTGCATAGTCATGTTGAAGGTTCTGGCAGTGGGTTTATTTGTTGCTGCAGGTCCTGCAATTACCAATGTACATCCATTATTACCTCATTGCTTCTGGTAGTCACTCCATCCTTCTTCTTAGGGCACTCACGAGCAAAGTGATCCTTGGATCCGCACGTGAAGCACGTATTCTTCTTTGGTTGAGTGCAATTTGGGGCGATGTGACCCTCCTGGCCACAATTGAAGCAAACTCGTTTCCCCATCAAGCACACACCCTTATGAAATTTCCCGCATTTCGCACACGCTTCAAACTTTTTGTTTTGTTGGTTACTCTGATGTTTACCAGCACCCATGTTCCCGTTCCACTTCCTCTTTAAGTTGTTGTTGTTGTTTCCACCACCACCATTCTTAATCTCATTCTTCTTCTTCTTCTTCTTCTTCTTCTTCTTCTTCTTCTTCTTCTTCTTCTTCTTCTTCTTCTTCTTCTTCTTCTTCTTCTTCTTCTTCTTCTTCTTCTTCTTCTTCTTCTTCTATTCTTGATTGAATTTTTTCACTGCCTCGCCTCCACCTTCAGCGAGTACTGCCTTCTCCATCACTGCTGTAAACGTCTTCAATTGGAAAAGGGAAACCCTACTGTACAGCCAGAGCTTCAGTTCCTGTTCAAAACTTTTTGCCTTGCGTTCATCTGTGTTGGCCTGATATGGCGCAAACCTCGCCAATTCGTTGAATTTCGTGGCATACTCAAGTACCATCATTGTAAGACCCCAGTTTTTATAAATAAAGATGAATTTTTATAATTATTATTTTTGAATATTATGGAATAAATTTGATATAATAGTTGTGGATAATATTTATAAATTTTGCAAAGTACGCAAGTTGCTATAAAATATTCGTTTGGTCGGGGAATATTCTTTTTGTCGGGGAATATTCGTACGACGGCACAATCATTGGTGGATCCCACAACGGAAGTATTGTCGTAGTTAGAAAACGACAAAATTATCTTTCTATAAAATAACGGCGGAGGTGTTACCGTTAAAACTGTTGAACTACTCGGTAGTAAAAGTACAGTAATACGCGTTGCTGCATAGTAGCACATGGTATTGATTATTGATGCTTACGTGAGAAGTCACTCAGCTATACTCAACTAAGCTATACTGTAACGACCGAGAAATTCGGATCTTATGTAAAAATGATTTTATTAAATTAAATAAAATCATATCATGGGGATATCAAGATGGTTTTCATTTTATAACTTATTGATATTGGAATATGGTAGTATTTGAGCTATGTGAAGGATTTAAAGTGTTTGAATTTCCAAGACGAAAATAAAAGTTTTCCGAGAAATTTTCTGAAAAACACTATTCATCGGTATTTGCTCGGGATTTATTTTTGAATTTCCGAGAAATATGTAATGATAGAATATTAAAGTAAGATGGATTATGTAATAATAATCTAGTTATGGAAAAAGTAATATTTCGCTTGCGGACTTAATGCAAGAATATTAAGGAAAGCGAAATATTAATAAGGAAGTATTAATCGTATAATACGCAAGCATTATACGAGGAAAGGAAACAAGTATAATATGAAGTATTATACGAGTTTGTAAGAAGAATGAAATATCGTATATAACAAAGTTGTATACGAATGATAATATGAGAATAATACATAAACAATATGTATATGTATTAAGTAATGTTAATGGACTTGGAAGATTGGTTAACAATTGGTACAAGCCCAAGTAAATTAAAGGTTAAGGCCCAATGATAATTAATAAATAAGTTAAGGTTTATTAATGCAAAGCCTAAAGGTTAAGATAACTAAGCCAAGTTAGAAGCCCAATAGTTGGGTGATCCATGGAGCAAAACCATATTAATGTGGTTAATGTGTGGTAGCCAAGTAATATGAGTAATGACCAAGATAAGTAATGATCAAGTAATAAGAGTAGTGGCCAAGCAAAGGATATGAGTGGTGTTGGTCAAGTAATGAATAGTAAGGAGGTGCCAAAGGAGGTGGAATGATGGAAAAGACTACATTGCCCTAAGCCTTGCAACTTCTATAAATAGAGAAGGAATGTTAGCTATTTGGTAGTTATTGAAATTAAAACAATCCACACTTTCTCTTAAAGTGCTTAATTGTTAGGAAGATTAAGTTGCAAGTAAGTTATTCCATAAGTCAAGAAGAAGAAGAAGCTACTTATTAAAGACTTCAAATGTAAGACTCCTTCTCCAATTATCTTCTATCTCTAACATGATAGGTTGATAAGGAAAGGTTGGATTAAGGAACATGAATGATAAGAAAAAGAAAGAAGTATGTATAAGTAATGAACTTAAGCCACATAAGTTGGTAATAAGTCATTTAAGATAGCATAAGTTGTAAACTTATGTGAATGCATGATGAACTTGTGATAGGTTTATTAATGAAAGTATATGTATATACATCATCTTGTAAGAAAATATGTATCAAGAATACATAATTAAAGTTATATGATGAAGACATGTATGGATGATGATTAAGAACTTTAATTGTCATAAGTTATGAATGATAAGTTCATAAGTAGTTAGTTTGAAAGTTATCAATTATAAGCTTACAATGAGATAAGTTAAAATCCAACCATGAGTATAAATAGTTGGTATAAAGATGTTAAGATGTTCACATTATGAATGGAATCCATTGGTAGTGTTGAACAAGTTCTAAGAACGAAGAATTGCCGGAAATTGCACGGTTAGACGATAAACGTCGAATTCGTAAATTTCCCGGAATGGAAGTCAAATTTTGAGTTTGAGTTCGGAAATGTTATTTTCCAATGGAGACAAGTCATGTTTGTCATTTAAGAGTTGCGGACTCGAAAATGGACGAATTCCGACTTAGAACGAAGAAACGAGCGTTTAACGTTTGTGAACGTTTATCGTTTTCGTTAAAAATGAACCAATAGGTGAATTTTTAGCAAACGAAGTCAAATAGATAAAATTCTTGCATGAACGCGTAGATTACGTAATTTGTGAACCATAGGCTTTTGAACGAGCCAATTCGGACTTAAAACGAAGAAGTTATGCGTCCGGGAAATTCACAAAAAATTAAAAGTTAGAAAAATTTTCTGGTGCACAGAGTTGGCGCCGCGGCGCCAACCCTAAGCCATTTTACCGCGCCGCAGCGCGAGGTCTGGAGCTCAGGTACTGCTAACTCGCGCCGCAGCGCGAGATGCAAGTGTAATGCCCGCGCCGCGGCGCCAGGCACAGAGTTTAGACAGTAAAGAATAAAAATGAAGGGAAAAGAAGGGGATGGTAAGAGATTGAACTAAACCTACCTTAAACAACTTAAAGTAACATTGTTGGGACATTGTTAAAGACTTAAAAGTAATGAAGAATGGTTAATATAACCAAGTCGAATGAATGTAAAGCAAATGATAAGTTAAAAACGCATAAGAATGAAATTTAATCTATTATTAGATTGAAATGAAGGGTAAGATATATTCAGATACATACTTGATTATATGTGACCTAATGTAAGGCATTATGTGATCATGTATTGTAGAGACTTGAAAGACTTGAACGTAAAGTAAAATACACAGTAGCAGACGCTAAAGGCAAGTATTCTAACTCTTGTTTCAGTTCAATCTGAACAAGTTTATGATGTTCATGTATCCTTTCGCATGAATTGAAGTATAATGAAGTTAAAGCCAGTTTCTTTGGCTAAACTTAACATATTGAGTGGATTATTGATAATCTGTTCATCTGTTACCAAATGTTAGTATCTTTTGTCAACTACTTATAGTTTTCAAAAGAAGACTGAATTGTTAAACAAACGTTTTGTCGGTAAAACGACAGGCACGCGAGGTTGCCAAATGATTAAACGTACATACGTTTAATGGATGTAGTATTGATCAATACAGAGTACAATAGGCTGATCACCTAGAAGTGCTCGTAAGTAATATCGGGCTTACGGACTTAGGTCCGGGTTGTCCTTTTCAAAGAAAGAATGAATGCTCAAGGTCTTTGACCGGGTGAATGTTTTAATGAATTATTCATTGTGAAACATTTTGAAAGTAAAGATGAATTGCTATTTTGAATCATCAATAGTACTTCATAGCTATTGTTCAGTTATCGAAGATATATGATTCATATGTTTCAAGCATGTTGTTATTTAAATTGTTATACTTGCTGAGCTAGTTATGCTCACTCTTGCTTGAACCCTATGAATGCAGCTAAGACTGAACTTCCTGAAGGATCAAATAAGATTAAAGGAAAAGCTAAGGCAGATTATTAAGCTGTCATGTAATAGTATAGGTCTATTGTTGTAATGTAATGAATATTATGACAAGAGAACCTTTGTAATGGGTTTAGAACCTGGGAAATGTAAATATTGAATTAAATATATATAAGTTATGTTCATTCTTTGAGACTTTCAATTGAATGAATGTATGAATGTTTGTACAGTATAGCACCATCTGTCGGGTTGTAAGATACCCGGATTTGGGGGCGCTACATATACTCAATTATTGCTACAGTAATTTCTGCATCATATCTCTTATATTATTGATTCAATTATTGTCACAGTATCATCTGTATAATATGTTATATTATTTAAACAATAATTGAGACGACAAGTTATAAATGATTAATAATTGTTAAAAGATTAAATATGTGTTGATTAAAAATAAAATGATTTCTGGTAATTTTTATTCAATCCTTGATGTATATAAAGAGTCTATTATTAGACGTTTGTAGTAAGTTTAATTATTTATGGGGGGCCATATGTCATCATCTAAGAGTCTCTTTCATAAATAGTAATTACCTTCGTAAATAGTAATTACCTTCGTAAATAGTAATTACCTTCATAAATAGTAATTACCTTCGTAATTCATAAATAGTAATTACATTCGTAAATAGTAATTACCTTCGTCAATAGTAATTACCTTCGTCAATAGTAATTACCTTCGTAAATAGTAAATACTTTCGTAAATAGTAATAAATCTTCTATAAATAGAGGCCTAGGGCTTCATTATTTTTCACGAATTTGTTCAAGCTATAGAGAGAGAAAGTATAGAGAGAGTAAGAGAGAAAGAAGAAGAGTATTCGGTTACTACACTACTGCAGTATTCAATCTCCTAATAAGGTAAGGGGTGTTATTCTTTCTTCTTGAAGAGAATTTATGTTATTCCATTCTTTGTTATTCTGTTGGAATAACCTGTAAAAGTGGCATACCCTATACATGACTTGTATACGCGGTATACCCTATACTTGGTGAAATCCTTATGTTATTCCATTTATTATTATTCTGTTGGAATAACCTGTATACACGGAATACCCTATACTTGGTGACATCCATTTACTATTCTGTCTTTATATTTCTGTCGGAATATCCTGTCTGTGCTATACGCCGGACCTGGTTCCATTTACTATTCTGTCTTTACATTTCTGTCGGAATATCCCGTCTGTGCTATATGCCGGACCTGGTTCCATCATTTACTATTCCGCATTTATTATTCTGTTGGAACATCCTGTCGGTGTGAATTTCACCTGACCTGGTTCCGTTATTATTATTCTGCCGGAATAACCTGTTTGTGCGGTCTCTATCGCATGCATGGTGATATCTTTTGTTATTGTATTCGGTATTACTCAGTTGATTAAAATTTTGACTTCTATACTCCATGAAATTATTGGAATATCCTTGATATTTGCGCTTCATCCAGTATCCTTTCATAGAAATACTCTTCTGATCATTCTTGAATTTTACTCTACAAAACAGTCTCATGTTGACAATTTGGACGATAATAATTTCTGGATAAAATAATTCTTGAACTTGTTTTATTGAATTCTTATATCATTGTCATCATCCTCATGTTTATATTTTGTTGAAAGTCATCTGTGGCCTGTAGTGCATAGATGGACTTGGTATGATTATGACCAGGGATTATTCGATGTAATCATGACAGTAATATTACAAATGATGTAAAAATTAAAAAAATCCTCATTGGCCCGTAGTGCATTGATGGACAGTTGTTGGCATGATCATGACCATTAATGAATACACAAATATTCTTGGCCCGTAGTGCATGAATAATTGTGGTCGTGATACTAAAGAATATCCTTGGCCATAGTGCAGGGGTGATTCGATGATGTGGAATATTTATTAAGCTGAGTCTCAGCTATAGCAGTGATGAAAAACCTTTTAAATCATAAAAGATAGTAGATTTTATTTTCTACTTGACTCTTTTAATGGATTGCTGATTCTGCTGCAGTTAAACTTGATGTTTATTATATTTTATCAGTTTAACACTGTTGAAGGTTAATGATAATTTATTCTGCATTATCTTAGTCATAATATTTCTTACTGGGCTAGTTGAGCTCACCCTTTCTTTCACTGTTCTCTTCAGGAAATGATAATATAGCTGGGACGAGTCGGGGAACGGAGTGATGTTCCAGAGAATAGTATTAGTAGTCCTCACTATTCTGTTAAATAGTGTGACAATAATTGTATTGGGGACTCCTTTTGAGTTTGTATGATCTCTAGTAGACAATAATTGTATTCAAACTCACAGTTATATTTTGTCGTATTGTACACGACAGTGGTATTAGTAAGTTGTATTTGAATTCTGTACCATATATCTGGCGACTCAAGATGGGTGATGTATACCTAATTTTGGGGGCATCACAGTTGGTATCAGAGCTTAGGGATATGATCCCTGGCTAAGATGTGAGACTAGAACTAGGAGGGGAGAGACGGGGAGTTCCTTTGCTAGTATGACCTACTTAAATTTATTTTGTATTTAAATTGGTTGGTCAGAGTTTAGAGATATTATGTTACATGTCAATTAACCTTTGTTTTGTGGCAGTAACTGAAAATGACATCTGAGAGTTTTGAGAATAGCAATGGAGCACAGGCGATCGTTGATTCACCACATATCAATAATCAGGATAATGTGCATCAGGAAGGCAACAATACTCATGCAAACAACAACACTGACCAAATGATGAATGATAAAATGTTTAGAGGCTTTATGCAATTCATGCAACAGCAGGCGAGAGCGACTCCTGTCCAAAACGTAGATGGAAACACAGGAAACTCTCGGGCGGTCACCGCTAAACAGTTTAAGGAGCTGGGACCACCGGATTTTAAGGGAGAGCCAAAACCACTTATGGCGGAAACATGGATAAAGCAGATTACCAAGATATTTGATGTCTTGGGATGCTCCGAGGAGCAAAAGGTTCCCTTTGCCGCCTTTATGTTGCGCGGAAAGGCAGATTACTGGTGGGAATCGGTAAAACGTACTCAACCTGCTGTACTGAAGATAGCTTGGGAGAAGTTCCAGGAGCTGTTCAACGAAAAATACTTTCCCGAAAGTATTCGCCACATGAAGGAGGTGGAGTTTATTAAGTTGGAACAAAATAATATGACCGTATCACAATACGAGGCAAAATTTGCAGAGTTATCACGGTTTGCATCCCACTTGGTGGATAATAAAGAGAGAATGGCGCGAATGTTTTTAAGAGGTTTGAAGCCGGAGATACGTCAACATCTTATTTCTCATAAACTGTGTTTGTATTCAGATGTTGTAAATAGGGCTCAGTTAGTGGAGCGCGATAACGAGTTAACTCAACTAAAAGAGAGCAGCCGGCAAAATTATAATACCAGCGAGAGTGGTCATCGAAGCGGTGACAACAAGCGTGGAGGGAATCAGCAGGCCAGAAATGGTTACCACTTCAGTGGTAATCAGGGCCAAAACAATAAGAATGGACATTTCAAGAAGAGGAGATTCAACAATGATGGAAAGACGTCAGCACCAGCACCCGTTGTTAAGGAAGGAGAAAGACCACCTATCATATGCTTCAAATGCGTAGGGGAGGGACACATCAGTCCAAATTGCGCGATGCCATCCAAAGCATGTTATAATTGTGGAAGAGAAGGTCACTTAGCCCGATTTTGTCATTTACCAAAGATAAATTCAGCTAGGATGGAGACACCAAAGGTCGTCCCAGAAAGGTCAAAGCCGGTAGTGCAAGGGAGAGCGTTTGTTGTGACCTCCCAGAAAGCAAGGAACCCGAATGAGGTCATCACGGGTAAGCTTATCATAAACTCTAACGAAGTCTATACTTTATTTGATACCGGTTCTACCCATTCTTTTATTTCTCCTACTTACGCTCATCGATTAAATTTGACTCCGGAGAAATTAGACTTTGACTTATCTGTGGAAACTTCGTTGGGAGAAACCTTCATTACATCCACTATTTATAAATCTTGTTTAGTTCAAATCGGTACCCTCACATTACCTGTAGATCTTATTTCATTGAAAATACTTGCATTTGACGTGATTCTAGGGATTGATTGGTTAACTACTCATCATGCAAAAATTGATTGTTTCCATAAGGTTGTTAGCTTTCATATTCCTAATCAACCTATTATGCGAATTCAAGCGACCAAACCATTAAAATCAATCACGGTCATCTCAAGCCATAAAGCTATTGGTTTATTGAAAAACGGATGTCAAGCTTTCTTAGCTCATGTCACAGATTTAAACAAAAATACGTCAGTTTTGAATGATATTTCTATTGTTAATGAATTTCCTGACGTATTCCCTGAAGAACTTCCTGGCCTACCCCCAGAGCGTGAGATTGAATTTTGTATCGACCTTGAACCCGGTACAAACCCATTTCTAAAGCCCCATATCGAATGGCTCCTATTGAACTTCAGGAGTTAAAAACCCAACTGCAGGAATTGTTAGACATTGGCTTTATTCGTCCTAGTACTTCTCCTTGGGGTGCTCCTGTTCTATTCGTGAAAAAGAAAGATGGGAGTATGCGACTTTGTATTGATTATCGGGAGTTGAATCATGTCACCATCAAAAATAGGTATCCATTGCCACGAATTGATGACCTGTTTGACCAGTTGCAAGGAGCCAAATTCTTTTCAAAGATTGATCTTCGTTCCGGGTATCACCAATTGAAGATTAGAACCGATGACATTCCAAAGACGGCTTTCAGAACTCGGTACGGGCATTATGAATTCCAAGTCATGTCCTTTGGATTGACTAATGCTCATGCTGCCTTCATGGATATGATGAACCGAGTATTCAAGGAATATTTGGATCACTTTGTGGTCGTCTTTATTGATGACATCCTTATTTATTCCAAAAGTCGTGAAGATCATGAGCAACACTTGAGGCTGACACTCCAAAAGCTTCGTGAATATAAGCTTTATGCCAAGTTAAAGAAATGCGAGTTCTGGCTTGAGGAAGTAGCATTCCTTGGGCACGTGGTATCAAGTCATGGAATATCTGTTGACCCAGCAAAGATTGAAGCTATTCAAAGCTGGGAGCAACCTAAATCAGTGACCGAAGTACGTAGCTTTCTCGGTTTAGCTGGTTATTATCGGAGATTCGTGGAAGGATTTTCTTGAATCACTACTCCATTGACTCAGCTGACTCGGAAAGATACAAAGTTCGGTTGGAGCGAAGAATGTGAGATGAGTTTTCAAGAACTCAAGAGGAGACTCATTTCAGCACTTGTTCTAACAATACCATCTGGCTCGGAGGGATTTGTCATCTACAGTGATGCTTCGGGCAAAGGGCTGGGATGTGTTCTCATGCAACATGGAAAAGTCATAGCCTATGCCTCGCGATAACTCAAAGAATATGAGAAGAATTATCCTACTCATGATCTAGAGTTAGCAGCTGTTGTCTTTGCACTTAAAATTTGGAGACATTACTTGTATGGGGAGAAAGTGGAGATCTTTACGGATCATAAAAGCCTCAAATATTTCTTCACTCAAAGGGAACTCAACATGCGACAACGACGTTGGCTTGAACTATTGAAAGATTATGATCATACCATCCAATACCATCCTGGAAAAGCAAACGTGGTAGCTGACGCATTGAGTAGAAGATCACATGCAAGTACGAGTGCGATATTGTCAACGCAAGGGCCCATTTTGTGTGACTTGCAAAGGATGGAGATAGAGTTAAAGACTCCAGGGATGCATATGACGATGGCGAATATACGAGTAGAACCGACTTTAATCGATAAATTTAAAGCTGCTCAAGCTACAGACCTAGAGTTGATTCGTATGAGGAAGAAAGTGCAAGAGGGTGCTATGCCGGAAGCAAGAATCGATGAAGAAGGAATACTTCGAGTCAACTCCAGACTTTGTGTTCCTAACGACCCTGATTTAAAGTATAAAATCATGATGGAGGCGCACAATACACCGTTAGCAATCCATCCTGGGAGTACCAAAATGTATCATGATATTCGTCATACATTTTGGTGGAGCAATATGAAGAGAGAGATAGAGTTGTTTATCTCAAGGTGTCTAACTTGTCAACGAGTTAAAGTGGAGCATCAAGTACCAAAAGGTCCATTGCAACCACTTAAAATTCCAGAATGGAAGTGGGAGCACATTACCATGGATTTCGTTACCGGTCTTCCTAAGGTTTCTCAAGGTATAGATGCGATTTGGGTCATTGTTGATAGATTGACCAAGTCTGCTCATTTCTTACCGATACGAGAAACTTATACACTTGAACGTCTTGCTCGTATGTACATAAACGAGATTGTAAGACTGCATGGTATGCCGGTATCCATAGTTTTTGATCGAGACCCAAGATTTACTTCACGATTTTGGGTTAGTTTGCAAAAAGCTATGGGCACAGACTTACGATTTAGCTCGGCATATCATCCTCAGACAGACGGACAGTCGGAGAGGACTATTCAAACTCTTGAAGATCTATTAAGACTATGTGTCCTTGATTTCAAGGGAAGTTGGGACAAGTTCTTACCATTGGTGGAGTTTTCCTACAACAACAGTTATCAAGCAAGTATTGGCATGGCTCCATTCGAAGCGTTGTATGGAAGAAAGTGTCGTTCTCCAGTATGCTGGGATGAGGTGGGTGAAGCAACGTTGTTGGGACTAGAGTTGGTACGTATGACTACGGAAAAGATTCAAATGATCCGACAACGTATAAAAACCTCACAAAGTCAACAAAAGAGTTATGTTGATCTTCATCGAAAGGACGTGGAATTCAATAAAGGAGATCATGTGTTGTTACGTGTTACTCCATGGAAATGAGTTACAAGATTTGGAAAGAGAGGAAAACTCAATCCTCGATTCATCGGTCCATTTTTAATCCTCGATCGAATAGGAACTGTGGCCTATAGACTTGCTTTACCGCCAAGTATGTCTCGTGTTCATAACGTTTTTCACATATCCATGTTACGTAAATATGTGAAAGACCCGAACCATATTATTGAGTTAGAACCGGACGAAATAGCGGAAGATTTGACGTATGAAGAGATTCCTTTTCAAATCTTGGATAAGAAGGAACATATTCTACGCTCCAAGGTTATACCTCAAGTCAAAGTTTTGTGGAGAAACCACGATGTTGAGGAAATGACTTGGGAGTTAGAATCTGAAATGAAATCAAGGTATCCTTACCTCTTCGACATACCAGGTACGTACCCTAATTTCGAGGGCGAAATTTCATAAGAATGGGAGGTTGTAGGACTCCAGTTTTTATAAATAAAGATGAATTTTTATAATTATTATTTTTGAATATTATGGAATAAATTTGATATAATAGTTGTGGATAATATTTATAAATTTTGCAAAGTAAGCAAGTTGCTATAAAATATTCTTTTGGTCGAGGAATATTCTTTTTGTCGGGGAATATTCGTACGACGGCACAATCATTGGTGGACCCCACAACGGAGTATTGTCGTAGTTAGAAAACGACAAAATTATCTTTCTATAAAATAACGGCGGAGGTGTTACGGTTAAAACTGTTGAACTACTCGGTAGTAAAAGTACAGTAATACGCGTTGCTGCATAGTAGCACACGATATTGATTATTGATGCTTACGTGAGAAGTCACTCAGCTATACTCAATTATTGCTACAGTAATTGCTGCATCATATCTCTTATATTATTGATTCAATTATTGTCACAGTATCATCTGTATAATATGTTATATTATTTAAACAATAATTGAGACGACAAGTTATAAATGATTAATAATTGTTGAAAGATTAAATATGTGTTGATTAAAAATAAAATGATTTTTGGTAATTTTTATTCAATCCTTGATGTATATAAAGAGTCTATTATTAGACGTTTGTGGTAAGTTTAATTATTTATGGGGGGCCATATGTCATCATCTAAGAGTCTCTTTCATAAATAGTAATTACCTTCGTAAATAGTAATTACCTTCGTAAATAGTAATTACCTTCATAAATAGTAATTACCTTCGTAAATAGTAATTACCTTCGTCAATAGTAATTACCTTCGTAAATAGTAATTACCTTCGTAAATAGTAAATACTTTCGTAAATAGTAATAAATCTTCTATAAATAGAGGCCTAGGGCTTCATTATTTTTCACGAATTCGTTCAAGCTATAGAGAGAGAAAGTATAGAGAGAGTAAGAGAGAAAGAAGAAGAGTATTTGGTTACTACACTACTGCAGTATTCAATCTCCTAATAAGGTAAGGGGTGTTATTCTTTCTTCTTGAAGAGAACTTATGTTATTCCATTCTTTGTTATTCTGTTGGAATAACCTGTAAAAGTGGCATACCCTATACATGACCTTTATACGCGGTATACCCTATACTTAGTGAAATCCTTATGTTATTCCATTTATTATTATTCTGTTGGAATAACCTGTATACGCGGAATACCCTATACTTGGTGACATCCATTTACTATTCTGTCTTTATATTTCTGTCGGAATATCCTGTCTGTGCTATACGCCGGACCTGGTTCCATTTACTATTCTGTCTTTACATTTCTGTCGGAATATCCCGTCTGTGCTATACGCCGGACCTGGTTCCATCATTTACTATTCCGCATTTATTATTCTGTTGGAACATCCTGTCGGTGTGAATTTCACCTGACCTGGTTCCGTTATTATTATTCTGCCAGAATAACCTGTTTGTGCGGTCTCTATCACATGCATGGTGATATCTTTTGTTATTGTATTCGGTATTACTCAGTTGATTAAAATTTTGACTTCTATACTCCATGAAATTAGTGGAATATCCTTGATATTTGCGCTTCATCCAATATCCTTTCATAGAAATACTCTTCTGATCATTCTTGAATTTTACTCTACAAAACAGTCTCATGTTGACAATTTGGACGATAATAATTTCTGGATAAAATAATTCTTGAACTTGTTTTATTGAATTCTTATATCATTGTCATCATCCTCATGTTTATATTTTGTTGAAAGTCATCTGTGGCCTGTAGTGCATAGATGGACTTGGTATGATTATGACCAGGGATTATTCGGTGTAATCATGACCGTAATATTACAAATGATGTAAAAATTAAAAAAATCCTCATTGGCCCGTAGTGCATTGATGGACAGTTGTTGGCATGATCATGACCATTAATGAATACACAAATATTCTTGGCCCGTAGTGCATGAATAATTGTGGTCGTGATACTAAAGAATATCCTTGACCATAGTGCAGGGGTGATTCGATGATGTAGAATATTTATTAAGCTGGGTCTCAGCTATAGCAGTGATGAAAAACCTTTTAAATCATAAAAGATAGTAGATTTTATTTTCTGCTTGACTCTTTTAATGGATTGCTAATTCTGCTGCAGTTAAACTTGATGTTTATTATATTTTATCAGTTTAACACTGTTGAAGGCTAATGATAATTTATTCTGCATTATCTTAGTCATAATATTTCTTACTGGGCTAGTTGAGCTCACCCTTTCTTTCACTGTTCTCTTCAGGAAATGATAATATAGCTGGGACGAGTCGGGGAACGGAGTGATGGACCAGAGAATAGTATTAGTAGTCCTCACTATTCTGTTAAATAGTGTGACAATAATTGTATTGAGGACTCCTTTTGAGTTTGTATGATCTCTAGTAGACAATAATTGTATTCAAACTCACAGTTATATTTTGTCGTATTGTACACGACAGTGGTATTAGTAAGTTGTATTTGAATTCTGTACCATATATCTGGCGACTCAAGATGGGTGATGTATACCTAATTTTAGGGGTGTCACAATCATCGTTCCTTGTTTTAATTCCAGAAACTGCACTTCTAACTAACTCTTTGAACTCTCCAAAAATAGGTCTCGAAGAACAACTCCTTGAATCTATCCCAGATCATCACTCCTGGCCCTTCACGAGTTTTATTGGCCTGCCACCAATAACTAGCTTCTACTTTCAACATGAAAGTTGTGAAAGCAGTCTTCTGATCATCCAATACCCTAGCGACATCGAACACCTTTTCTATCTCCATAATCCAGGTTTGTGCTTCGACTGGATTCATGGATCCACAAAATTTAGGTGGTCCAACCGCCTTGAAATCCTTAAACGTTGTACCATGGTTTTGTGGTTGATTCTGTAACGCTCCTGTCAGTAGTGTCACTAATTGTTGAACGGGATTACCATCAACATTGCCGTTATTGGTTCCTTCAGTGGTTCTTTATCGTGCTGGTTGATGTCTGGGAGGCATTTTCTGTTAAAAGTAAATTCATTAGATTATTATTCAATTCTTTTAAGTAATTTCTACTTAACTTGTCCCCAAAAAGAATTAACCACATAACACATAACACTTTGAATAAAGTAACAACTTTTATTTATTCATAATCTTTTTGAAAACATAAACAATAGCATCACTGCTACCTACATTACTTTCCTGAACTACAAACGTTTCAGGGCAACATCATAGTCATATCCCATAAGTTGCATAACACTTGGGATTTACAATTTATTTAACCTTTCACTCATCGTACAACAGCTACGATGTTCTATTAAGATACTTCTTAGCCCTATCACATTCTTCCTCCATGACTCGAAACATTGTTCTACGATCTAACACGAATGATGGCAGCATCTCGAACTGAATCGGATATCCCATGACCTGATCTTGAGCTCGATTAATTGCGGTATTTAATAATTTATCCATCTCTTCCATCTTCATCCTCTTTGCTTGCGTGTCTCTTGCTGCTAATCTTATTCGTTGAAAAGCTTCCTCATAAGAATCTTAAGCTCTTGCCCTCTTAACAACTTCTTCTCTCAGCTTGTTCTTCAGTTCCACGACAATCTCGATCAGTTGTTCCTTCTCTCCTTCATTATGTACTAGTTTTTCCTTGAAATTTGTCAGTCGTTCTTCACGTTCCTGGATCTCGCCGTCTTTTTGTGTCATTACTGTCTGTTGTTCAGCTACTATCTCTTGTAACTCCTCGACAATATCTTGAAGTTCCACATTGCGGTCATGCACCTCATCGTATATACGGCCAGCTATCGAGTTAAGTGAAATCCTTTCCTCCTCGTCCTCTACATACTCATCCTCCTGGGGTAATTCAATGGGATCCTCCTCATCTGTTTCCACGTCATCATCCTCATCTTTAACTACTGTGACCAACGGGGCTGACTCCCATGGCAGTAGTTGTTCCCAAACTACCTGAATGTCGCGAGGCTCCTCCACTATAGGCATTTGAGTTCCCTACTCCCTAGCCTGACTGGATTCTCTGACATTAGTCATCCTGACAACAAAGTTTTAAAGTTTTAATTATTATTCATTTCTACTCGACACTCACGAGTACATAAACTATAAACACATAAGCACATAAGTGTTTTATTACTTTTTCCTTAAAACTCGATAAGAGTTATCTCCACTATCTTTTCAAAAGTTACTTCCTAAGGCTTTACCCCACCTAAGGTTTATAACCTAAAGCTTTGATACCAACTTGTGACACCCCCAAATCCTAGTACTTCATTTCCTCAAGATTTGGTGTTCACTTAATCAAAACATTCATTTCTAACTACCCAATCATAATAAAATTGAATAATAAAACCTGCCCATACAGGAATAAACTTAAATAAAAATATCCCAGGTTATCTAACCTTTAATCATCATTCAAATGGGGATAACATTACATAACTTCTTTAAAAATAAAGTCTAAGATTATCATAATAAAAGTCTAAGATTTGATGTTTTAGGTGATGAAAATTATATTCGTTCTGGGTGCGAAGAGGAATTTAGAATCAAAATTATGATTATGAGTTATTCATATGATTGTGGACAGGAATTGTTGCTTGATGTTACAGGGATAAAACATTATTAGTGGACTTTTAACATGGAGAAGATAATAGACCTGATGGTCTATTTGACTCTTCTAATGGGTTGCTCGTTCCGCTGCAACTATGGTTGAAAACTTTTATCATCTACCATATGTTCTAAATCTCTGATTTATTAATGATGAAGGCTATTGATGGTGTAAATTAGCTTTAGTCATGATATTCTTTACTGGGCTAGTTGTGCTCACCCTTTCTGCTTCACAATTCCTTTCAGGTAATAAGAGTGTTGCCGGATCGAGTGGGGATAACAGGAGAATAGAACGGTGGTCTCTAGCTGTGGAGGTTCTCCCTAAACAGTATAAAAATGTGTGTTGTATTCTATATATCATTTAGTAGTAATATTTGGTGAATCAAATAGGGTGAGGCGAACCTAACTTTGGAAGGGTGTTTTGCCATTATCATACAAGATGTCTAATGACATACAACCTCGTATTCTCATAAGACATGGTTGTGCACATCCCCTTGCTGATTATATCTACGAGCACTACCTGTATGATCTTGGAGTTTATTTGAAATATAATTTTCACTTGGAGACAACAGAGATATTTATATGTCAAGAGAAGACTCATCATTGGAAAGAAGATGATAGTAATCTTCTTATTTTTCTTTGGGGACTTTTGGGTCAACCAAGGATAATTATGTGGGCATATGATATCTATCATAACCTAAACGCATGGTCTCCCATGTACGAAGGTTTCCTTGAGCACTTCCCAAAGATTTTAATTTCTAAAACAGTTTTTGACTTTACTTTTATGTAAAGTATCATTGTAAGGTTGTGGTCGAGGTACCATGAGAGTTACATACATTTGTATTAAAACTCATAGTTAACTGTGGTAGTATTCTATACGACAGCTCAACAGTTATATAAATGAAGTTGTATTTGAATTTTGTACTATGTATCTGACGACTCAGAATGGGTGATGTATACCTAATTTTGGGAGCGTCACAGTAGGTATCAGAGCTTAAGGATATAGTCGATGGCGGAGATAAGAGTCTAGAACTAGGAGAGGAAAGACGAGTTATATACTTCGCTAGTGTGTGACTTACCTAAGCTGAAATTGTTTACTTGATAAGTTAACAAATTATGATATGTCTATTAACCTTTGTTTTGAAGCTATATTCTAGAATGATATCTGAAATACAGGAGATGAGAAATGGTAAAATCATGATAGTAAGGAAATTACCGGGAAGGTACAATCTGAAAAAAAAGAAAGATATTCTTATCTCCTCGAATATCAGGTATGTACGTAAATTTTGAGGGAGAAATTTCATAAGGATGGGTAATTGTGAGACCCCGAATTTTATGAAATAAAAGTATTCAATTTTTTTTATTTTGGTAAATAGTTAAATTGATAAAAGTTTAAAGTTAAGGGTAATATGTGAATTTCTTTTTTGAAAAGTATGCAAGTTGTCTATTTTGGTAAATAGTTAAATTGATAAAAGTTTAAAGTTAAGGGTAATATGTGAAATTTTTTTTTTGAAAAGTATAAAAGTAGTATGCACACAAGCCAAACATGTTTGATGATAAAGCATATACTTTGTAAACAATCTTATTCATTTATTAATAAAAAATATTAATTTATTAAAGGCTTTTAATTATCTACATGATGCTATTTTATAATATGTGATAAACCCATAGTTTTAAGCAATGCTTTTAGAATAATGATGATGATCATTCTAATGAGATCTAAATTCTTAGAAAGCTTAAAACTAAAATAGTTCCCAATCGTTGGATTACTAAATTGGGGATTAGTGAATCCGGATAGATTGGTACATACGTTGCTTGCTCATTGGATGAGGATGATTGATCTCATGATCATTTGTGTGGAGACACTAAAGCAAGTATGTAGGTGCTTATTAGAGAATAAGTTCACTGAACGTGACTCGCTAAGGAATACCTAATGGAGTTTTACTTGCATGTCAATAGGAATTCCTGTAGTGATAGTAGTACAAGTGATCTTTGGACTTGAGATCATCATAGTATCTTGTGTATGATGAGTTATACTTTGACTTATTCCTTAAGACCCTTAGGGTATATCAAAGGATATGCTTGGGTATAATAAGTTATACATGGAGATAATGTATGATCAATAAAGAATCTACCACTTCTAGTAAAAGAAGAGAAATGTCCTATGTGATTCGATAAATGACAACCCAGTAGTCCTTGGCCAAGGCAGAATGAAATTAGAAAGGAGTTTCTAATTTGTATTATTTGGAGTTGTGCATTTAAGAGTCGAAATACATATAATTAAATAAAATAAGACTTGACAGAAATTCCATGTCTTATATTTAATTGGGACATTGTATGGTGGAAGGATTGAATTGTACGGTAACTATTTACTCAAAGGTTCTTTTATGATTAATGTTGAAATCTATATTATCTGGAAAGTCGTTGATCGCTAGGGAGGCTTATCCCTATTGTAGAATAAATATTATTTATTTAAATAAATTATTAGTTTAATTTATTTATTTAAATAAGATTAGAATTGTTCTAATTGATTTATTCACAACCGGTTTAATATGGAGAACCTAAAGGGTCACACCATAAAAGGAAGAATAATTATTTAAGAAGTTAATGGCATAATCATAATAATAAGTTAAGTATATTTAATTTAATCTATGGTGATAGAATAAATTAAATAGCTTAATATTTATTATTTAATATTTTAGAAATATTAAATATAAATTAATAAGAGGAGTCTTATTATTATTATTACTATTATTATTATTTAATTCCTAAAGGAGTTTGGGAATTAATTAATAAAAGTACTCTCAAATATCCTAATAGGATTAGGAGGTAAATTAATTAAAAGAGTTTAATTAATTATCCCTAATAAGATTAGGGAGCTTAATTAATTAAAAGAATTTTCCTTAATTGTTAAGGAGAGTTGCCTACATCTATAAATAAGAGGAGTCTTATTATGGGTAAAAGGGTTGTTGACGTATTATTAGAATACGTTATTCCAATGGTTGGAGAGTACGCCCCTTTTTCTATAGAGATAAAAAACTAGGGTTTGAGCCAAAACCCATCTTCTTGAATTTTGTTCTTCCTTGGTGGATCACCTCTAGAGGCCAAACACTTAGGTGGCTAACGTTGATCAAAGGAAGGAACCAAACCCGGTGGATTCAAGTTGAACGCGAAAGGATTTGGAGGTGAACTTGTACATGAGGAAGCTCGGTCTTCAAGGGAATGATTTTATTCTTTATCTTTTCATTTAATTAATAATTGTGCATAAAGGGTGATCCGGGTATATAGTTTGTAAAATTTTAAAACTCTGATTTTCCACGCTTCCGCATATTTATGCAATTTGATTGCGTTCTTGAATATTACAAACCTAACAGTGGCATCAGAGCCAAACCTTTATGTGAATTATTAATTATTTTAATTTAATATGTATATTGATATGTGTTTAGAACAATTTAATTGGGCATAATTTTATTGTATAAAATTTATTTAAAATTAATAAAAAAAAGGCCGTAATTTACTGTAACGTGTTCTTGGCTATTTTTTGTTCTTCAAAAACCGATCCTCGCGAATCATGCAATGAGGGGAGCACGTGAATCAATCTTCATAGCCGGCAGGAGATATTTGCTAACTTAAGTTAATATTATATATATTAATTAAGTTAATATTATATATATATATATATATATATATATATATATATATATATATATATATATATAATAAATCTCCTGCACGTGAATCATTCTGAATGCTATTAAGTTATGGCTTCACGGAATTTTTTTTATTATTCAAAATGATTCTTATGATATACGGATATAAATATATATATATATATATATATATATAATAATTTTATAATTAAAATAAAAGTTTATTTTAATAATAAAATAAAAGGTTTATTTTAATATTAAAATTAAATTTCATGCTAACTAATTAGAGTTGGAATTGAATTCCATGATAACTAATTGGAGTTGAAATTATAATTTATGTTTCCTAAAATAAAGGAATTTATTTGTGAATAGGAAAGTGAATCCATCTTTCCTTAAATAAAGAAGTTTATTTAGATATGAAATAAGATTTCATATTATTCAAAATAAAAGAGTTTATTTGTGAATAGGAAAGAGAATCCTAATTTCCCTAAATAAAGGAGTTTATTTAGATATGAAATAAGATTTCATATTATTCAAAATAAAGGAGTTTATTTGTGAATAGGAAAGAAAATCTGTGTTTCCTTTTATAAAGGAGTTTTTTTTACATGGAATTGGATTCCATAATTAATTAAAATAAAGGAGTTTATTTTGATTAAAATAAAATAGTTTATTTTATTCAAAATTGTATAAATTAAAATAAAATAGTTTTATTTTGATTTAAATTTGGATTAAAATAAAAGAGTTTATTTTGATTCAAAAATAGATTTTATACTAACTAAATTTGCCCATTAAATGATATCAATATATATATTAAATGTTTATTATTCATGAGATGAATATTATTTATTGATACATATGGTGATGTGTATGATAATAAATGGGATTGATTATGGACTATTGACCAATGTGATTGGATTTTATTTTAGTTGGATGCATGAATGTATGAGTTTTATTAAAATGGGGTCTGCGTACCTCGTCTTCTCTAAATTTTTCTTAATGTAAATTCTATCTCCCTCCTATGTATTTCCCCTTGACTGCTGATCAAGGTTTCTATTTTTTTTAAATAGTTTTGTAATAGGAATAATTATAATTAATTTTGAAGAATTGAAGATCAAGGATCAAGGAGCGCTTGAAGACCTGTTTGTAATGGAGCCCGGGTTTAAATGTAATAGTTATATTTAAATATTAATTCTTGCACCCCTAGAGTTTGACCTTTTGGTTCACTTGGTGGCTCTAGTGAACCAAACTAGAATAAAAGTTCATAATCAATCCAGGTAGAATATAGTATTCTATATGTGCATGCTTATACTATATATATTATATATTATGCAAACATGCTTCGCATGTTAATTAATATGACGCGTATTTTATATATATATGTGCATACGCGCTAAACAAGATGAGACAAATTAATAGCAAACCCCTCAAATATTTTATATTAAGTTGTAACGTTCAAAAATATTTGGAATATCGAACGTCGCCTTCTAGCATGATAGAAACAATAGAGTATTGAATATTTAATATGAGTTTGTTGTGCACACACAAGGCGAGTATTAAATATTTAAGATGTTATTTTTATTACATATGATGTTTATAAGGAATTGAACGTTACTGCTTTGTTGTGCACACACAAGGGCTGTAGTTTTCTCTTCACTTATATGGAAATGCTGGGTCTGACTTAACTTATATCATTTTAGTTCGGATGTGCACACACTTGACCATTATGATTTAAGAGGCAAAATACAAGGAGTTACATAGTTGATGTAATTGACAAGAGTTGTCTACCTATTTAATTATATATAGTTTGTTGTGCACACACAAGGCTATATACATTTGAAATGGGATCCTTATTCTCACTTGCATATCTTTAATTAGATATTGTCGAACTATATATATTGAGGGTAATATAGTTTGAAGAAAATAGTGGGAGATACCAATTTAAAACAAGACCTAATTTATTTTGGTAATTAATAAAAGAATGTATGCTAAAATGTTGTTAATTATAAATTCATTTACAGAATTTTACAATGTCTAAATTACTATCACTGCGTAGCATATTAGATGCTAAATTAACCGGACCGAATTAAACGGATTGGTTAAGGTAATTGAGAAAAGTTCTCACGGCTGAAAAGTTATCTTATGTCCTTAATACGCCTATCCCTGCAATGGTTGCAGACAATGCCTCTGAGGAAGATATTGCTACTTTTAGAAAGTGGCTAGATGATGCATAGTTGGCTCAATGCATCATGCTCGCATCCATGAGTAACGAGCTTCAGCATCAGCATGAAACTATGGATGCTCCTATTATATTCCTGCACATCAAGTAGTTGATGGTGAGGAAAGTAGGACTGATAGATATCAGATATCTAAGGAGCTCTTCCGATCTAGAATGGCCAATGACACTATAGTACAGACAAAAGTCCTTATCATAATCAATTTGATTGATCAATTAGGACAAATGGGTTTTGTCATGGATGGAGAGTTGAACCAAGATTTGATCTTGCACTCACTCCCGGACTCCTTTCACAATTGTTGTCAATTTTTTTTTTATATGAACAAACTAAAGATCAGCCTCGCTGATTTGCTTAACATGTTGAAAAATATTGAGAGTCACTTTCCAACCAAGAAAAATCATGAATTACTGGTAGGGGCCAAAGGATCTTCTGAAAAGAAGAACGATTCTAAGAAGGTAAATAGAAAGGCAAAAATAAAGGATAATAAGAACAAAACTGATACGGATAGCAAAGGAGTTTTCTTCCACTGCAATAAGCCTAGACACTGGAAGGAAACTGCAAGAAGCATCTTGCAGAGGCTAACCAAAGAAGCTTAGTGAAGTTTCTGTTACAAATACAATTTTGTTCATGATTTAAAATAAATTTTTCTTTAAGTCAAGGTTCTACTTGGGTATTGGATACCAACTTTGGTTATCATAAATATAGATTTATGAAGGGACCAAGCAGAAGTAGAAAGCTAAACAAAGATAAGTAATCCTATGTGTGAGAAATGAAACAAAGGTTGCTACATTAGGCATAGAAACTTATAGTTTAGCAATGCCTACGGGCAAGTCTATTAAGTCAATAAGTTGTTATTGTATTCCAGTTCTTGTTGGAAATATTATTTCCATTTTATTGTTGGACAATGAAATCTTTGGTATTATATTTAAGAACAATTGTTGTTCTATTTATAATAATAATGTTTTGTATAGAACTGAAATATTACTTAATGGATTTTGTATACTTGACTTACGTGAAAAATATATATTTTCAAATTGAACAAACTAATATAAGAAAAGGAGATGATCATTCAAAGAGTTGAATGTATGTATTTGTTGAAATACAAGTGTAAATTATTTGAAAGGTTCAAAGAATTTAGAAGTGAAACAAATTGACAAAGTATTAAGATTCTTTGATTAGATCAAGGAATAAATACTTTTGTAATAAGTTTTTAGATCATCTCAAATGGTTTTCTCACAATAGACGCCTCCTGATACGCAATAATTGATTGATGTATTTGAAAGGAAAAATTGTACCTTGTTGGACATGGTATGGTCCATAATGATTTTACCGACATTCCAGTATCCTTCTAGGGTAATGTCCTAGAAATGGCTGCATATCTACGAAAAGGTAACCACAAAATCCAGCCCCAAGACTCCATAAAAGTTATGGACAGGGAGGATTCCTAATCTTAAGCATGTTAAGATAAGGGGTTGTCCATCTTATGTGAAAAATGTTTCAAATGGATAAGCTTGGGACAAGATTTGACATGTACAAATTTGTGGGACATCCTAAAGTAAGTTTAGGGTATATGTTCTATAATCCTACTTAGCAAAAGGTGTTTGTTGCGAAACATGCTGCCTTTTAAGATAAAGGTGTTTATCATTGAAGGGGCTAGTGGGAGGATAATACATCTTGAAAAGTTCAAGAACCATAAAACACTACAAGTCAAATAAGAGGAACCTATAGATAGACCTATTGTACCACAACCGAATCGTAAATCTGGAATAGTACCGAAGATACCTAGGAGGTATGGATTCATCATGGATGATGATGATGAGGTACGTATCATAGAAGATGATGATCCAGTTACATACGATGAGGTAAGAGTTGTAGACACTCAGAGAAATGGATTGAAGCAATCTTCTCAAAAATGGAACATTCATTTTGATATGATAATCAAAAGAGTTTGATTTTATCAAAAATAAGAATAAACCTAGTGTGTACAAAAGGGTCAGTGGGAGCGTCGTGACATTTCTGGTATTATATGTTGATATAATACGGATAAGGAATGACATGCCAATGCTAAAATCAATAATGATAAAGTTGTCTAAACATTCCTCCATGAATGATTTGGGAAGAGTATCTTAATTGGAGATGCAAATCTATATAGATAGATTTAAAAGGATGCTCGGCTTAACCCAAAAACGTATATTCATTTGATGCTAAAGTCGTTTAGCATGGCAAACTCCAAGAGATGTCTCATGTTGATGAGCCATGGAGTGTATCTCTCTTAATAGTCCCCATAGACTCCAAAAGAGAGATCGCATGAGTGACAATCATTTATGCAATGAAATATACGCAACCTGATGTTGATCAGTCATATTCTGGAGAAGTTCACTGTGAGACAGTGAAAAATATCTTAAAGTACTTAAACAGCACTAAGGATGTGATATAATTCATGGCGGGTCTGAATTAAAACTAGAGGGCTTAACAGACTCAAGTTTTTCAGACAGACCAAGACGACAGAAAATCCACTTTAAGGTAAAGGGTTACCTTGAACGGTGGTGCAGTGAATTGGAAAGGTTCCAAACAGCAAAGAGTTGTTGGTTTAGTGATAAAGATAAAGTATATAGCTGTAAATGAAGCTACAAGTTGATTATTTGGATGAAAAGTTCATTACAGAACGAGGAATTGTTCCTAAGTCTCATCTTGGATCTAAACATGTGTTGTGGCACTTTCATTTGATTATAAGAATCATTGAAAGATGGGAAATCACTATAGAGATAGTGAACTCTCAAGAACAATATTACATATCCATTAACTAAAGATTATCCAACAGCAGGACAATCGTCACTTAGAGAAGAAGGGTATGAGATACCATGGCGATTTGGCTTTAGTGCAAGTGGGAGATTGAAAGTAGTATGCACACAAGCCAATCATGTTTGATGATAAAGCATATACTTCGTAAACAATCTTATCCATTTATTAATAAAAAATATTAATTTATTAAAGGCTTTTAATTATCTACATGATGCTGTTTTATAATATGTGATAAACCCATAGTTTTAAGCAATGCTTTTAGAATAATGATGATGATCATTCTAATGAGATCTAAATTCTTAGAAAGCTTAAAACTAAAATAGTTCCCAATCGTTGGATTACTAAATTGGGGATTAGTGAATCCGGATAGATTGGTACATACGTTGCTTGCTCATTGGATGAGGATGATTGATCTCATGATCATTTGTGTGGAGACACTAAAGCAAGTATGTAGGTGCTTATTAGAGAATAAGTTCACTGAACGTGACTCGCTAAGGAATACCTAATGGAGTTTTACTTGCATGTCAATAGGAATTCCTGTAGTGATAGTAGTACAAGTGATCCTTGGACTTGAGATCATCATAGTATCTTGTGTATGATGAGTTATACTTTGACTTATTCCTTAAGACCCTTAGGGTATATCAAAGGATATGCTTGGGTATAATAAGTTATACATGGAGATAATGTATGATCAATAAAGAATCTACCACTTCTAGTAAAAGAAGAGAAATGTCCTATGTGATTCGATAAATGACAACCTAGTAGTCCTTGGCCAAGGCAGAATGAAATTAGAAAGGAGTTTCTAATTTGTATTATTTGGAGTTGTGCATTTAAGAGTCGAAATACATATAATTAAATAAAATAAGACTTGACAGAAATTCCATGTCTTATATTTAATTGGGACATTGTATGGTGGAAGGATTGAATTGTACGGTAACTATTTACTCAAAGGTTCTTTTATGATTAATGTTGAAATCTATATTATCTGGAAAGTCGTTGATCGCTAGGGAGGCTTATCCCTATTGTAGAATAAATATTATTTATTTAAATAAATTATTAGTTTAATTTATTTATTTAAATAAGATTAGAATTGTTCTAATTGATTTATTCACAACCGGTTTAATATGGAGAACCTAAAGGGTCACACCATAAAAGGAAGAATAATTATTTAAGAAGTTAATGGCATAATCGTAATAATAATTTAAGTATATTTAATTTAATCTATGGTGATAGAATAAATTAAATAGCTTAATATTTATTATTTAATATTTTAGAAATATTAAATATAAATTAATAAGAGGAGTCTTATTATTATTATTACTATTATTATTATTATTTAATTCCTAAAGGAGTTTGAGAATTAATTAATAAAAGTACTCTCAAATATCCTAATAGGATTAGGAGGCAAATTAATTAAAAGAGTTTAATTAATTATCCCTAATAAGATTAGGGAGCTTAATTAATTAAAAGAATTTTCCTTAATTGTTAAGGAGAGTTGCCTACATCTATAAATAAGAGGAGTCTTATTATGGGTAAAAGGGTTGTTGACGTATTATTAGAATACGTTATTCCAATGGTTGGAGAGTACGCCCCTTTTTCTATAGAGATAGAAAACTAGGGTTTGAGCCAAATACCATCTTCTTGAATTTTGTTCTTCCTTGGTGGATCACCTCTAGAGGCCAAACACTTGGGTGGCTAACGTTGATCAAAGGAAGGAACCAAACCCGGTGGATTCAAGTTGAACGCGAAAGGATTTGGAGGTGAACTTGTACCTGAGGAAGCTCGATCTTCAAGGGTATGATTTTATTCTTTATCTTTTCATTTAATTAATAATTGTGCATAAAGGGTGATCCAGGTATATGGTTTGTAAAATTTTAAAACTCTGATTTTCCACGATTCCGCATATTTATGCAATTTGATTGCGTTCTTGAATATTACAAACCTAACAAAGTATGCAAGTTGGTGTATAATATTCGATTGGTCGGGGAATATTTTTTTGTCGGGGAATATCCATACCATTGTACAATTATTGGTGGACCCCACAACGGAATTATTGTCGGATTGAGAAAACGACAAAGATATTTTATAAAAATAACGGCGGAAGTTTTATCGTTAACTGTTGAAACACCCGGTGTTAAAAGTACAGTAATACGCGTGGTTGCATAGTACCACACTGTATTTATTATTGATGCTTACGTGAGAAGTCACTCAGTTTTGTTTTATTAGTATTATTAATGTAATAAAACAGAAAAGTTTTTTATATAAAATAGAATACTTTTATAAAGTTATTCGTTTTATTAGACTATAAATATAATATATAATATTCTATTATGCATAGTATTTTGCATAGTAATATCTTTTTATTTAAAACAGAATACTTTTATAAAGTTATTTATTTTATTAGAAAATAATTAGAATATATTATATTTTATTATGCATAGTGTTGCATAGTGCCTGTATAGTGTTTTGCATAGTAAAATCTTTTTATATAAAACAGAATACTTTTATAAAGTTATTCATTTTATTAGATTATAAATAGAATATATTATATTTTATTTAAAAGATTTTGCTTTAAATATGGACCGTCCGATTAAAAGTAAATCAATCTGGACCGTTCATGAATTAGTTACTATACAGTCCATTCTTCTATAAATAGAAGCTCATTCCTTCATTATTTCTTACGAATTCACTGAAACTCTAGAGAGTGAAACTATAGAGATAGTTCTTCTTCTATAATCTTGAGCGTATTTCTTTAGAGTTTAAGAAAGCTTTGAGCATAGTGCAAGTTTTCTTCGAGTATATCCTCGCCCTACCAGTCGAAATACGCTTCTTTTACGGTAATGTATATTATTTGTTGTACTCGTAAGGGATATTATTCTTTCGTATTCATGAAGAGAGTTATTTTCTTTCAATACTCGTAAGGGATATTATTTGTTGTACTCGTAAGGGGTATTCTTTCTTTCTTATTCATAAAGAGAACTTCTGTTATTCCATTCTTTATTATTCTGTTGGAATAACCTGTATACGCGGGCTCCCTATACTTGGTGAAATTCTTCTGTTATTCCATTTTTATTATTCAGTTGGAACATCCTGTATGTGAGTTTTACGCCGGACCTGGTTTCGTCTTTATTATTCTGTTGGAATATCCTGTATGTGCATTTTACGCCGGACTTGGTTCCGTCTTTATTATTCTGTTGGCACATCCTGTCGGTGCGAATTTCGGCTAACCTGGTTCCATTATTTATTATTCTGTTGGGAATAACCTGTCTGTGCAGTCTATCACACACATAGTGAATCCTCATGTTATTCCATTCTTTATTATTCTGTTGAAATAACCTGTCTATGTGGATTACCATATGCATGGTGAATGATCCTTTATATTCATTCCTTATTAAATGCTGGAAATGATCTGTCTAAGTGGATTACCGCATGGCTGCGAAAATCCATTTATAGTTTCATATATTCTATTATACTAAGTTGGTTAAAGTTTTGACTTCTATACTCCATGAAATTAGTGGAATATCCTTGATATTTGTGCTTCATCCAATATCTTTTCATTAAAATATTCTTCTGAGCATTCTTGAATTTTACTCTACAAAGAAGTATCATGTTGACAATTTGGACGTTATTGGTTCCTGGATAAATTAATTCTTGAACTTATTTTATTGAATTATTTTGTCATTGTCATCATCCTCATGTTTATATTATGTTGAAAGTCATCTGTGGCCTGTAGTGCATAGATGGACTTGGTGTGATTATGACCAGGGATGATTCGGTATAATCATGACCGTAATGTTACAAATGATGTGGAAAAAGTCCGCATTGGCCCGTAGTGCATTACTGGACAGTTTTTGGAATGAATATGGCTATGGATTCTCTTCGGCCATGGGTGCAAAGATGAATTATTTTATGGCATGATCAGGACCGTTGATGAAAACAGGATTATCTTTGGCCCGTAGTGTATGGATAATTCGTGGTCGTGATACTAATGAATATCATTGGCCTGTAGTGCAGGGATGATTCGATGGTGTGGATTAATTATTGAGCTGAGTCTCAGCGATGAAATATTAATTCATGGATGTGATAATAATGAATATCTTTGGCCGTAGTGCATGGATAATTCATGGATATGATACTAACAAATATCCTTGGTCGTAGTGCATGGATAATTCGATGATGTGCATTATTTATTAAGTTGAGTCTCAGTGATAAAATATTGGTTATATACTTTTAATTTGTAGAAGATAGTAGATATCATGCTCTACTTGACTCTTCTAAAATACAGTTGTATGTCTTTGGCTTGTAGTGTAGAGATGAATTGTTAATGAATATCTTTGGTCGTAGTGCAAAGATGAATTTATTATTATCATTATGAGCAGGAATTGTGATTTGGTATAACCATGATTTTTGATGTTTTAGGTGATTAAAATTATCTTCGTTCTGGGTGCGAAGAGGAATTTAGAATCACAATTATGATTATGAGTTATTCATATGGTTGTGGACATGAATTATTGCTTGACTCTTCTAATGGGTTGCTCGTTCCACTACAACTATGGTTGAAAACTTTTATCATCTACCATATGTTCTAAATCTTTGATTTATTAATGATGAAGGCTATTGATGGTGTAAATTAGCTTTAGTCATTATATTCTTTACTGGGCTAGTTGTGCTCACCCTGTCTGCTTCACAATTCCTTTCAGGTAATAAGAGTGTTGCCGGATCGAGTGGGGATAACAGGGGAATAGAACGGTGGTCTCTAGCTGTGGAGGTTCTCCTTAAACAGTATAAAAACGTGTATTGTATTCTATACATCATTTAGTAGTTATATTTGGTGAATCAAATAGGGTGAGGCGAACCTAACTTTGGAAGGGTGTTTTGCCATTATCATACAAGATGTCTAATGACATACAACCTCGTATTCTCATAAGACATGGTTGTGCACATCCCCTTGCTGATTATATCTACGAGCACTACCTGTTTGATCTTGGAGTTTATTTGAAATATAATTTTCACTTGGAGACAACAGAGATATTTATATGTCAAGAGAAGACTCACCATTGGAAAGAAGATGATAGTAATCTTCTTATTTTTCTTTAGGGACTTTTGGGTCAACCAAGGATAATTCTTTGGACATATGATATCTATCATAACCTAGACGTATGGCCTCCCATGTACAAAGGTTTCCTTGAGCACTTCCCAAAGATTTTAATTTCTAAAACAGTTTTTGACTATACTTTTATGTAAAGTATCATTGTAAGGTTGTGGTCGAGGTACCATGAGAGAGAAAGGGGTTTCTCCTTTCCAGCGTTTCTCCTTTCCAAAGGAGTTCTTGCGGAATAGAAAAGTTAAATCCAGAATAAAAATGCCACGCGATTGAGCAAAACAGCATGCAATCATGGTCTTCTCAAATGAAATTTTGAGTCAGTACATTGCTCATTGGTAATCACCCAAACAAGAGGTATACCTTTCTGATGATCTCAGTTGTCACAAATCACATACGGAAATACCTTGTACAGGTCTGATGCCGCCAACTCCGGGTCGTTACCCTAAGTGAGTCCCCGACGGGGGTTACAACGTATATCCCCAATGGGGGTTACAACGCATGCTCATCTGTTGACACACAAATCAGTGAAGGTTAAACAGCCTTGACATCATGATAACCGAGGGAAACAAACCCAACAGAGCATCGGAATCCATCCGATGACCAGCCGCTGCTACACACATCAGCGATGGTTACAACGTATATCCCCGACAGGGGTTACAACGTGAAGCCCCGGCAGGGGATTACAACGTACATTCAAGCTGTTGACATATATATCAATGAAGATCAAGCAACCTTTGCGTTATTTCAGCCGATAGCGATGAAACCTATCAGAGCTCTAGAGCTATTTGAGGATTTCATGCTCGATTGCTCATATTCCCCAGTGGATCCCCGGCGGGGGTCACAGCGCAATGTTCCGTTGATTAACATGTCAGCGAAAGTCAAGCAACCTTGACGATCTACTCACATAGTCTCAGTCATTGATTTACACGTCAGCAAAGGTCAAGCAGCCTTGACAGTATGTCCTACAGGATCTTTCAGCCGTTAATTCACATGTCGGTGAAATACACATCAACGAAGGTCAAGCATCCCTGACAGCATTTGATATTGGCAGTAAATTCAACAGAATCTTGACATGTCCTGGCGATACCAACCAGGAAAGGTCAATGTTATCAAAGAGGATAGATGATGGAATATGTTATACACATCCTCAAATAGACCAATCTTTATCCCCACGGATCTCTTGCACATAAGAGGTACCTCTTCAGGATCAAGTCGTTATCAAGAACATAGGAATTTGGTGATAACTCCAACATCAACATCCTAACAGATTTGGCTTGCACGTCAAATCTGGTCAGCATTGCCAATCCCCAGTTGAAGCAATAGGGATCCAGCAATCATCCCCAGCATGTTAGGATACAACCCCGCACACATTCATCATACATTTGCATCATTTTGCTACCTATAGTACCATGTTTGTCTTGTTGTGTTTCAAGTGTCTAGGATTCTTTATCCTACCCATGCATCGCCATGCATGAGTATGATAAAGAGGGGCATCTGTAGACACTTGAAATTATCTATACTATTATTACTAACATTACAGGAGGACAGATTCGTCTTTTAAGAGAGAAACCTAAAATATAATCCATACCGGATACCGGAAGCTCAGCATCAACCCCGGAGCCCACTGTGGGAGTAACAGTTCCAACCTCGGATATAACCCAGAGGCATGCAGATCTAATACTGAAACACACACCGAAGAAGACCGGTTAATCTCGGAGATATCTCTGATGTATCCAGTCTGAGTCCCAACCATGGGAATAGCCACCAACCTTGGTGATAACCCCAAGGAATGCAGTTTCGGCGATAACCCTGGAAATGGTTATTTCAAATGCGACCAGCTTCAATCTTGGCGCTCACAGCGAGATACATTGTACCAACCCGGCGATAACATCGGGAAGACATGCATAACTTAAAGATGACAATAAAGACCTTCAACAATTACAGTAGTCCAATCTCAGCGAAGTCTGAGCAACGTCTGCTTTATCAGCCCAATCCGGCGATAACACCAGTGAGGGGCGACATCGTCATCTAGCCAACGTGATACCATGCCACATCGTCTCAACATCTCTACGTAACGATGTCCCATAAGACTAATCAATCCCGAGTGACTATTGTGTGGGGTAACGGATGAATGTTGAAGCTTGAAGACCGGAGGGCATCGTCCCGTCTTCAATGACTTTGTACAAGCTTTAATCCCATTTTATCATACAACTCTTGACAACGGCGGTCCAAAATAGGTCCTGTACACCTCAAACAGATGCCCGGATTGCACTTCTAAAAGTGTGGGTGGACATTATAGTGCCAGAGTGCATGTACTTCGAGATGACCTGACCCAAAAAACCCAGGCCAACCCGGGTTGCCTCTGGTACACCTGCGGCTAAATTGCCTATAAATAGAGGGCTTGGGCTGCCCATTTTGTAAGAGAAAAAGGCAAAGAAGTCCTGTCCAATTTGCTCTGCACTAACCCCATGCAATGTACTTTCTCCTTTTAAACACCTGTGAGCTCATATATAGCCCCTTTGGTACCTTCAAAAGTCAGTGTTTACCCACTCTAAAGATATAGAAGTCTTCTTTGGCAGTCAGCTGTAAGCCTTCTCACACATTTTGGTGTCTTTCTCTTCATCTCTGCACACACCCTTCTACACGTTGAGAGTCATGTTGTTTTTTTTGCCCAAACTTTGGTCCGTGGTTTCATTTTAGTCTGTATATATACATATTATATATATATATATATATATATATATATATTGACTAACATTATCGAGTTATGCCTTGATTAAGCCTAGGCTTCGGTCTGGAGCGTTTATTTGCTTTAATATATATATATATATATATATATATATATATATATATATATATATATGTACATTTATATATTAACTGTGTGTAGAACTTTGTTCGATGAGCCTAAACTTCGGTCTGGTGCGTTTATTGCTTTAATATATATATATATATATATATATATATATATATATATATATATATATATATATATATATATATATATACCTTTATATATATTAACTGTGTGTCGAACTCTGTTCGATGAGCCTGGATTTTACATCCGATGCGTTTATTCGCATTTATATATATATATACTTATATATATGAACTATGATCGAACTCTGTTCGATGAGCCTGGATTTTACATCCGGTGCGTTTATTGCTTATATATATATATTTCGTCCCACCTTGAGTTTACTTCGTGGTGGTTGATCACTTTTACAGCTTTCTTTATGTTTCGTCCTGCCAGGAGTTTACTTCATGACAGTTGATTACTTTGTACAGCTTTATTTACATTTTGTCCCGCCTGGAGTTTCCTTCATGGTGGTTGACCATATTTACAGCTTTATTTACGTTTTGTCCCGCCTGGAGTTTCCTCCGTGGCGGTTGATAGCTTTTAACAACTTTATTTACATTTCTGATCCCCTATGGAGGTGCTTCGTGGTTGGTGATCATGTCTGTATATATATATTTATAGCTTTTATATATATACCTGCTTACTGCTTTCATACAAATTGCACTATTCTGTGCGCCTAGGAATCATGTGATCACAGATTCATCCCATTGAATCTAGATTCGGTTCCCGTGATAGACATTTTTAGCTGTAAGAAACTTGTAAATTATTCTGCGTTGTCTGAATTTCCTCAGATGGTTTCCATACCCACGAGGAAGTCGGCATTATTTTGTATATTATTTTCATACGGATGCCTCGCATCTGTCAAATAAAATCAATCAAGTCGAGCACTTAATAAAATGGGAGTGTAAAAGGTCTCAATTACTATTGAGCATCAGGGTTTGAAAAAACCTCTTTTATAAAACATCACTGCCATATCTTGCTTAAAAGTGAATTCTTATATAAATTAAAACCCTGTGTATATAGGTGCGAACGAAGCCTCGCACTACTTCCAAATAACAGGACATTGACCCATATACACACACATTCAGATAATAGTTTCTTGAAAAGAGGCGGTCACTGTGGTAACACGGATGTCGAGGGGTGCCTAACACCTTCCCCCCGCATAACCAAGTCCCCAGACCCTAATGAATCTCGATTTCACCGACTCGTATAGCAGTGTGACATCATTGGGTCAATGTACAAACCTTTTCTCGGTTGTGTTAGTACAACAATTTAAAAAACTAGTTGGCGACTCTTAACACTCCATCGTCGACATTATACATGTCGGACCTTTTTCACTTGTTTTTTCAAACAAATCTCACCTAAAATGAGAACACCAAAGAACAAGTAATGGAAAGGGCATCCAAAAATCCTGACGTCGACAAAGGTCTCATTCTCAGCCTCAAGTTTGGATAGAAGATTAGTACTTAGAAGGGCTGTTTCAAGCTCTTCTTGAACTTTCTTCTTTTTCTTTTGAAGAAGTGAATGATCCTTAGACAAAACTCTGAACCACTTCATGTATTGATGTAGATCAGTGGTTATGCCATGCAGGGTGGTTCTTAAATCATTTATGTCTATATCAGGTGAGTTGAAGTCAAATACCTCATCGAGACTTACATCATATATGTTGAGGTTTCTTTTTTCCTTTTCTTGTTTGGCCATTAGGCATTGATTAGCCATTTGTGGTTCTTCATCATCTCCGGAGTCAGCATTGGAGTCATTGTCTAAATCACTCCATGATCCTCCAGCTACCAGGCCTTTGTCTCTCTTCTAAGGCCTTTTTTGCCTTTATATTCCTTCTTTGCATGTGTTTTCTTCTTTAGTTCTTCTCTTAGAGGTTTGTTGCAGTTGGCAATAAAGCGGTCAGGCTTCTTGCAGATGTAGCATAGATCATTCATTTGCTCCTGGCTGCTGTAATTGCTGACCTTCTCTGACTTGCTGGGTTTTCCTTGACGCATGAACCTTCTTAATCTTTTCACCAGCATAACAAGGTCTTCATCATCGTCCTCATCATAATCATAGTCAATCTCGGTGTTGACCTTTGATGCACTTTCAGTTGCCTTGAGAGAAACACCCTTATCCTTCCTTCTTCCTTCTGATAGGGTTTCAGCTCGTTGAGTCAGCTCCAGTTCGTATGTCAGAAGATTGCCATATAGTTGTTGAACTGTCATCTCGTGAAGATTCTTTGACTCACTTATAGTAGTGGTTTTGGCATCCCACTTGCTCGGTAGGGCTCTCATGAACTTTATGATCAGATCTTTGTTAGGATAGATCTTCCCATATGCTCATAGAGAGTTGAGCAAAATGTTGAATCTCTTATAGGTGGCAGTCACATTTTCTACTTGAACATGAGTAAACATCTCATACTGCTGTGTAAGGAAAGATTCTTTGTTTTCTCTGACTTCT
This sequence comes from Panax japonicus, assembly GCA_020205505.1. Lineage (NCBI taxonomy): Eukaryota > Viridiplantae > Streptophyta > Magnoliopsida > Apiales > Araliaceae > Panax > Panax japonicus. The sequence goes on from CM035100.1 coordinate 26,466,784, forward strand.
TCAGTTCCTTCGTGCATGATCAACAATGTTTTCCAAACCTCCTTAGCTATTTTGATGTTGACAACAGTTTTGAACAGATTGTCTTCTAAGGATTGGAACAGGATATTCTTGAACTTTTTGTTAAGTTGGACAGCTCTCTCCTCGTTGTCTGTCCACTCTTCTTTAACCTTGATTTGTATTTTGTTTGGATCGTCAGTGGTTGGTGAAAGCTTCATTGGAATATAGGGCCCATTTTGAACGGTCTCAAATAGATCTTCATCTATTAAGTCTATATATGCTTGCATCCTGACTTTCTAGTTTGCAAATTTATCCTTGTTGCACATTGGTGGCTTACTGCCTCCTCCAGTTCTAGATTCGCTTGGTACGTGTGCCATTGGATCTACTAAAACTTGTAAGTTGTATAATAGAACTTGCTTTGATACCAATTGTTAGTTCCTAGTAGGCACAATAGTTATCTAGAAGGAGGGGTTGAATAGGTATTTAAAAAAAATTCGTTTTAAACTTGTTAGTTAATGATGATTAAAACTTAGCAGAATTTATGTTTGTTTTAATCTCTCTTGCAAAGTAGTGGAGTTATGAGAGTGAGGCAATTATAGCAGTTATGGCAGATATAGCAGTTATAGTATGAATATAAAAGACACAGTCGTTTTAAGTTGTTGAGAGCACTTAAAGCTCCTAGTCCACTCTTCTACTCAACGAGTAGGAAATCCACTAAGGATGTCTCTTACAACTTCTGAATCACACAGATTCCTTCTAGACCAGCAGTCTAGGAACTTCTTAGTTCACTTTTGAACTCTTCAAGTCCAGCAGACTTGGTTCTCTTACAGTTCACTTAGAACTCTTCAAGTCCAGCAGACTTGGTACTTTTCTTCAATTGATTGATAGATGTTGAGTTCTTGATTGTTACTACTCAGTTGCTGTTTAAGCACTTGTTCGAAAGAACTGAGTAGCTGAGTAAACTTTGCAATTTCTCAGATCGTAGAGTTGAACTTTAAGAGTTGTTCACGTTGTTTGTTCAATGCTTGCTTCTTTTTCACTCATCTGCTTGATTTGCATATATGTGATCTTTAAAACTATTCGTTGGATCCATCCATTGAAGCATTAAATGCATTTGACTTTTCTATTCTTTGATAGAGAAATTTCTGCATATCTTCTGAACTGTATTCTGGCCCACTGACACTGCAGACTGCTTTATCACCTAACACCTGAAAATGTGTTTCCCCCCTTACCAATGTTACTTTCCTTAGCTTCTTCAATACGCTTCTTTGTTGCATACTAAGGATATTTCTTATGACTTTGGGACTGGTGAGTACTGCAGCGTTTAGAATCCATTCCTCTTTTGTTGGAACCTATCTCCACACAAATTATTAGGCTCGACGTTTTCTGACACAAGACAGATGATACTCTACGATTCAGATCATGGTGACTTGTCGCCTTGGTGCCTGGTCTGATGCTATCAGCCGAAAGCACTACGATTTCTCTTAGGTCTTTGCACACTACGATATTTTCTTGCTTGAGTTGTAAACTCTACGTTTCTGAGAGCACTCTACGATTGTTGACTTGTAAAATCTATGTTTCCTTCAGCACGCTACGATCGTTAATTTGGTTTGGCAAACGTTGGGACCACTCTACGATTTTTGAAGAGGCCCTTCAAGGCAGGCACACTACAATCTTTGAAGCTCAACGTTTCTGCCTTGACTTCTACAATGTTGATCAGATTTATACACTCTGACTTCTTCGAAGCCTATCTATTACATCTCAAGATTAACCTAACAGCTTTGATCTTTCTATCTATACATTCTATGAAAGAATGATACACATTAAGAGCTTAAATCAACCTAACAAATTTGATCTATCACTAAGTCCTTGTACATATCTTACTTGAAGGACTTTACAAATAATCATGAGCATATACATTAAAACATCAAATCATAATATGCATTCTCCCAACAAATTGCAATTAATGCCTAATTATTTTCGCCCTCATATTTTCCTCGGCATAAATTGCATATAATTTTTATATTGATTGCGAGGTTTTGATAAGTTATAGTTAATCTATGATTTTTTTCATAACTTATGCTTGCCAATATTAATTATATGAATCATTATTTTTAAAGGGAAGGGAAAATAATTTGGAAATTGATTTAGGAAATAAGAAATTATTTATATGTTAATATTTGGTGGCTTCTGATTCCTAGGTATCTTTTCTCATTAATAGTTTCCGTTATTAATTAATAGTTTGTATAATTTAGTTAATAAATCTTCTCCACCATTTTTGTTTCTAATTTGCCTAAAATATTAATTAAGGATATACTAAAAAATTAATCTAGTCTCTGTGCGCTTAATATGTACTTGCCAGTTTTTCAGTTTGACACTGTGCACCTACAGTACATATTTTTATCACATCATATACTACAGGCCCCCACATGTCAGGCGGGGGCCCACAGTATGCATGTGAGTATTATGTGACAATTTTTTATGTGATAGTAGCAGGGTTAAATATACTTTTTCCCATTCTACTCCATCTCGGTTTAAAAATAAATCATTGAACTAAAAAAAAATTCATTCGACTCACTGAACTATAATTTTTTTACAAACTGTTACAAATTTTGTAAAATTGTTTGATTTTTAACGGATTGACAGATAGACTTTGTACATGTCATATATATATATATATATATATATATATATATATATATATATATATATATATATATATATGTCCATGTGGCATGTCATGGTGAAAAAAATAAATTAAATACCCAAAAGCCAACAATTAAAACTTGTTAACCAAATAAAATAATAGAAAAAAAACCAAATAAAAGCTTCTAACTTCACAATTATAAAATAGAAAAAATAATAACTTAAATGTGATATTATATATATATATATATATATATATTGCTAAAAAATTAAATTATTTTAAAAAAAATAAATTAAAAAGTTAAAATAATAATAATACTAATACTAATAATCCCTCCATTTCAAAATACTAGATTATTTTATATTTTTAAAGTGAACCTAAAATATTTAAAACTTATAAAAAATTATAAATTCATTAATTTTATATAAATATATTTATAAAAATTATACATTAATATATTTTATTATTAATTAATTTAATTAATATATTTTATTATTAATCAATAATTTGTATACTTTAATTTTCCTTAAAATCACCATTTTCATTAATTAAAAAAATTAAAAGGTAAAATTATAATTTTTATAGTATTAAGTTTCCTAAAATTATCTATAATTTTGTGAAACCAATGTTATAGCCGTTCGAAAATTGATATTGTCATATTATAATTATTAAAATATCAATACAGCACAATCACAGCACCAAAGGAATCATAATGAAAACAGTATTAATTAATTTGTTAAGGAAAATATCCACATAATCTATTAAATTAATAAAAAAGAATCAAACCCAAACAAATCCATCTGAATCTCTCATCTTCTCCCCTAAACAACGAACCCGATCAAGCTGGACCCGAAGATAACAGGAGCTCAACAACCCATGTGGGCCCCACCAGAAAGAAACACACTGCCCATATGTAGCTATCGGAATGTGAGACCCCAGATTTTATGAATAAATATTTAATTTTCTCGAAATAATTTTTTAATATTATAGTGTGGATTTGATATAACGTTACAGTTGTGGATAGTATTTATAAATTTTGCAAAGTAAACAAGTGGTTATATAATATTCTTTTTATTGGGGAATATCCGTACGACGGTACAATCATTGGTGGACCCCACAACGGAATTATTGTCGGATTGAGAAAATGACAAAAATACTTTATGAAAATAACGGCGAAAGTTTTACCGTTAACTGTTGAAACACCCGGTGTTAAAAGTACAGTAATATGCGTGGTTGCATAGTAGTACACAGTATTGATTATTGATACTTATGTGAGAAGTCACTCAGTATTGTTCAATCGGGAATTCGGGACACTTTTCGTGTCAAAGTACTATTCACAAATTACTATTCATGAGTTACTATTCACGAGTTACTATTCACGAGTTATTATTCATGAGTTACTATTCATGAGTTACTATTTATGAGTTACTATTCATGAGTTACTATTCACGGGGTACTATTGATCACCCGTAAAATATATTTCTTTTCGGTCCAAATCATTTTTGGGTACAATATTATTCCATGAGGAGATGTACTAATTTTTCAGACCGTTGGTTAAAATTTTAATAGTAAATCAATATGGACCGCTGGTGGAAAGTTATAATAGTGAATCAGTATGGATCGTTGGTTTAAAGTTTTAATAGTAAATCAGTATGGACTGTTGCTTTAAGTTTTAATAGTAAACCAATATGGACCGTCCGTTTAAAAGTAAATCAATCTGGATCATTCATGAATTAGTTATTATTCAGTCCATTCTCCTATAAATAGAATTTCATTCCTTCATTATTTCTTACGAATTCACTGAAACTCTACAGAGAGAAATTATAGAGAAACTATAGAAAAGTATTCTGCTATTTCCCTACTGTTATATTCAGTTTCTTTTACGGTAAGGGGTATTATTTCTTTTGTATTCATGAAGAGAACTTCTGTTATTCCGTTATTTATTATTCTATTAGAATAACCTGTATACGCGGGATACCCTATACTTGGTGAAATTCTTCAGTTATTCTATTCTTTATTATTCTGTTGGAATAACCTGTATACGCGGGATACCATATACTTGGTGAAATTCTTCTAATATTCCGTTCTTTATTATTATGTCGGAGTATCCTGTCTGTGCATTTACGCCGGACCTGGTTCCATTATTTATTATTCTGTTGGAATATCATGTCTATGCGTTTTACGACGGACCTGGTTCTGTTATTTTTTTTGTTGGAATAACCTGCATGTGTGGTCTATCGCATGCATGGTGATTTCTTTTATTATTTCATTCTTTATTATACTCAGTTGGTTAAAACTTTGACTTCTATACTCCATGAAATTAATTGAATATCCTTGATATTTGCGCTTCATCCAGTATCTTTTCATGGAAATATTCTTCTGAGCATTCTTGAATTTTACTCTACAAAGCAGTATCATGTTGACAATTTGGACGTTATCAGTTCCTAAATAAATTAATTCTTGAACTTGTTTTATTGAATTCTTATATCATTGTCATCATCCTCATGTTTATATTTTGTTAAAAGTCATATGTGGCCTGTAGTGAATAGATGGACTTGGTATGATTATGACCAGGGATTATTAGGTGTAATCATAACCGTAATGTTACAAATGATGTGGAAAAAGTCCTCATTGGCCCGAAGTGCATTGATGGACAGTTTTTGGTATGGTTATGGCTATGAATTCTCTTTAGCCGTAGTGCAAAGATGAATTATTTTATTGCATGATCAGGACCGTTGATGAAAACATGATTATCTTTAGCCGTAGTGCATGGACAATTCATGGTCGTGATACTAAAGAATATCCTTAGCCGTAGTGCAGGGGTGATTCGATGATGTGGATTAATTATTAAGCTGAGTCCCAGCGATAAAAGTGATGAAAAACCTTTTAAATCATAGAAGATAGTAGATTTTATTCCCTACTTGACTCTTCTAATGGATTGCTTGTTCCGTTGCAGTTAAACTTGATAGTTATTATATTTTATCAGTTTAACACCGTTGAAGGCTAACGATAAATTATTCTGCATTATCTTAGTCATAATATTTTTTACTAGGCTAGTTGAGCTCACCCTTTCTTTCACTATTCTCTTCAGGAAATGAGAACGTAGCTGGGACTAGTCGAGAAACTGAGTGATGGTCCTAGATGTTTGCATTAGTAGTCCTCACTATTCTCTAAAATAGTGTGATAATAATTGTAATGAGGACTCATTTTGAGTTTGTATACTCTCTAGTAGACAGTATTTGTATTCAAACTCACAATTTATGTTTTCTCGTATTGTACACGACAATTGTATAGTTAAGTTGTATTTGAATTCTGTACCATGTATCTGGCGACTCAAGATGGGTGATGTATACCTAATTTTGGGGGCGTCACAGTTGGTATCAGAGCATAGGGATATGATCCCTGGCTGAGATGTGAGACAAGAGCTAGGAGGGGAGAGACGGGGAATTCCTTCGTTAGTATGACCTACCTAAGTTTATTTGGTATTTAACTGGTCGGTCAGAGTATAGTGATAATATGTGATATGTTAATTAACCCTTGTTTTGTGACAGTGTTTGAAAATGGCATATGAAAATGCTGAGATAAGCAATGAAGCACATGAGACCGTTGAGTCAACTCAACCAAAAGGTAACGACCAACAATACGATAATAATCATACCGGTGGCAACGGCCATCGGAACAATGATAACCATCGTGGAGGAAATTATCATGCCAAGAATGGTAACCACTTTGGTGGTAATCATGGCCAAGATAATAGAAGTTGAAATTTCAAGAAGAGAAGGTCACCTAGATCCTTTTTGTCGTGTAGTGAAGTCAAGTCCAGTTGGGACGGTGGCACCAAAGGCAGATACGGACAAAACAAAGTCGGTGGTTTCAGGAAGAGCGTTTTTTGTGATGAGGAACCCGAACGAATTTAGAACGGGTTAGTTAATTATAAATTCATGCAAAGTCTATACCTTATTAGATACATGTTGTACCCATTCTTTATCTCTCTTGCTTGCGCTCAACGTTTAAATTTGACTCCGGAGAAGTTAGACTTTGATATATCTGTTTAAACTCAGTTAGGAGAAACCTTCGTTACATCTACTATTTATAAATCTTGTTTAATTCAAATCGACACGAGTTACTATTCATGAGTTACTATTTATGAGTTACTATTCACGAGTTACTATTTAAGAGATACTATTCATGAGTTACTATTCACGGGGTACTATTGATCACCCGTAAAATATATTTCTTTTCAGTCCAAATCATTTTTGGGTACAATATTATTCCATGAGGAGATGTACTAATTTTTCAGACCGTTGGTTAAAGTTTTAATAGTAAATCAATATGGACCGCTGGTGGAAAGTTATAATAGTGAATCAATATGGATCGCTGGTTTAAAGTTTTAATAGTAAATCAGTATGGACCGTTGCTTTAAGTTTTAATAGTAAACCAACATGGATCGTTCGTTTAAAAGTAAATCAATCTGGACCGTTTAGGAATTAGTTATTATTCAGTCCATTCTCCTATAAATAGAAGTTCATTCCTTCATTATTTATTACGAATTCACTGAAACTCTAGAGAGAGAAATTAAAGAGAAAATATAGAAAAGTATTCTGCTACTTCCCTACTCTTATATTCAGTTTCTTTTACGGTAAGGGGTATTATTTCTTTTGTATTCATGAAGAGAACTTCTGTTATTCCGTTATTTATTATTCTGTTGGAATAACCTGTATACGCGGGATACTCTATACTTGGTGAAATTCTTCTGTTATTCTATTCTTTATTATTCTGTTGGAAAAACCTGTATACGTGGGATACCATATACTTGGTGAAATTCTTCTAATATTCCGTTCTTTATTATTCTGTCAGAATATCCTGTCTGTGCGTTTACGTCGGGCCTGGTTTCATTATTTATTATCCTGTCGGAATATCCTGTCTGTGCGTTTATGCCGGACCTGGTTCCATTATTTATTATTCTGTAGGAATATCCTGTCTGTGCGTTTACGCCGGACCTGGTTCCATTCTTTATTATTCTGTTGGAATATCATGTATGTGCGTTTTATGCAGGACCTGGTTTTGTTATTGTTTTTGTTGGAATAACCTGCATGTGCGGTTTATCGCATGCATGGTGATTTCTTTTGTTATTCCATTCTTTATTATACTCAGTTGGTTAAAACTTTGACTTCTATACTCCATGAAATTATTGAAATATCCTTGCTATTTGCGCTTCATCCAGTATCTTTTTATGGAAATATTCTTCTGAGCATTTTTGAATTTTACTCTACAAAGCAGTATCATGTTCACAATTTGGACGTTATCAGTTCCTAAATAAATTAATTCTAGAACTCATTTTATTGAATTCTTATATCATTGTCATCATCCTCATGTTTATATTTTGTTAAAAGTCATATGTGGCCTGTAGTGCATAGATGGACTTGGTATGATTATAACCAGGGATTATTCGGTGTAATCATAGTCGTAATGTTACAAATGATGTGGAAAAAGTCCTCATTGGCCCGTAGTGCATTGATGGACAGTTTTTGGTATGATTATGGCTATGGGTTCTCTTTGGTCGTAGTGCAGAGATGAATTGTTTTATGGCATGATCAGGACCGTTGATAAAAACATGATTATCTTTAGTCATAGTACATGGATAATTCTTGGTCGTGATACTAAAGAATATCCTTGGTTGTAGTGCAGGGGTGATTCGATAATGTGGATTATTTATTAAGTTGAGTCCCACCGATAAAAGTGATGAAAAACCTTTTAAATCATAGAAGATAGTAGATTTTATTCCTTACTTGACTCTTCTAATGGATTGCTTGTTCCGCTGCAGTTAAACTTTATAATTATTATATTTTATCAATTTAACACCGTTGAAGGCTAACGATAAATTATTCTGCATTATCTTAGTCATAATATTTCTTACTGGGCTAGTTGAGCTCACCCTTTCTTTCACTGTTCTCTTCAAGAAATGAGAATGTAGCTGGGACTAGTCGGGAAACTGAGTGATGGTCCTAGATGTTTGCATTAGTAGTGCTCACTATTCTATAAAATAGTGTGATAATAATTGTAATGAGGACTCCTTTTAAGTTTGTATACTCTCTAGTAGACAATATTTGTATTCAAACTCATAGTTTATGTTTTGTCGTATTGTACACGACAATTGTATAATTAAGTTGTATTTGAATTCTGTACCATGTATCTGGCGACTCAAGATGGGTGATGTATACCTAATTTTGGGGGCGTCACACGGAACCTACCACTGGCGAAATGCCAGAGAACAGTTCAGACAACCACCAAATAATCCAGTAACAATATAAGGAAATTCATCAACAATATCACGAATTAAAGCAAATTCCTCCTCGAGATTGTCATTCCACACCTCTCGAATTTGAAAGGAATCACTTTTGGATAAACCCGCAAACATTTTTTCAAAAAATAAATACAAATTTGTATTAAAGAGCAGAACAAAACCATACAAATTTCCAAACTGTGACGATACAATTCAGAGATACAATTCAGAATTCCTTTGATTTTCACCAAATCTGCAGAAAAAACAGAATAGATTAAGCGATAAACTCAATTCAAAAACCCAAAATCAGAAGAAATTAGCAAAAGAAATTTGGGGTAAACTCAATTCTATATTTTTTTGAATCAAAGAAGAGGAAGAGAGAGAAAAAGGACTTGGGTAAACGTTAAAGGGGGTCCCTTTTCTTTGCTCACTTCGTACAGTCAGCAAGCATCATATCCATTGAAGGGAGAAGGAGGAAAAAATAGATTCGAAATTTGTGGATATAGATCTAATATATTTATATATAGTTGATTTTTAGCAATGGATATATATGCTCCTTCTTCCCTCATCATCTTCACTTTCTCTCTCATCGTTGTTTCTACCGCCGGAGCCATCAACATCACGGAAGTTCTCTCCGGTTATCCGAAGTACAACGATTTCATCACATTTCTCACTGAAACAAAAGTCGCCGACGAGTTTTTGGAATTCTTATAATAATAATAATTATTATTATATTACTATTAATAATAATAATAATAATAATAATAATAAAAATAATCCCTCAATTTTAAAATATTAGATAATTTATATTTTTTAAGTGAAATTAAAATATTAAAAATAATAAAAAAATATGAATTAATTAATTTATATAAATACATTTGTAAAAATTTATTCATTAATTTATTTTATTATTAATTAATTAATTTTATTTAATTATTTGTTATATATATTAATTTGATTTATATTTTGTTAATTTATATAAATACATTTATAAAATTATTCATTAATTTATTTTTATTATTAATTAATTAATTTAATTTACTTATTTGTTATGTATATTAATTTGATTTATATTTTCTTTAACTATTTGTTATATAATTAAGTATAATTTAATTTAATTAGTTATTCTCTCTCCTGCCACGTATTGCCACATCATTTTTCTGTTAAATGGTTAACAGATATAGACGTCAAAATCACTTTTTGTAAATAATATATAGTTCAATGAGTTGACCGTAAAAAATTTAATTCGATAATGTATTTATAAACCGATCTCTAGTAAAATGAGAAAAAATGTATTTAACCCGATAGTTTGCTGGTACAACAAATAATTAACACAAATTCTTTTCAATCGAGACTCAGGTAAAAATGACATTGTTATAAATTAACAAAGTAAAGCGTTGTATGGTAATTAACTTAAGAATATATGTTATCATTTTATACTATTATCTGTACTTAAAAACAAATAACGCATTATCCTATTATATGTACTATTGATAATAGTATGAAATAATGTAATATTTTTATAATTATTTTTACAATCTTATCATCACTATTAGATAAATAATTTAATATTTTATAAATAAATATGAGATAAAATTATATTTCGGTAGCATTTACAAATTTTGTAAATGCGACTTTTTAAAGATAGTACATTTTTTTATAAAACAAGGCGTAGTGGGGTTATAGTTTACAACACTTTTTGATATTTTCTCTATCGCTATAAATGTATAGCGATGGTGAAAACCGTCGCTATAGGATCTATAGCGATGATTTTATTGTGAAAATATTATCTTCTGTTGTGAATTTATTAATTTTTTATTTTGTAAATGTGACTTTTTTTTAAGATAGTATAATTTAAAAAAAGAAGAAGAAAGGCGTCGTGAGGTTATAGTTTCTCACCATTTTTTCAATTTCTTTTACTTTTGGAGTGTCATCGATTGAGATCGAGAGTCTAGAATCGCTTAGTCAACAAAGTTCTAATTTGTTTTCACCAACATGAAACGACAAAGTCACCTTCTCATAACAAGGTGTTCATACTTCTCTCTTTTTTCTTCTCTCTAATCAAGAATCCTAACCTCCGTCTTAAATTTAAAAAGGTTTTCTTTTTGAAAATTTCATCCTCTAAATTTCTCTTATTTTGATCTAATAACTATTCTCCCTTTTGATGAAGTTTGTTTTGTCTTGTTGTGGGACTTATTTTCTTCATGAGATGACTAATTTCTTTCTCTTTTGAGAGGAAATTTTATTATCATCTCTTGAGAGATTTTACTTTCTCCTTTGGGAGATTTAATTTTATTTTTTTTTGTTCATGAGATTTTTTCCCGTATATTAATTGTTGAAGATGGATTATTCAGATTTGGATATGGCGTTTGTAAGACCCCAAATTATTAATAAATAAAATTTAATTTTCTCTATTTATTATTTTGAAATAGTAAGGGTTGAATTGATTAATGTGGTTAGTTATGGGTAAAATGCACGAATATTTTAAAAATAAGCAGGTAGTTATAAAATATTCATTGTTGTCGGAGAATATTCGTGGAATATTCTTGCTGTCGGGGAATATTCGTACGACGGCGCAGTCTTTTGTGGGCCCATAACGGAAAGCGATTAGATGAAGAAAATGACAAGTATAAGTTGTTTATAAATAACGGCACAGTAGTTACCGTTAATACCGTTGGAATACCCGGTGGTTAAAACACAGTAATACGCGTTGTTGCACAGTAGCACACGGTATTGCACCAATTATTGATTCTTACGTAAGAAGGCACTACTCAATATTTGTTACAGTAATTACTGTTCAGTATTTTATTTTATTGATTCAATAATTGCTGCGTTGATTTTTGTATATTACTGTTGTTTTAATAATTGTCACTACACAGTATTTTCCATTATCGAAGCAATAATTCATATTATCTGGATAATATTATTAGAAAACATTATTGGCAATGTCTAGAAAGTTCTGTCTAAGGAGAGGTTTGGTCACCTAATTGCGCGCCAGTAAGGAGAAATTCTTATTGGAAAGCCCCTCTTTCCTTGGAACGGCCTGATTGTCAGTACTGTGATTCTGTAATATTATTTGTGAATAATTAATTATTGATTTATATGATGAGGAAAATATTGATTTTATGTGGATATAGATGAAAAAAAAATTTAAAGTGACAATTGTTAAAAATTAATATTTTATCTTTTTCTGATAAAATAATTCATTTTAATATATTATTTTAATAATATATTAATGATGATATTTTTATAATAAATATGAGATATATGAGTATATGAGGAGTAAAAGTATTTTTGTTGCATTAAATGATTAACACATGTTTTGTGTGTCGGTGGACCTCATTTCTTGACTGAAGATTGATTATAGCTTGTAAAATCGTCCGTTTATGAATTTCGGTCAATTTCTGTTTGGAATTTGGAAAAACTTTCTTCTGCAAAGTTGTAGAGAATTGAATTTCCTATAAAAAGTCGCGAGATTCGAATTTTCTGATAAAAGGGCTATTTATTATGAATTATTGAAGTTCTGAAGTTCCGAAATAATTGATTTTTGGTAGTTTTAATTATTTTTAATATAAAAAACGTTTTTGTCTTTAATTGTGGGTCTTGCATGTGATGTCAATTGCTGAATTCAGATCAAAGAAGGTTGGCGTAGAAATTTTAATATATATATATATATATATATTAATATTTTATTAAATTTTCTGTTTTGGTGTTCTAAGCATTTTCCTATAAATAGGGTGCTTAGGTTAGAATTGAAAATCACACCAGAAACTAAAGATCTCTCTCTCTTTCTCTCTCTATATATCGAGCGTACTTTTGTGAGTATTTTAGTACTTTGAGTATTGATATACGGTGTAAGTTCTTTCAGCACTATATCCAGTATTCCAGTCAGAAGTACTATTCTTTCTGAGGTAAGGGATGTTATTTTCTTCTCAAATGATATTATTTCTTCAATATCATTATGCCAAAATATTGGTTGGAAATTTTTATCAAATTTTAAACTTTTTCATGTCGGGGTTACTATTCATTAGTTACTATTCACGAGTTACTATTTATGAGTACTATTCACGAAGCGTGCTGATGTTTTTTTTGTGAAATTTCTATCTTTTGAGGTCGAAGTTACTATTCACGTATACAGCACTATTCACGTATACGGCACTATTCACGAATACGACACTATTCACAGAAAAATTAAATTTTCTTTTATGTGTCCAAGATTGTTTGTTATGATTTCTATCTTTGATTGGATCTATGTTTTGATCTTTATTCTTGAATTTTACTCCAATCTGGTTATTTATGAAGTATTTTTGAACTTGGATTATTTAACGTATGAATCCTTAATACTTGTTCTTTTGTTTCACTGGATTCGTTTTCTTTAAAATATTTTTCATCGTCCTCAGTCCTAAATGATGATATTACTGAATATCTTTGGCCTGTAGTGCAAAGATGAATGATTTCTTGATGAATATCTTTGGCCCGTAGTGCAAAGATGAACAGGTGTTGAGTTGAACATGACCGACTGATTAATATCTTTGGCCCGTAGTGCAAAGATGAACATGTGTTTAGATGAACATGATCAACTGATGAATAACTTTGGCCTGTAGTGCAAAGATGAATATTTGATTCCAGATATATATTGATTGATGCTACAGGGATAACATATCGACGATGAACTTTTAAATTCATATATAGAAGATAGTAGTTTGCATTCTCTACTTAACTCTTCTAATGAATTATTATTTCCGCTGCGAAGATTGATTTAAAACTGGTTGTCTATTGTATTCTATTAGATTTTTCCTTGTTGAGGACTAACGATAATTTGTTTTATATTATCATAGTCATAATGTTATTTACTGGGCTAGTTGAGCTCACCCTTTTCCTTTTGTTCCATTTTTCTTCTCGGGAGGGGAGAATGTAGCGAGTACTAGTCGGGGTGTGGAATGATGGTTCTAGAAGTTGTTCTAGTAGTCCTCACTATTCTATAAAATAGTGTATTAATAATTGTAATGAGGACTTATTTGAGTGTGGATATTGTCTAAATGACAATATTTGTATTTAAACTCATAGTTTTTATGTTGTATTAATAAAGTTGTAGTTGTTTCTATACCATATATTTGGCAACTCAGAATGGGAGTTGTATACCTATTTTGGGGGCGTCACAGCGCTTCTATTGCGGCTTGTTTTTCCGCTGCCACGCTGATAAAGAACAATTCAGATCTATGTATTCTATTATTATTTTGGGACATAATTTGTGTTTTAAGAGTTTATTTGGTGTACATTAGGGTTATTACAATTGATCATTTTTCTTGATTATCAGTTATTATATTTGAAAGAATTATATTTTGAGTTTGTTTTTTATAATCCTTTTATCTTTTGTAACAATTTTTTGGACTATTTGATTTAAAAAAAACAAGCTGCTCATGATAATTTGCTTGTTTTTTTTAACAAAAGGTAAAATTAATTTTATTACTAGAAAAATAAATCACCAAATTATTCACTTAGATTTTGGTTGTTAGTTGTTTCGGTGAATATAAGACAAATTTATTTTTAAAACTAAATGCCCACTTATCAAATACTACAAAAATACTATGACACCCTCAAATCCGGGTTACCTGATCCCTGATTTTGGTCACGATCCACAATATAATAACATCTAACTACTCATTCATATAGAAATAGTAATACATAAGTCATTAACAGAGATTGTTAATACATTAGTCCTAGGTTCTCTAACCTTAACATTACGAACAAACCATTTAGATAAACAAAATGGGTTCACAAATACAACATAACAATAATATTCATAAAATTATGCTATCACTATGCCTTTGCCTTTGTTCTTCACCGCACCTCGTGCCACTTCGTCCCTAGCTGAAAAGTTTTATTTAGCAAGGGTGAGCAACAAATTTACCTCGCAAGTTAAGATATACAATGAATGTATAAGTATCAGAATAATAGACTATCTATTGTGATAGAATGACACCAAAGTTCGGGGAACTTTGAAATAGCTGAACAAATCGTTAATCAATAACAAATCTTCTCGTATTCTAGGCAACACAATAATCTGATAATGAAAGAGTACAACGCTTTCAAAGTTTCTACGATATTCTATTGAATAAACAAGAATCAATTCTACGCAATAACAAAGTGTAATATTTTCCAGATTTATACTGATTGATCCATTAGATCTAGAACTTCTCTTCTCGGGTATCTATCAAAGATTTACTTTAATACATACGCAGGAGTATTAGATAACCATAAAGATTAAATCATACCCCTCTGCAAGTATAACATGTGATCAGCTTTATTATATCCTATATTATGCATAATACTTAACAGTGCGCAATGACCGAATATACGACCTAAAATGTTCCCTTTATATAAAAGGTTGTTCTTCTCTATCTTTGAATCAGAATTTGATTCAACAACGAAATACAATGATTTCAATATCTAATCTCTTCTCTTCTCTTCTCAAACCTATCAAATTTTCTTTTTCGATCTATCCAATACAACTGGCATTGATCTATCAATAATAATTAAATTCTCTTCTCTTCTCTTCTTGAACCTATCAAGTTCTAACAAATGTTCGTCTAGCCAGAATAATTAGCTAAGACATTTCTCAACATAATTTGACAATAAACAGGAATTATTTGTACAGTCAATATTAGCTTCTACGCATATGAATATCCAACAACAGTTATTCTACGAATATATATTTTCCAGTAATTCAATTTGAATTATTAAACATGCACTAACTGCGAATAATCAACAATAAGTTCCTGGACGTGGTATAATCAACAATAATCAACCACTATAATAATTGAACAATATTAACTCAAGGTTGAGTTAGGAAACTTGCCTTCCGCGTTGATTACTGCTACACAAAATACTTATCTGCTTTCAAAAGACCTATAACCAATAATACCGGTCTCACAATTAGCACAATTGTGACGCCCCCAAAGTAGGTATACAACACCCATTCTGAGTCGTCAAAATACATGGTACAGAAACAACTACAACTTTATTAATACAACATAAAAACTGTGAGTTTAAATACAAATATTGTCATTTAGACAATATCCACACTCAAATAAGTCCTCATTACAATTATTAATACACTATTTTACAAAATAGTGAGGACTACTAGAACAACTTCTAGAACCATCATTCCACACCCCGAAGAGTACTCGCTACATTTTCGCCTCCTGAGAAGAAAAATGGAACAACAAGGAAAAGGGTGAGCTCAACTAGCCCAGTAAAGAACATTATGACTATGATAATATAAAACAAATTATCATTAGTCCTCAACAGGGAAAAATCTAATACAATACAATAGACAATAAGTTTGAAATCAATATTCGCAGTGAAAATAATAATTCATTAGAAGAGTTAAATAGAGAATGAAATCTACTATCTTCTATATATGAATTTAAAAGTTCATTGTCTATCTTTTATCCCTGTAACATCAATCAATATATAGCTGAAATCAAATATTCATCTTTGCACTACAGGCCAAAGATATTTATCAGTTGGTCATGTTCATCTAAATACCTATTCATCTTTGCACTATGGGTCAAAGATATTCATTAGAAATCATTAATTTTTGCACTACAGGCCAAAAATATTCAATTATATCATCATTTAGGACGGAGGATGATGAAAAATATTTTAAAGAAAACGAATCCAGTGAAACAAAAGAATAAATATTAAGGATTCGTATTTCAGCTATTCCATGTCCAAAAAAACCTCATAAATAATCATAGTGGAGTAAAATTCAAGAATGATCAAAACATGGATACAATCAAAGATAGTATCCATAATAGATATTTTGGACGAAAAACAAAAATTTAATTTTTCTGTGAATAGTGTCGTATACGTGAATAATGTCGTACACGTGAATAGTAACTCCGACACCAAAATATAGAAATTCCACAAGAAAATCATCATGCTTCGTGAATAGTAACTCATGAATAGTAACTCGTGAATAGTAACTCATGAATAGTAGTAACTCATGAATAGTAACCCCAACATGAAAAAGTTCCAAATTTGATAAAAAGTTTCAACCAATATTTCGGCATAATGATATTGAAGAAATAATATCACTTACGAAGAAAATAACATCCTTTGCCTCAAAAGGATAGTACTTCTGACTGGAATACTGGATATAGTGCTGAAAGAACTTGCACCGTATAACAATACTCAAAGTACTAAAATACTCACAAAAATACGCTCAATATATCAAGAGAGAAAGAGAGAGAAAACTTCAGTTTCTGGTGTAATTTTCAATTCTAACCTAAGCACCCTATTTATAGAAAATTGCTTAGAACACCAAAGCAGAAAATTGAATATAATAATATTATATATAAAACAAATTTCTACGCCCACTTTGAAATCTGATTTCAGCCACCTAGCACATACTAAAGATGCCCACAAACATTTCAAAAACGTTTTTCTTTTCAAACATAAATAAAACTTCCAAAAATTAATTATTCTGGAACATCGGAACTTCAATAATTCATAATAAATAGTACTTTTGTCAGAAAAATTCGAACCATATGTCTTTTCCATAGGAAATTTCATTCTCTACAACTTTGTAAGTTTAAGTTTTTCTAAATGCCAAACAGAAATTGATCGAAATCCACAAATGGGTGATTTTACAGGCTATAATCAAATTTCAATTAAGAAATGGGGTTCACCGACACACAAAACATGTGTTAATCATTTAATGCAACAAAAATACTCTTCCTCCTCATATACTCATATATCCCACATTCATTGTAAAAATATCACCATTATTATATAATATAATAAAATATTATTTTATCAGAAAAGACAAAATATCAATTTTTAACAATTGTCACTTTAAAAATTTTCTCCATCTATATCCACATAAAATCAATATTTTCTTCATCATATAAATCAATAATTAATTATTCACAAATAATATTACAGAATCACAATACTGGCAATCAGGCCGTTCCCAGGAAAGAGAGGGCTTTCCAATAAGAATTTCTCCTTACTGGCACGCAATTAGGTGACCAAACCTCTCCTTAGACGGAACTTTCTAGATATTTCCAATAATGTTTTCTAATAATATTATTCAGATAATATGAATTATTCCTTCGATAATGGAAAATACTGTGTAGTGACAATTATTGAAACAACAATAATATAAAATATCAACGCATCAATTATTGAATCAATAAAATAAAATACTGAACAGTAACTACTGTAACAATTATTGAGTAGTGCCTTCTTACGTAAGAATCAATAATTGGTGCAATACCGTGTGCTACTGTGCAACAACGCGTATTACTGTGTTTTAAGCACCGGGTATTCCAACAGTGCTAACGGTAAAAACTACGCCGTTATTTATAAACAACTTATACTTGTCGTTTTCTTCATCCAATATCTTTTCGTTATGGGGCCCACACAAGGCTGCGCCGTCGTACGAATATTCCCCGGCAGCAAGAATATTCCACGACCAAACGAATATTCTCTGACAACAATGAGTATTTTATAACTACTTGCTTATTTGAAATATTTGCGTATTTTACCCATAACTAACCACATTAATCAAATCAACCCTTACTATTTCAAAATGATAAATAGATGAAATTAAATTTCATTTATTAATAATTTGGGGTCTTACAACCTCCCCTCCTTATGAAATTTCGTCCTCGAAATTGACGTACGTACCTGGTGTTTCGAAAAGATGAGGATACCTCACTTTCATTTCCGTTTCAAACTCCCAGGTCATTTCCTCAATAGCATGGTTTCTCCACAAAACTTTAACTTGTGGTATGACCTTCGTGCGTAGGACATGCTCCTTCATATCCAAGATCTTGACATGTACCTCTTTGTACGTTAAGTCTTCAGCTATCTCATCCGGTTCTAACTCAATAACGTGGTTTGGGTCTTTCACATATTTACGTAGCACAGATATATGAAAAACATTATGAACACGAGACATACTTGGAGGTAACGCGAGTCTATAGGCCACATTTCCTACTCGGTCAAGAATCTGAAATCGACCAATAAATCATGGATTGAGCTTTTTTTTTTCCCAAATCTTGTAACTCCCTTCCATGGAGCAACACGCAACAATACATGATCCCCATTACTAAATTCCACGTCCTTTCGATGAAGATCTGCATAACTCTTTTGTCGATCCTGTGCTGTTTGTATACGTTGTCGAATTATTTGGATCTTTTCTGTAGTCATACGTACCAACTCGGGTCCCAACAATGTTGCTTCACCCACCTCATCCCAACATATTGGAGAGTGACACTTTCGTCCATATAATGCTTCAAATGGAGCCACACCTATACTTGCCTGATAACTATTGTTGTAGGAGAATTTCACCAATGGTAAATACTTATCCCAACTTCCTTTGAAGTCTAGGACACAGAGTCTTAATAGATCTTCAAGAGTTTGAATAGTCCTCTCTGATTGTCCGTCCGTTTGAGGATGGTATGCAGAACTAAATCATAAATCTGTGCCCATAGCTTTTTCCAAGCTAACCCAAAATCTTGAAGTGAATCTTGGGTCACAATCTGAAACTATGGATACTGGTATGCCATGCAACCACACAATCTTATTCATATACATACTAGCAAGACGTTCAAGGGAATAAGTCTCCCGTATCGGCAAGAAATGAGCAGACTTGGTTAATCTATCAACAATAACCCAAATAGCATTATGCCTTGAGAAATCTTGGGAAGACCCGTAACGAAATCCATGGTAATGTATTCCCACTTCCATTTCGGAATCTCAAGTGGTTGCAATGGACCCTTTGGCACTTGATGCTCCACCTTTACACGTTGACAAGTTAAACACCTCGAGATAAACTTTGCAATCTCTCTCTTCATATTGTTCCACCAAAATGTGTGTCGAAGATCACGATAAATTTTGGTACTTTCAGGATGGATTGCAAATGGTGTATTATGTGCCTCCATCATCATCTTGTACTTCAAATAAGAATCGTTAGGAACACAAAGTCTGGAGTGGACTCGAAGTATTCCTTCTTCATCGATTCTTGCTTCTGGAATAACACCTTCTTATACTTTCTTCTTCATAATCATCAGCTCCGGGTCTGTGGCTTGAGCAACTTTAACTTTCTCTATTAAAGTTGGTTCTATACGTATACTTGACATCATTGCATGGGTCCTCGGAGTCTTGAATTCTATCTTCATCTTTTGTAAATCACACAAAATGGGCCTTTATTTTAACAACATCGCATTTGTTCCCGCGTATGATCTTCTACTCAATGCGTCAGCTACCACGTTCGCTTTTCCAGGATGGTATTGAATGGTGTGGTCATAGTCTTTCAATAGCTCGAGCCAACGTCATTGTCGCATGAGAAGTTCCTTTTGGGTGAAGAAATATTTGAGGATTTTATGGTCTGAATATATCTCCACTTTTTCCCCATATAGATAGTTCCTCCAGATCTTTAGCGCAAAAATGACTGCTGCCAACTCTAGATCATGAGTAGGATAATTCCTCTCATATTCTTTAAGTTTTCGCGAGGCATAGGCTATGACTTTCTCACGTTGCACGAGCACACATCCTAACCCTTTGCCTAAAGTATTGTTGTAGATAACAAATCCATCCGTACCAGATGGTATTGTCAGAACAGGTGAGAAAATGAGTCTCCTCTTGAGATCTTGGAAACTCTTCTCTCATTCCTCGCTCCATATGAATTTTGTATCTTTACGAGTCAGCTGAGTTAACGGAGTAGCGATTCTAGAAAATCCTTTCATAAATCTTCGGTAATAACCAGCTAAGCCCAAAAAGCTACGTACTTCGGTCACCAATTTCGGTTGCTCCCAACTTTGTATTGCTTCAATCTTCGTCGGTTCAACAGATACTCCATGTTTTGACACCACGTGCCCAAGGAATGCTACTTCCTCAAGCCAGAACTCGCATTTATTCAGCTTGGCATACAGCTTGTTATCACGAAGCCTTTACAGTACCAGCTTTAAATGGTGCTCATGATCTTCACGGCTTTTGGAATATATGAGGATGTCATCAATAAAGACAACAACGAACTAATCCAAATAGTCCTTAAATACTTGGTTCATCATATCCATGAAAGCCGCGGGAGCATTAGTCATTCCAAAGGACATGACTAGGAATTCATAATGCCCGTACCGAGTTCTGAAGGCAGTCTTCGGAATATCCTCAGTTTTAACCTTCAGCTGATGATATCCAGTACGAAGATCAAT
Organism: Panax japonicus; assembly: GCA_020205505.1. Taxonomy (NCBI): domain Eukaryota; kingdom Viridiplantae; phylum Streptophyta; class Magnoliopsida; order Apiales; family Araliaceae; genus Panax; species Panax japonicus. The sequence continues at coordinate 26,487,938 of CM035100.1, forward strand.
TTTTGAAAGGAATTATGCTCCTTGCAACTGGTCAAACAGGTCACAATGCGAGGTAGCGGATACCTATTCTTAATAGTGATATGGTTTAATTCCCGGTAATCGATACAAAGTAGCATTCTCCTGTCTTTCTTCTTTACAAATAAAATAGGAGCACCCCAAAGAGATGTACTAGGATGAATGAAACCGATGTCCAACAACTCATATAGTTGGACCTTTAACTCCCGAAGTTCAATAGGAGCCATTCGATATGGGGTTTTAGAAATGGGCTTTGTACCAGGTTCAAGGTCAATAAAGAATTCAACTTCACGTTCTAGGGGTGGACCGGGAAGTTCTTCAGAAAATACGTTTGGAAAGTCAATAACAACAGGAATATTATTCAAATCTGACGCGTCTTTATTCAAATCCATAACATGGGCTAAGAAAGCTTGACATCCGTTTTTCAATAAATGAATAGCTTTATGACTTGATATGACAGTGATTGATTTTAATTGTTTAGTTGCTTGAATTCGAACAACAGGTTGATTAGGAATATGAAAACTAACAACCTTACGAAAACAATCAATTTTGGCATGATGAGTAGTTAACCAATCAATCCCTAAAATCACGTCAAATGCAAGTATCTTTAAAGAGATAAGGTCAACAGGTAATGTGATGGTGCCAACTTGGATCAAACAAGATTTATAAACAGTGGATGTGATGAAAGTTTCTCCTAACGGAGTTTCCACAGATAGGTCAAAGTCTAATTTCTCCGGAGTTAAGTTTAAACGTTGAGCACAAGCAGGAGAGATAAATGAATGGGTAGCATCGGTATCAAGTAATGTATAAACTTCGCATGAATTTATGATTAGCTTACCCGTGATCACCTCGTTTAGGTTCCTCGCATGTTGACCAGTCACGACAAACGCTCTTCCAGGAACTGTTGACTTTGAATTTTCTGGGACAGCCTTTTGAGTCACCATCCCTGCTGGTCTTGGTTTCGCTACGGAGCGATATGTCCTTCCTTTCCACAGTTATAACATACCTTAAACTGTTGTGGGAAGTTTGGGCTGATATGTCATTCTTTTTCGCACTTATAGCATATGTTCGGTGGTCGTTCTCCTCCCTTGGAACCAGTTGCTGATGGTACTGACGTCTTCACATTGTCATTATTGAATATCCTATTTTTAAAATCTCCCCCCGACTCGCTTCTTCTATTTTCATGGCCACGATTACCACCAGAATGGTTACCGCTTTTGTCTGAATGTTTTCCTCCCCGTTGGTTTTAATTACTCCGATGACTGCTGCCACCGGTATGACCCTGGTTGCGGTCCCTTGGTTGAACGTACTCTCTATCTCGCTCTTATAATTGAGCCCTGTTGACAACATCTAAATATAAAGAAAATTTATGAGAGATAAGATATTACCGAATCTCGGGTTTTAAACCTCTCAGAAATATCCTCGTCATTCGTTCCTCATTCTTTACCAAATGAGGTGCAAACCTGGATAACTCTGTGAACTTCGCCTCGTATTGGGACACCATCATGTTGTTTTGTTCTAGTCTAATAAACTTTACCTCCTTCATATAGCGAATACTTTCAGGAAAGTATTTTTTGTTGAAAAGTTTCTAAAATGTTTCCCAAGACATGCTGAGTGCGGCAGGCTGGTTATGTTTCACAGACTCCCACCAGTAGTCTACCTCGCCACGGAACATAAATGTGACGAATGGAACCTTCTGTTCCTCCGTGCATCCCAAAACATCGAATATCTTGGTAATTTGTTTAACCCACATCTCTGCCTTGATCGGATCCGGCTTTCCAATAAATTCTGGTGGTCCCAACTCTTTGAACTGATTGGCTGTGACAAACCGTGAATTGCTATCATTTCCTCCTGTATTTTGAACACGAGTCTCCCTCATCTCGTTTTGTATGAACTGCAAAAAGCTCCTAAATATCCCGTCGTTCATTGTCTAATCAGTGGTGTTGTTTACAGGAGGAACATTGCCAGCCTGTTGCACGTTCTCCTCGTTGGTGAGTACAGGCGTCTCCACTGTCTCATTAACTCCACCATTAATATTTTCACCTGCCATTCTTAAATACTGCCATAAAACAAGGGTTAATTAAACAATTTAACAAATCACATAATACCCCTATATTATGACCGACCAACAAATAAGCTTAGGTAGGACACACTAGCGAAGGATTTACTCGTCTCTTCCCTCCTAGTTCTATTCCCCGATCTCCACCAGAGATCATATCCCTAAGCTCTGATACCAACTGTGACGCCCCCAAAGTAGGTATACAACACTCATTCTGAGTTGTCAAAATACATGGTACAGAAACAACTACAACTTTATTAATACAACATAAAAACTGTGAGTTTAAATACAAATATTGTCATCTAGACAATATCCACACTCAAATAAGTCCTCATTACAATTATTAATACACTATTTTACAAAATAGTGAGGACTACTAGAACCACTTCTAGAACCATCATTCCACACCCCGACTAGTACTCGCTACATTCTCGCCTCCTGAGAAGAAAAATGGAACAACAATGAAAAGGGTGAGCACAACTAGCCCAGTAAAGAACATTATGATTAAGATAGTATAAAACAATTTATCATTAGTGCTCAATAAGGAAAAATCTAATCGAATACAATAGACAATAAGTTTGAAATCAATATTCGCAGCGGAAATAATAATTCATTAGAAGAGTTAAGTAGAGAATGAAATCTATTATCTTCTATATATGAATTTAAAAGTTCATAGTCTATCTTTTATCCATGTATAATCAATCAATATATAACTGAAATCAAATATTCATCATTTCACTACAGGCCAATGATATTCATCAGTTGGTCATGTTCATCTAAACACCTGTTCATCTTTGCACTACGGGCCAAAGATATTCATCAGAAATCATTAATCTTTGCACTACAGGCCAACGATATTCAATTATATCATCATTTAGGATGGAGGATGATGAAAAATATTTTAAAGAAAACGAATCCAGTGAAACAAAAGAATAAATATTAAGGATTCGTATTTCAGCTATTCCATGTCCAAAAATACCTCATAAATAATCATAGTGGAGTAAAATTCAAGAATGATCAAAACATGGATACAATCAAAGCTAGTATTCATAATAGATATTTTGGACGAAAAACAAAAATTTAATTTTTCTGTGAATAGTGTCGTATTCGTGAATAGTGTCGTATACGTGAATAGTGTCGTATATGTGAATAGTAACTTCGACACCAAAAGATAGAAATTCCACAAGAAATTCATCATGCTTCGTGAATAGTACTCGTGAATAGTAACTCATGAATATTAACTCATGAATAGTAACTCGTGAATAGTAACCCCGACATGAAAAAGTTCCAAATTTGATAAAAAGTTTTAACCAATATTTCGGCATAATGATATTGAAGAAATAATATCACTTACGAAGAAAATAACATCTCTTACCTCAAAAGGATAGTACTTCTGACTGGAATACTGGATATAGTGATGAAAGAACTTGCACCGTATAGCAATACTCAAATTACTAAAATACTCACAAAAATACACTCAATATATCAAGAGAGAAATAGAGAGAAAACTTCAGTTTCTGGTGTGATTTTCAATTCTAACCTAAGCACCCTATTTATAGGAAATTGCTTAGAACACCAAAGCAAAAAATTGAATATAATAATATTATATATAAAACAAATTCCTACGCCCACTTTGAAATCTGATTTCAGCCACCTAGCACATGTTAAAGATGCCCGCAAACATTTTAAAACGTTTTTCTTTTAAAACATAAATAAAACTTCCAAAAATCAATTATTCTAGAACTTCAGAACTTCAATAATTCATAATAAATAGCCCTTTTATCAGAAAAATTCGAACCACAAATTTGAACCATAGGAAATTTCATTCTCTACAACTTTGTAAGTTTAAGTTTTTCCAAATTCCAAACAAAAATTGACCGAAATCCACAAACGGATGATTTTACTGGCTATAATCAAATTTCAGTCAAGAAATGGGGTCCACTGACACACAAAACATGTGTTAATCATTTAATGCAACAAAAATACTCTTCCTCCTCATATACTCATATATCCTACATTTATTGTAAAAATATCACCATTATTATATAATATAATAAAATATTATTTTTCTCATCATATAAATCAATAATTTTTCTCATCATATAAATCAATAATTAATTATTCACAAATAATATTACAGAATCATAATACTGGCAACCAGGCCGTTCCTAGGAAAGAGGGGGTTTTTCAATATGAATTTCTCCTTACTGGCGCGCAATTAGGTGACCAAACCTATCTTTAGACAGAACTTTCTAGACATTGCCAATAATGTTTTCTAATAATATTATTCAGATAATATGAATTATTGCTTCGATAATGGAAAATAATGTGTAGTGACAATTATTGAAACCACAGTAATATAAAATATCAACACAGCAATTATTGAATCAATAAAATAAAATACTGAACAGTAACTACTGTAACAATTATTGAGTAGTGCCTTCTTACGTAAGAATCAATAATTGATGCAATACTGTGTGCTACTGTGCAACAACGCTTATTACTGTGTTTTAACCACCAGGTATTTCAACAGTGTTAACGATAACAACTACGCCGTTATTTATAAATAACTTATACTTGTCGTTTTCTTCATCCAATATCTTTCCGTTATGGGGCCCACACAAGGCTGCGCCGTCGTACGAATATTCCCCGACAACAAGAATATTCCACGACCAAACGAATATTCTCCGACAACAATGAGTATTTTATAACTACTTGCTTATTTAAAATATTTGCGCATTTTACCCATAACTAACCACATTAATCAAATCAACCCTTACTATTTCAAAATGATAAATAGAGGAAACTAAATTTTATTTATTAATAATTTGGGGTCTTACAATAATAATTCATAACACGTAACACTGTAATTAACAGTCAATCCTATACACATTACCACATAGCTACATTAGTGTTTATAACCTATATAAACACCTAACAAGTCTAACTAGTTCGGTCTAATTGGACTTCGGTCTCATCTCGGTGTTCTGGTGACCCTATCCGATAATTAACATATTTATTTTTAATTCATCTTGGTCTCTAAGCTTCAATATTATTTTAAATAAGTCAAATATCGTTTATAATATTTTTCGAAATCTTTTAATAATTTATAAAATATTATTATAATTTATAATAATTTTTTTCAAACATCGAAATCATTTTTAAATGATTTAATTGTCAAATAATCTTATCATTATTAATATTTAATAACATAAAAATATTAATAGCATACTTGTCAAAATATTAAAGTTATTATTAATAACTAAAAATATTTTTCAATCATTAATATTCTACTTAGATAATTTTAAAATAATTAAAATCATTTTTAAACTATCACCATTAATATTTAAATATTAATAAAATTATTATTAAAATATAAAAAGTCATTAATTATAACTTAAAATAATTTTAAAATATTTTTCTCATTTTTAAATCAATAAAATCATTTTTAATTCATTTATTTAATAGAATAATTAAATAAATCTAATATCATTAATATTAATTTATTAATGAGAATTCTCTAAAAATATTGAAAATTATATTTTATAATTCAAAATATTTTCCAACACTTTATTCTCATTTAAAATGATTTTTAAATCAATAAAATCATTTTTAACTTATTTATTTAATTTATTAATTAAATAAATATAATATCATTAATATTAAATTATTAATGAACATTCTCTAAAAATATTACAAGTCACATTTTATAACTCAAAATATTTTTAAATACTTTATTCTTATTTAAAATGATTTTTATATAATTAAAATCAATTTTCTCTAATTTTGTGAGACCCCAGATTTTATGAATAAATATTTAATTTTCTCGAAATAATTTTTTAAATATTATGGTGTGGATTTGATATAATGTTATAGTTGTGGGTAATATTTATAAATTTTGCAAAGTACGCATGTTGTTATATAATATTCGATTGGTCGGAGAATATTCTTTTTGTCGGAGAATATCCGTACGACGGTACAATCATTGGTGGACCCCGCAACGGAATTATTTTTAGATTGAGAAAACGATAAAAATATTTTATAAAAATAACGGCGAAAGTTTTTCCGTTAATACTGTTGAACTACTCGGTAGTAAAAGTACAGTAATACGCGTGGTTGCATAGTAGCACACAATATTGATTATTGACGCTTACGTGATAAGTCACTCAGTTTTGTTTTATTGGTATTATTAAGGTAATAAAACAGAATACTTTTATAAAATTATTCTATAAATAGAATATATTATATTTTATTATGCATAGTGTTGCATAGTGTCTACATAGTATTTTGCATAGTAAAATCTTTTTATATAAAACAGAATACTTTTATAAAGTTATTCTATAAATAGAATATATTATATTTTATTATGCATAGTGTTGCATAGTGCTTGTATAGTGTTTTGCATAGTAAAATCTTTTTATATAAAACAGAATACTTTTATAAAGTTATTCGTTTTATTAGATTATAAATAAAATATATTATATTTTATTTAAAAGATTTTGCTTTAAATAAGGACCGTCCGTTTAAAGTAAATTAATCTGGACCGTTCATGAATTAGTTACTATGCAGTCTATTCTTCTATAAATAGAAGTTCATTCATTCATTATTTCTTACGAATTCACTGAAACTCTAAAGAGAGAAACTATAGAGAGAGAGTTCTTCTTTTATAATTTTGAGCATATTTTTTTAGAGTTTAAGAAAGCTTTGAGTGTAGTACAAGTTTCTTCGAGTATATCCTCGCCCTACCAGTCGGAATACTCTTCTTTCAAAGGTAATGGATATTATTTGTTGTACCTGTAAGGGGTATTATTCTTTTGTATTTATGAAGAAAACTTTTGTTATTTCATTCTTTATTATTATGTTAGAATAACCTGTCTATGAGAAGTACCGCATACATGGTGAAAATATTCTATTATTCCATTCTTTATTATTATGTTAGAATAACATGTCTATGCGAAGTACCTCATACATGGTGAAATTCTTCTATTATTCCATTCTTTATTATTATGTTGGAATAACCTGTTTATGCGAAGTACTGCATACATGGTGAAATTCTTCTAATATTCCGTTCTTTATTATTCTGTCGGAATATCATGTCTGAACGTTTACGTTGGACCTGATTCCCTTATTTATTATTCTGTCGGTATATCATGTCTGTGCGTTTACGCCGGACCTGGTTCCATTATTTGTTATTTTGTCGGAATATCCTGTCTGTTCGTTTACGCTGGACCTGGTTCCATTATTTATTATTCTGTTGGGAATAACCTGTCGGTGCAGTCTATCGCACGCATGGTAAATCCTTCTGTTATTTCATTCTTTATTATTCTGTTGGAATAAACTGTCTATGTGGATTACCACATACATGGTGAATGATCCTTTGTATTCATTACTTATTAAATTGTGAAAATGATCTGTATACGTGGATTACCGCATGGCGGACGAAAATCCATTTGCAATTTTATATATTTTATTATACTCAGTTGGTTAAAGCTTTGACTTCTATACTCCATGAAATTAGTGGAATATCGTTGATATTTGCACTTCATCCAATATCTATTCATGGAAATATTTTTCTGAGCATTCTTAAATTTCACTCTACAAAGAAGTATCATGTTGAAAATTTAATTATTGGTTCCTGGATAAATTAATTCTTGAACTTGTTTTATTGAATTATTATGTCATTGTCATCATCCTCATGTTTATATTATGTTGAAAGTCATCTGTGGCCTGTAGTGCATAGATGGACTTGGTATGATTATGACCAGGGTTTATTCGGTATAATCATGACCGTAATGTTATAAATGATGTAGTAAAAGTCATCTTTGGCCCGTAGTGCATAGATGGACTTGGTGTGATTATGACCATGGATTATTCGGTATAATAATGACCGTAATGTGATGAATGATATGGTAAAAATCCTCATTGGCCGTAGTGCATTAATGGATAGTTTTTGGTATGATTATGGCTATGGATTCTCTTCGGCCAAGGGTGCAAAGATGAATTATTTTATGACATGATCATGACCGTTGATGAAAACACGATTATCTTTGGCCCGTAGTGCATGGATAATTCGTGGTCATGATACTAAAGAATATCCTTGGCCTGTAGTGCAGGGATGATTTAATGATGTGGATTATTTATTAAGCTGAGTCTCAGCGATAAAAGTGATGAAAAACCTTTTAAACCATAGAAGATAGTAGATTTTATGCTCTACTTGACTCTTCTAATGGATTGCTTCTTCCGCTGCAGTTAAACTTGATGTCTGTTATATTTTATCAGTTTAACATTTTTGAAGGCGAGTGATAATTTATTCTTCATTATTTTAGTCATAATATTTCTTACTGGGCTAGTTGAGCTCAGCCTTTCTTTCATTGTCCTCTTCAGGAAATGAGAATATAGCTGGGACGAGTCGGGGAACGGAGTGATGGACCAGATGATGGTATTATTAATCCTCACTACTCTGTTAAATAATGTGACAATAAATGTAATGAGGACTTATTCTGAGAGTTGATACTGTCTGGAAGACATTATTTGTATTAAAACTCACAGCTCACTTGTTGTATATTAAAGATTGTATTTGAATTCAGTACCATGTATTTGGCGACTCAGAATAGGTGATGTATACCTATTTTGGGGGCGTCACAGTTGGTATCAAAGCTTAGGGACATGATCCCTGGCTGAGATGTGAGATAAGAACTAGGAGGGGAGAGACGGGAAATTCCTTCGCTAGTATGACCTACCTAAGTTTATTTGGTATTTAATTGGTCGGTCAGAGTATAGGGATAATATGTGATATGTTAATTTGTTTAATTAACACTTGTTTTGTGACAGTATTTGAGAATGACATCTAAAAATTTTGAGATGTGCAATGGAGCAAAACAATATGAACGTGTCGCAATACGAGGCTAAGTTTGCAGAGTTATCCCGATTTGCATCCCATTTGGTCGATAACGAGGAGAGAATGATGCGAATGTTTCTGCGAGGTTTGAAACCCTAAATACGTCAATACCTCATTTCTCATAAACTTTATTTATATTCAGATATTGTGAATAGGGCTTAGTTATTGGAGCGCGATAATGAGTTAGCTCAACCAAAAGGTAACGACCAACAACACGATAATAATCATACCGGTGGCAACGACCATCGGAACAATGATAACCATCGTGGGGGAAATTATCATTCCAAGAATGGTAACCACTTCGGTGGTAATCATGGCCACGATAATAGAAATGGAAATTTCAAGAAGAGAAGGTCACCTAGCTCGATTTTGTCGTGAAGTGAAGTCAAGTCCAGCTGAGATAGTGATGCCAAAAGATGTCTCAGACAAGTCAAAGTCGGTAGTTTAAGTGAGACCGTTTATAAAGGAACCCGAACGAGGTTATTACAGGTAAGTTAATCATAAGCTCTTGCGAAGTCTATAACTTATTAGATACCAGTTCTACCAATTCTTTTATCTCTCTTGCTTGCACTCAACGTTTAAATTTAACCCTAGAGAAGTTAAACTTTGACATATTGGTTGAAACTTCGTTCGTAGAAGCCTTCGTTACCTCCACTGTTTATAAATCTTATTAATTTAAATCGACACTTTCACGTTACCTGTCGATCTTATTTATTTGAAAATACTTGCATTTGATGTGATTTTAGGAATCGATTGGTTAACTACTCATCATGCTTTTCGTAAGGTTGTTAACTTTCATATTTTTAACCAACCTGTTATGCGAATTCAAGCAACAAAACCACTAAAGTCAATCATTGTCATATCAAGCCATAAGTAAAGAGCCCCGATCCTTTCGTTGTTGACTTCCTTATATGGAATGCACCGAAGCCAGACTTTCTATAGGCGACGTCGTAAACGACGATGACAAGTTGATAGGTATCAAGGTGATGTACTATCCAAGTCTTGGATGAGGGTCACAGTTTTGAATGATATTTCTATTGTTAATAAATTTCCTGACATATTCTTGAAGACTTCTTAGCCTACCCCTATAGCGTGAAATCGAATTTTGTATTGACCCCAGTACAATACCCATTTCTTAAACCCTCAAATATTTCTTCAACTAAAATGAAAGTAACATGCGCCAAAGACGTTGACTTGAGCTGTTAAAGATTACGATCTTACCATTCAATATCATCGTGGGAAAAACAAACGTGGTAGCTGACGCGTTGAGTAGAAGATCGTATGCGTTTACGAGTGTGATGTTGTTAACACAAAGACCAATTTCGTATAACTTAAAAAATGATAGAGATAGAGTTAAAAACTCTATGGACCCACATGAAGATAATGAATATACGATTAGAATAAACTTTAATCGATAAAATTAAAGCTGCTTAAGCTACATACTCAGAGCTGATGCATGTGAAGAAGAAGATTCAAGAGGGCGTTATTCTAGAAACAAGAATCGATGAAGAGAGGAAATCTCAACCCTCAATTTTATTGGCCCATTTGAAATCCTTGATCGAGTAGGAACTGTGGCCTATAGACTCATTTTACCGCCAAATATGTCGTGTGTTCATAACATTTTTTTTCCACGTATTGATGTTACGTAAATATATGGATGACCCGAACCAAATTATTAAATTAGAACTAGACGAGATAGCAGAAGATTTAACGTATGAAAAGCTACGTGTTAAAATCTTGGATAAGAAGGATCGTATTCAACACTCAAAGGTTATACCGTTAGAATTTTAAATGAAGTCGAGGTATCCTCACATGTTCAGCATAGCAAGTACGTACGTAAATTTCGATGGAGAAATTCCATAAGGAAGGGAGATTGTGAGACCCCAGATTTTATGAATAAATATTTAATTTTCTCGAAATAATTTTTAAAATATTATGGTGTGGATTTGATATAATGTTATAGTAGTGGGTAATATTTATAAATTTTACAAAGTACGCAAGTTGTTATATAATATTCGATTGGTCGGGGAATATTCTTTTTGTCGGGGAATATCTGTACGACGGTACAATCATTGGTGGACCCCGTAATGGAATTATTGCCGGATTGAGAAAACGATAAAAATATTTTATGAAAATAACGGCAGAAGTTTTACAGTTAATTTTGTTGAACTACTCGGTAGTAAAAGTACAATAATACGCGTGGTTGCATAGTAGCACACAATATTGATTATTGATGCTTACGTGATAAATCACTCAGTTTTGTTTTATTGGTATTATTAATGTAATAAAACAGAATACTTTTATAAAGTTATTATATAAATAGAATATATTATATTTTATTATGCATAGTGTCGCATAGTGTCTACATAGTGTTTTGCATAGTAAAATCTTTTTATATAAAACAGAATACTTTTATAAAGTTATTCTATAAATAGAATATATTATATTTTATTATGCATAGTGTTACATAGTGCCTGCATAGTGTTTTGCATAGTAAAATCTTTTTATATAAAATAGAATACTTTTATAAAGTTATTCATTTTATTAGATTATAAATAGAATATATTATATTTTATTTAAAAGATTTTACTTTAAATATGGACCGTCCGTTTCAAATAATCAATCTGGACCGTTCATGAATTAGTTACTATGCAGTCCATTCTTCTATAAATAGAAGCTCATTCATTCATTATTTCTTACGAATTCACTGAAACTCTAGAGAGAGAAACTATAGAGAGAGTTCTTCTTCTATAATCTTGAGCGTATTTCTTTAGAGTTTAAGAAAGTTTTGAGCGTAGTACAAGTTTTCTTCGAGTATATCCTCGCCCTACCAGTCGGAATACTCTTCTTTCAAAGGTAAGGGATATTATTTGTTGTACCTGTAAGGGGTATTATTCTTTTGTATTCATGAAAAGAACTTTTGTTATTTCATTCTTTATTATTATGTTGGAATAACCTGTCTATGCGAAGTACCGCATAAATGGTAAAATTCTTCTATTATTCCATTCTTTATTATTATGTTGGAATAACCTGTCTATGTGAAGTATCGCATTAATGGTGAAATTCTTCTATTATTCCATTCTTTATTATTATGTTGAAATAACCTGTTTATGCGAAGTACCGCATACATGGTGAAATTCTTCTAATATTCCGTTCTTTATTATTTTGTCAGAATATCCTGTCTGTGCTTTTACGCTAGACCTAGTTCCATTATTTATTATTCTGTCAGAATATCATGTCTGTGCGTTTATGCCGGACCTGGTTCCATTATTTATTATTCTATTGGGAATAACATGTCGGTGCAGTCTATCGCATGCATGGTGAATCCTTCTATTATTCCATTCATTATTATTTAGTTGGAATAACTTGTCTATGTGGATTACCACATGCATGTTGAATGATTCTTTGTATTCATTCCTTATTAAATTAGGAAAATGATCTATATACGTGGATTACCGCATGGCGGACGAAAATCCATTTGTAGTTTTATATATTCTATTATACTCAGTTGGTTAAAGCTTTGACTTCTATACTCCATGAAATTAGTGGAATATCCTTGATATTTGCGTTTCATCCAATATCTATTCATGGAAATATTCTTCTGAGCATTCTTAAATTTTACTCTACAAAGAAGTATCATGTTGACAATTTGGACGTTATTGGTTCCTAGATAAATTAATTCTTGAACTTGTTTTATTGAATTATTATGTCATTTTCATCATCCTCATGTTTATATTATGTTGAAAGTCATCTGTGGCCTGTAGTGCATAGATGGACTTGGTATGATTATGACCAATGATTATTTGGTATAATCATGACCGTAATGTTATAAATGATGTGGTAAAAGTCATCTTTGGCCCGTAGTGCATAGATGGACTTGGTGTGATTATGACGAGGGATTATTCGGTATAATAATAACCGTAATGTGATGAATGATGTGGTAAAAATACTCATTGGCCGTAGTTCATTGATGGACAATTTTTGGTATGATTATGGCTATGGATTCTCTTCGGCCAAGGGTGAAAAAATGAATTATTTTATGGCATGATCATGACCGTTGATGAAAACACGATTATCTTTGGCCCGTAGTGCATGGATAATTCATGGTCGTGATACTAAAGAATATCCTTGGCCTTTAGTGCAGGGATGATTTAATGATGTGAATTATTTATTAAGCTGAGTCTCAGCGATAAAAGTGATGAAAAACCTTTTAAACCATAGAAGATAGTAGTTTATATGCTCTACTTGACTCTTCTAATTGATTACTTGTTCCGCTGTAGTTAAACTTGATGTCTGTTATATTTTATCAGTTTAACATTGTTGAAGGCTAATGATAATTTATTTTGCATTATCTTAGTCATAATATTTCTTACTGAGATAGTTGAGCTCACCCTTTCTTTCACTATTCTCTTTAGGAAATGAGAATATAGATGGGACGAGTCGGGGAACGGAGTGATGGACCAGATGATAGTATTAGTAGTCCTCACTATTCTGTTAAATAATGTGACAATAAATATAATGAGGACTTATTCTGAGAGTGAATATTTTCTAGAAGACATTATTTTTATTAAAACTCACAGCTCACTTGTTGTATATTAAAGATTATATTTGAATTCAGTACCATATATTTGGCGACTCAGAATAGGTGATGTATACCTATTTTGGGGGCGTCACAGTTGGTATCAAAGCTTAGGGATATGATCCCTGGCTGAGATGTGAGATAAGAACTAGGAGGGGAGAGACGGGAAATTCCTTCGCTAGTATGACCTACCTAAGTTTATTTGGTATTTAATTGGTCGGTCAGAGTATAGGGATAATATGTGATATGTTAATTTGTTTAATTAACACTTGTTTTGTGACAGTATTTGAGAATGACATCTAAAAATTTTGAGATGTGCAATGGAGCAAAACAATATGAACGTGTCGCAATACGAGGCTAAGTTTGTAGAGTTATCCCGATTTGCATCCCATTTGGTCGATAATGAGGAGAGAATGATGCGAATGTTTCTGCGAGGTTTGAAACCCTAAATACGTCAATACCTCATTTCTCATAAACTTTATTTATATTCAGATATTGTGAATAGGGCTTAGTTATTGGAGCGCGATAATGAGTTAGCTCAACCAAAAGGTAACGACCAACAACACGATAATAATCATACCGGTGGCAACGGCCATCGTAACAATGATAACCATCGTGGGGTAAATTATCATGCCAAGAATGGTAACCACTTCTGTGGTAATCATGGCCAAGATAATAGAAGTGGAAATTTCAAGAAGAAAAGGTCACCTAGTTCGATTTTGTCGTGAAGTGAAGTCAAGTCCAGCTGGGATAGTGATGCCAAAAGAAGTCTCAGATAAGTCAAAGCCGGTAGTTTAAGTGAGAGCGTTTATAAAGGAACCCGAACGAGGTTATTACGAGTAAGTTAATTATAAGCTCTTGCGAAGTTTATACCTTATTAGATACCGGTTCTACCAATTCTTTTATCTCTCTTGCTTGCACTTAACGTTTAAATTTAACCCCAGAGAAGTTAGACTTTGACATATTGGTTGAAACTTAGTTCGTAGAAGCCTTCGTTACCTCCACTATTTATAAATCTTATTGATTCAAATCGACACTTTCACGTTACCTGTCGATCTTATCTCTTTGAAAATACTTGCATTTGATGTGATTTTAGGAATCGATTGGTTAACTACTCATCATGATTTTCGTAAGGTTGTTAGCTTTCATATTCCTAACCAACCTGTTATGCGAATTCAAGCAACCAAACCACTAAAGTCAATCATTGTCATATCAAGCCATAATTAAAGAGCCCCGATCCTTTCTTTGTTGACTTCCTTGTATGGAATGCACTAAAGCCAGACTTTCTGTAGGCGACATCGTGAATGACGATGACAAGTTGATAGGTATCAATGTGACGTACTATCCAAGTCTTGGATGAGGGTCACAGTTTTGAATGATATTTCTATTGTTAATAAATTTCCTGACATATTGTTGAAGACTTCTTAGCCTACACCTAGAGCGTGAAATTGAATTTTGTATTGACCCCAGTACAAAACCAATTTCTTAAACCCTCAAATATTTCTTCAACTAAAATGAACGTAACATGCGCTAAAGACGTTGACTCGACCTGTTGAAGATTACGATCATACCATTCAATACCATCGTGGGAAAAACGAACGTGGTAGCTGACGCGTTGAGTAGAAGATCGTATGCGTTTACGAGTGCGATGTTGTTAATACAAAGTCCTATTTCGTATAACTTACAAATGATGGAGATATAGTTAAAGACTCTAGGGACCCACCCACGTGAAGATAACGAATATACGATTAGAATAGACTTTAATCGATAAAATTAAAGCTGCTCAAGTTACATACTCAGAGCTGATGAATGTGAATAAGAAGATTTAAGATGGCATTATTCTAGAAACAAGAATCGATGAAGAGAGGAAATCTCAACCCTCGATTTTATTGGCCCATTTGAAATCCTTGATTGAGTAGGAACTGTGGCCTATAGACTCGTTTTACCGCAAAGTATGTCGTGTGTTCATAACATTTTTTTTCCACGTATCGATGTTACGTAAATATGTGGATGACCCGAACCACGTTATTAAATTAGAACTAGATGAGATAGCAGAAGATTTAACGTATGAAAAGCTACATGTTAAAATCTTGGATAAGAAGGATCGTATTCAACACTCAAAGGTTATACCGTTAGAATTTGAAATGAAGTCGAGGTATGCTCACCTGTTCAGCATACCAAGTACGTACGTAAATTTCGAGGGTAAAATTCCATAAGGAGGAGAGATTGTGACACCCCATATTTTATAAATAAATATTTAATTTTCTCGAAATTATTTTTTAAATATTATGGTGTGGATTTGATATAATGTTATAGTTGTGGGTAATATTTATAAATTTTGCAAAGTACGCAAGTTGTTATATAATATTCGATTGGTCGGGGAATATTCTTTTTGTCGGGGAATATCTGTACGACGGTACAATCATTGGTGGACCCCGTAATGGAATTATTGCCGGATTGAGAAAACGATAAAAATATTTTATGAAAATAACGGCAGAAGTTTTACAGTTAATATTGTTGAACTACTCGGTAGTAAAAGTACAGTAATACGCGTGGTTGCATAGTAGTACGGTATTGATTATTGATGCTTACGTGATAAGTTACTCAGTTTTATTTTATTGGTATTATTAATGTAATAAAACGGAATACTTTTATAAAGTTATTCTATAAATAGAATATATTATATTTTATTATGCATTGTGTTGCATAGTGTCTGCATAGTATTTTTCATAGTAAAATCTTTTTATATAAAACAGAATACTTTTATAAAGTTATTCTATAAATATAATATATTATATTTTATTATGCATAGTGTTGCATAGTGTTTTGCATAGTAAAATCTTTTTATATAAAACAGAAGACTTTTATAAAGTTATTCGTTTTATTAGATTATAAATAGAATATATTATATTTTATTTAAAAGATTTTGCTTTAAATATGGACCGTCCGTTTAAAGTAATCACTCTGAACCGTTCATGAATTAGTTACTATACAGTCCATTCTTCTATAAATAGAAGCTCATTCATTCATTATTTCTAACGAATTCACTGAAACTCTAGAGAGAGAAACTATAGAGAGAGTTCTTTTTCTATAATCTTGAGCGTGTTTCTTTAGAATTTAAGAAAGCTTTGAGCATAGTACAAGTTTTCTTCGAGTATATCATCGCCCTACCAGTCGGAATACTCTTCTTTCAAAGGTAAAGGATATTATTTGTTATACCTCTAAGTAGTATTATTCTATTGTATTCATGAAGAGAACTTCTGTTATTCCATTCTTTATTATTATGTTGGAATAATCTGTCTATGCGAAGTACCGCATACATGGTGAAATTCTTCTATTATTCCATTCTTTATTATTATGTTGGAATAACATGTCTATGCGAAGTACCACATACATGGTGAAATTCTTCTATTATTCCATTCTTTATTATTATGTTAGAATAACCTGTTTATGCGAAGTACCGCATACATGGTGAAATTCTTCTAATATTCCGTTCTTTATTATTTTGTCAGAATATCATGTCTGTGCGTTTACGCCGGACCTGGTTCCATTATTTATTATTCTGTCAGAATATCCTGTCTGTGCGTTTACGCTGGACCTGGTTCCATTATTTGTTATTTTGTCGGAATATCCTGTCTGTACGTTTACGCCGGACCTGGTTTCATTATTTATTATTCTGTTGGGAATAACCTGTCGGTGCAGTCTATCGCACGCATGATGAATCCTTCTGTTATTCCATTCTTTATTATTCTGTTGGAATAACCTGTCTATGTGGATTACCACATGCATGGTGAATGATCCTTTGTATTCTTTCCTTATTAAATTATGAAAATGATCTGTATACGTGGATTACCGCATGGCGGACGAAAATTCATTTGCAGTTTTATATATTCTATTATACTCAGTTGGTTAAAGCTTTGACTTCTATACTCCATGAAATTAGTGGAATATCCTTGATATTTGTGCTTCATCCAATATCTATTCATGGAAATATTCTTCTGAGCATTTTTAAATTTTACTCTACAAAGAAGTATCATGTTAACAATTTGGACTTTATTGGTTCCTGGATAAATTAATTCTTGAACTTTTTTTTATTGAATTATTATGTCATTATCATCATCCTCATGTTTATATTATGTTGAAAGTCATCTGTGGCCTGTAGTGCATAGATGGACTTGGTGTGATTATGACCAGGGATTATTCGGTATAATCATGACCGTAATGTTTTAAATGATGTGGTAAAAGTCATCTTTGGCCCATAGTGCATAGATGGACATTGTGTGATTATGACCAGGGATTATTCGGTATAATCATGACCGTAATGTGATGAATGATGTGGTAGAAATCCTCATTGGCCTTAGTGCATTGATGGATATTTTTTGGTATGATTATGGCTATGGATTCTCTTCGGCCAAGGGAGAAAGAGGAATTATTTTATGGAATGATCAGGACAGTTGTTGAAAACACGATTATTTTTGGCCCGTAGTGCATGGACAATTCGTGGTCGTGATACTAAAGAATATCCTTGGCCTGTAATGCAGGGATGATTTAATGATGTGGATTATTTATTAAGCTGAGTCTCAGCGATAAAAGTGATGAAAAACCTTTTAAACAATAGAAGATAGTAGATTTTATGCTCTACTTAACTCTTCTAATGAATTGCTTATTCCGCTGCAGTTAAACTTGATGTCAGTTATATTTTATCAGTTTAACATTGTTGAAGGCTAATGATAATTTATTTTGCATTATCTTAATCATAATATTTCTTACTGGGCTAGTTGAGCTCACCCTTTCTTTCACTGTTCTCTTTAGGAAATGAGAATATAGATGGGACGAGTCGGGGAACAGAGTGATGGACCAGATGATAGTATTAGTAGTCCTCACTATTCTATTAAATAATGTGAGAATAAATGTAATGAGGACTTATTCTGAGAGTGAATATTGTCTAGAAGACATTATTTGTATTAAAACTCACAGCTCACTTGTTGTATATTAAAGATTGTATTTGAATTCAGTACCATGTATTTGGCGACTCAGAATAGGTGATGTATACCTATTTTGGGGGCGTCACAGTTGGTATCAAAGCTTAGGGATATGATCCCTGGCTGAGATGTGAGACAAGAACTAGGAGGGGAGAGACAGGGAATTCCTTCGCTAGTATGACCTACCTAAGTATATTTGGTATTTAATTGGTCGGTCAGAGTATAGGGATAATATGTGATATGTTAATTTGTTTAATTAACACTTGTTTTGTGACAGTATTTGAGAATGACATCTAAAAATTTTGAGATGTGCAATGGAGCAAAACAATATGAACGTGTCGCATTACGAGGCTAAGTTTGCGGAGTTATCCCGGTTTGCATCCCATTTGGTCGATAATGAGGAGAGAATGATGCGAATATTTCTGCGAGGTTTGAAACCCAAAATACGTCAATACCTTATTTCTCACAAACTTTATTTATATTCAGATATTGTGAATATGGCTCAGTTATTGGAGTGCGATAATGAGTTAGCTCAACCAAAAGGTAACGACCAACAGCACGATAATAATCATACCAGTGGCAACGACCATCAGAACAATGATAACCATCATGGGTGAAATTATCATGCCAAGAATGGTAACCACTTCGGTGGTAATCATGGCCAAGATAATAGGAGTGGAAATTTCATGAAGCGAAGGTCACCTAGCTCGATTTGTCGTGAAGTCAAGTCAAGTCCAGCTGGGATAGTGATGCCAAAAGATGTCTCAGATAAGTCAAAGCTGGTAGTTTAAGTGAGAGCGTTTATAAAAGAACCCGAACGAGGTTATTACGGGTAAGTTAATTATAAACTCTTGCGAAGTCTATACCTTATTAGATATCTGTTCTACCCATTCTTTTATCTCTCTTGCTTGCACTCAACGTTTAAATTTAACCCTAGAGAAGTTAGACTTTGACATATTGGTTGAAACTTCGTTCGTAGAAGCCTTCGTTACCTCCACTGTTTATAAATCTTATTGATTCAAATCGACACTTTCACATTACCTGTCGATCTTATCTCTTTGAAAATACTTGCATTTGATGTGATTTTAGGAATTGATTGGTTAACTACTCATCATGCTTTTCGTAAGGTTGTCAGCTTTCATATTCCTAGCCAACCTGTTATGCGAATTCAAGCAACCAAACCACTAAAGTCAATCATTGTCATATCAAGCCATACTTAAAGAGCCCCGATCCTTTTTTTGTTGACTTCCTTGTATGGAATGCACCGAAGCCAGACTTTCTGTAGGTGACGTCGTGAATGACGATGACAAGTTGATAGGTATCAATGTGTCGTACTATACAAGTCTTGGATAAGGGTCACAGTTTTGAATGATATTTCTATTTTTAATAAATTTCCTGACATATTGTTGAAGACTTCTTAGCCTACCCCTAGAGCGTGAAATCGAATTTTATATTGACCTCAGTACAAAACCCATTTCTTAAACCCTCAAATATTTCTTCAACTAAAATGAACGTAACATGTGCCAAAGACGTTGACTCGAGCTGTTGAAGATTACGATCGTACCATTCAATACCATCGTGCGAAAAACGAACATGGTAGCCGACGCGTTGAGTAAAAGATAGTATGCGTTTACGAGTGCGATGTTGTTAACACAAAGACCCATTTCGTATAACTTACAAATGATGGAGATAGAGTTAAAGACTCTAGGGACCAACGTGAGGATAATGAATATAAGATTAGAATAGACTTTAATCGATAAAATTAAAGTTGCTCAAGCTATAAACTCAGAGCTGATGAATGTGAAGAAGAAGATTCAAGAGGGCATTATTCTAGAAACAAGAATCGATGAAGAGAGGAAATCTCAACCCTCGATTTTATTGGCCCATTTGAAATCCTTGATTGAGTAGGAACTGTGGCCTATAGACTCGTTTTACCGCAAAGTATGTCGTGTGTTCATAACATTTTTTTTCCACGTATCGATGTTACGTAAATATGTGGATGACCCGAACCACGTTATTAAATTAGAACTAGACGAGATAACAGAAGATTTAACGTATGAAAAGCTACGTGTTAAAATCTTGGATAAGAAGGATCGTATGCAACACTCAAAGGTTATACCGTTAGAATTTGAAATGAAGTCGAGGTATCTTCACCTGTTCAGCATACCAAGTACGTACATAAATTTCGAGGGCAAAATTCCATAAGGAGGAGAGATTGTGACACCCTAGATTTTATGAATAAATATTTAATTTTCTCAAGATTGTATTTTGAATATTATGGTGTGGATTTGATATAATGTTATAGTTGTGGGTAATATTTATAAATTTTGCAAAGTACGCAAGTTGTTATATAAGATTCGATTGGTCAGGGAATATTGTTTTTGTCGGGGAATATCTGTACGACTGTACAATCATTGGTGGACCCCACAAAGAAACTATTGTCGGATTGAGAAAATGATAAAAATATTTTATGAAAATAACGACGGAAGTTTTACCG
Organism: Panax japonicus; assembly: GCA_020205505.1. Classification (NCBI taxonomy): domain Eukaryota; kingdom Viridiplantae; phylum Streptophyta; class Magnoliopsida; order Apiales; family Araliaceae; genus Panax; species Panax japonicus. Next base: position 26,508,968 of record CM035100.1, read on the forward strand.
TTAATACTGTTGAACTACTCGGTAGTAAAAGTGATGAAAAGTTTTGATGATGTGGATTATTTATTAAGCTGAGTCTCAGCGATAAAAGTGATGAAAAACCTTTTAAACCATAGAAGATAGTAGATTTTATGCTCTACTAGACTCTTCAAATGGATTGCTTGTTTCGCTGCAGTTAAACTTGATATCTGTAATATTTTATTAGTTTAACACTGTTGAAGGGTAATGATAATTTATTCTGCATTATCTTAGTGATAATATTTCTTGCTGGGCTAGTTGAGCTCAGCCTTTCTTTCACTGTTCTCTTCAGAAAATGAGAATATAGCTGGGACGAGTCGGGGAACGGAGTGATGGACCAGATGATAGTATTAGTAGTCCTCACTATTCTGTTAAATAGTGTGACAATAAATGTAACGAGGACTTATTCTGAGAGTGGATATTGTCTAGAAGACAGTATTTGTATTAAAACTCACAACTCTCTTGTTGTATATTAAAGATTGTATTTCAATTCTGTACCATGTATTTGGCGACTTAGAATAGGTGTTGTATACCTATTTTGTGGGCGTCACAAATTTATTTAATACACTAATTAAATAAATTAAATAGCTTTAATATTCAAATAATTATAATTATTAATGAAAAATATTCCAAATAGTCAGAAAGTATTTTTCATAATTTAAAATAATTTTTAAAACTATTTTTGATAATTTTATAATTTATTTCTATTTTTAAGCATTTTACGGAATATTCAGAAAATAATATAAATAAAACCGTCGCTATATCCTTTTAGCGACACTTGTCCGTCGTCTTAGGTGTTCTTAGCTCAAGATCACTGACAATCTCAGTTCTCAAGGTGGCTCATTTGACCATCTTTAAATCTCCGATCAAGCTTGTTTTGGACACTCTAAGACTTTTATATTGTAGTGTTAATGTAACACTACAACATCCAACCATCAATTCGGTCAAATAAATAACAACAAAGAGATCTAAGTCTTCAATGATGCTGTCAGGTGCGTTTTGGGTTATCCAGAAACCCAGGTTGTTCAACCAGTCACTTTCATGCTCGATTTATTCTATGATCCAGTTATCAAATGGCTCGATTTTTGGTTCAAACATAGAGTATTAATGACAAGGAACACATAAGAATCAACAGATCGTTTAAACATTAACACACCTGTTAGATTAATCCAGGTCAAACCCTGTCAAAATCATAGTTCAACCGATTTCTTGGTTTTCCTCAAATGGTTTCCATGTTCGACATGCCCAGTTTGACCGTCCACTATGTCCCACATGTTTGTTGTTTAAGAGATCTAAAAGTATATATCTAAAGTACACATGTCAGACTACAAACTGGCTATCATAACATTAACATAACACCTAAATAAGGATAGATCAAGGCAATATAAAAACTTGTCAGACCCAGTTTTACACGTTCTGAGTTTTCCAGATTTTTACTCGGTCAAGCCCGATCAACGGGTTTTGACCGTTAATAACTCCTGATCCAGACATCCAATGGCTGTACTACCATTTCCAGATTAAAGACAACATATCAGGCTACAAATCCAAAACTTAAAACAACTAAAATCTTAAACGAGCAATGATCTGTGGCCACTGACATTTCTTGTCAGACCACAAAATATGCTCAAGAACAGTTTATGAAAACTTCATTTTTAAAGCACTTAGATGCTATCGATCTATGGTATATCACCATAGATCATCATAAAACATCCCTTAGCACGATTCTAAACACATAAACACACAATCTTTCTTAACATACAAGATTTAGGATGGGTTTAGGTTTAAACCTTTCTAGTCCAAGTTTTGATCTTGATTCTCCTTAACTGTTATTGGTTGATCTAGGCCTGATATTGGGACTGAATTACTTATGTATTTCGTAGGTTTAGGGGAGAGAGAGAGAGAGAGTTGGTGAGAGCAAGTTGGCCAAATGAGCAGGTTTTATGATTTTCTCTCTCTTGAATCTATATATATTACTTTGATTCATTGCATGTTGCTGAGATTGCTAGCAAAATAGGCTGATTTGCTGTATTTGTAGGTTACACAAAGTCAACATTAGGTTACCAACTAAAGTTGCTAGCATTTTTACAAGTTATCTATTAAAGAAAATGAAAAAGGGTATTTTAGTCATTAGCAAATTGATTTTAATGACAATCTTGTCAAATGCACAAACCCTTAGGGTTTAACCCTAAGGTTTTAACCCTTAGGTTTTACAAACTCCAATTCTAGAATTTTCTAATTAGGGTTTTTAAATTAGAAAATTAAATTTTTAAAACTAAAATTAGTGTTTCCTAATTAAATTAGGTTTTTCTAATCATATCAACATTTAATAAATATATTATGCCTTCCAATTAGGATAAGGTTGCCTAATTAGGGTTTAGAAATCCTGAATATGAAATTAGGGTTTTAATTAGAAAAATAAAATTTCTAAATTACAATTAGGGTTTGTAAAATAGAAATTAAGATAACTAAAATATAATTAGAGTTTCATAATCATATTAAAGTTTAATAAACACATTAGGCTTGCCAATTAGGATTAGGGTTTCCTAATTAAGGTTTTAGGATTCCCGGATTTTAAATTAGGGTTTCCCGACATTCGTTTAGGGTTATTAACTGTATGTTAGGGTTTCTAATCCTGAGATTAGGGTTTTTAATATCTTATTAGGGTTTATTAATTTTAAACCTTATCCGATCAATCATTGATCAAAAATTTTATACCGTACAAAGACATACATAATAATATATTTATTTTAATTATATTTTCTATCGAATCTCTATCCAGAAATTAGGCTTAGGGTTTCTTATCTTGTTAAGCACAACTCTACTCTAAATTTATTTGTCAATACACAAATTGACCTTCTCGAGACTCGTAACGCGGAAACTTGTCACAGAATTAATAATCGATATTAATATTAAATAAAAAAAATTATTTGAAAATTTTTGATTATTCGAAATCCCGGGTTATCACAAATACTCTGCTAACTTGTAAATTATGTCTATGCACAATGCAGGGGCAGAGTCAGAAATAAAAATTAGGACGGGCTAAAAATATTATAATACTAAAATTGTACATTTGCGTTGAGTGGGCCAAGAATATTATAATGCCAAAATTTTATATTTGGGATGGCCAAGGCTATTCCAAATTATTTATTTTGGACTACATAATTATATAGTATATCTAGTTAAAAACAAAATTGGGCTAGGCAACATCCCTGAAAGCCTACCACTGGCTCCGACCCGTAGGTGCTATAGGGTTTGTTTGTTCGGAAGGTACTTGGTAGAGATAGCATTTGCAGCAGTAACAACATTCTGCAAACGCAACTGAAAGTGCATTTGTAGCGGTAGTATCGTTTGAAAAGTTCATCAAATTATATTGTTAAAATTATGATTCTTATTCAGTTAGAATTATAACCGTTGTTGCAGCAGAAATAGTGCAAAATGACCAAAAAAGACATGATTTGTTATATCTTATAGATATATAATAATATACTCCATTAATTATGTAATCATATAAAAAATAATTTGTAAAAAAATAATTTAATATAATAATAATAATAATAATAATAATAATAATTTTAGTAATATTTTTTAGATATTTGATAATAATTGTACAGGTATAATTAGAATATGTATATATAATACAATTTACAACTCGATATATGAATAATACACTCCAATTTAGATGTCATGTAGTCTAGCTAGGATAATAGGAAAAGTGATTCTGTAAGGTAAATTAAAGGAACACTTGGAGGACACTTGTCTCATGAGAAGAGAGCAAAAAGAAAAGTAAAACTAGAAAGGAGATATCGATGGCTCAAGATGAGGTTAATATGGTCTAATTTTGGTGCGTTTGCTGCTGCGATTTTTGATGAAAAGGCGCTGATTAAACTCGAGGCCCACTCACGTCTTCGTTTACTGTCCAAATACAATAAAGAAATGAAAATAAAAGGGAACATGCACTTGTACAAACTTGTTACATTCTAGTTTTATATAGAGGTAGTGGCATTTTAGCTAATTTTTGTTACACAACTATTGTTCAATGCAACTCTATTATATAAAATGTAATTTGTATTTATATCTGTGTAAATGAACCTTCCATTTAAACGATTGTAAATTTACAACAATGCTCAAATAACTAGTAAAAACAAGCTAAGTTGACAATTTTGTGAAGCACACCCAACAAGAGAGAGTACTAATTATATGACTATGTTTGTTTGCAAGGATACTTGGATATAATTATTAATTTTAAGATTATGTTTGTAATCTGTAATATATAGTAATATTTAATTTAAATATAAATAATAGAAAAATTAAACTAAACATAATAAGAAAACAAAATCAGATATTGGAAATATGTGATATATATAAATCCGAGTCCTTTGAATTCACAAAGTCTCCTTAAAGCAAATTTATTCACTCACTGGTGTCAAGGATTTAATGAATAATTGCTTCCCAAGATAAAACGAATTCCCAGTTCTTAATTAGAAGCACTTCAAAATTAAGAACACATCAAACCAATTTCAATGTTATGTACTGAACTTACATTAATTATGCATGTAAATATGATGAATAGTAATGATGCATGCATGTATATACAACTTACAGTAGGAAGGGAAGAAGAAAGAACACTACAACGGAACGGAGCCACAAATGGAAAAATATACTGACGGGACGGGAAGGAAAGGAACAGAGAACGGGAAAACTTATGCAAAAACAGAACGGGGAAATAAAACTTATGCAGAAATATAATCCCACATAGTTTATTTATAGAACGTTTCCGCGCGGTTTATTACCGTTAGTGTTCAACTGTCGTCAAAACGACGTAGAATATCACGACCCACCTGAGCCCGGCCCGGCCCGATCGGACAGACGGAGGCGGCGGCGCGCGCACGTGGGTTTGAACCATGCCTTGGCTAGGTCCTCTCCCTTCCACAAAAGTGGGCTGCCCCTTGGGGCCCTTCCTATTGAACAAACATCCCATATATATGTTCTTCAATTTTCCCTCTAATACCCTATGTGGGACTTTTGCACCTTAAAATATTTCAAGTAGGTGACTTTGGAGTCAATTTTCTCATTCAATTCTTAATGAATTTGAACATATAAATATACCACGTTATACTCCTCACGAAGGAGAACACATTGGTTCAAAGAACACATTGGTGTGTCCCTCATTTAATTTAGACTCAAAATGCTCTAATATTTAATATTTTAAATTCCATTTCCAACAATCCCCCACATGAATGTAAAATTGGCTTTATATCATGTAAAAAGAAAATGTTATGAATATACAGACACTAGTTCGAGTACATGAGAAAAGATACTTCATCGGGTTAAGTAGCCTAGTGGCTTTGAACTTGCCCTAGTAAAGTCTATCGGATTTACTTGGCTAATCAGTAGACATGATATTTTTGAACTGTCAGATTTTCTTGTAAACCAAGACAATAAAATTCACAAAATATCTCTTCAAACATAGTTGGTTCTCACGTTTGTGTTCATTTTGGCCTTGAAACACCTCTTGGTTCCGTGAGTATATTAGAGAATTTAGCCTTCAAAATTCTCACAGAAGTGGCCCCCTTCTTACTCACGTAGGTGACTTCTACAAGAGTATCCTGCAATACCCCACTTGAACATATTTCAAGATATAAAAATCATTAAAAGCGTAACTTATCCTGATTCTCGTGTCAGATGTGCACTGTCTCATAATAAGAATGGTTAGAAGTAAATCTCTCCTCAGTGCTTTACTGAGTACTACATAGTTCAGTTTGCCCATTGAACCTAGATCTTGGGATCTCCAGTCAGCTAGGTTGGGTTGCGACTATGACGACTCTTATTTAAACAGTAGGCTTTAAACCCATTCCCTTCGATGATTTTTCCACTTTCTCTCTTATTAAACCTTTCGTAAGCGGATACGCAATATTATCTTTTGACTTTACATAGTCAATTGAGATAATTCCACTTGAGAGTAATTGTCTAACGGTATTATGTCTACGTCGTATATGGCGTGACTTACCATTATATAAATGACTATGTGCTCTTCCAATCGCTGATTGGCTATCACAGTGTATACATATAGCTGCCATAGGTCTTGACCAATTTGGAATATCCTATAAGAAATTACGAAGCCACTCAGCTTCTTCCCCAGCTTTGTCTAACGCAATGAATTCTGATTACATTGTAGACCTTGCAATACACGTTTGTTTTGAGGATTTCCAAGATACCGCTACACTTCCAAGGGTAAAGACATATCCACTTGTGGATTTCAAGTCTTTATTATCAGATATCCAATTAGCATCACTATATCCTTCCAATACTTCTGGATATCTTATATAGTGTAGTCCATATTTTTTAGTATGTTTTAAATATCATAAAACTCTCAAAATAGCTTTCTAGTGATCTTTACCTGGATTGCTCGTATACCGACTTAACCTACTTACCGAATAAGATATATCTGGTCTAGTACAGTTCATGACATTCATTAAACTGCCTATTATAAGAGAATATTCTAATTGAGATATGTTATCTCCTTCATTTTTAGCTAGATGAAGATTTATATCAACTGGGGTCTTATTTAAAATTATATTATACATATTAAAATTTTCAAATATTTTTTCAATATAATGAGTTTGAGATAATATAATTCCATCAGATGTTCTACAAATCTTGATTCCTAGTATTATATCAGCAACCCCCAAGTCTTTCATATCAAATCTATTTGACAACATACGTTTGGTAGAATTGATAACTTCATTGTTGCTACCCATGATTAACATATCATCCACATAAAGACAAACAATGACATATTCCTTTTGAGTGCTTTTGACATAAACACATTTGTTACACTTATTGATTTTAAATCCATTTGATAACATAACATTATCAAATTTCTCATGCCATTGCTTTGGTGCTTGTTTTAATCCATACAAGAATTTAACAAGTTTGCACATTTTCTTCTCTTGTCCAGGAGCTATGAAACCTTCGGGTTGTTCCATATATATTTCTTCATCTAATTCACCATTTAAGAATGTAGTCTTTACATCCATTTGATGTATTTTAAGTCTATTTAAAGATGTTATTGCTATTAGCATCCGAATAGATGTAATTCTTGTAACATCTGAATAAGTGTCAAAATAATCCAATCCTTCCTTTTGTCTATAGCCTTTAACAACAAGCCTTGCTTTGTATTTATCAATTGAACCATCAGCTTTCATCTTCTTTTTGAAGATCCATTTATACCCCAAGGGTTTGGAACCAGGTGGAAGGTCAACCAATTCAGATGTATGATTTTGCATGATGGATTCAATTTCACTATATATTGCTTCTTTCCAAGGAGAAGCATCTGGAGTGGATATTGTTTCTTAGTACATTTGAGGATCATTTTCTAACAAAAATGTTGGAAAATCTAGGCCAAAAGATATTGAAGTCCTTGCCCTTTTGCTACGTCTAGGTTCATCCAGTATAGACTCTTTGTTTATATTTTCAGGATTTATACTAGTAGCATCCAAAGGTCTTTTGTATGGATTTATCTCTTTATTTCTATTATATGGAAATACATTCTCAAAAAATGATGCATCTCTAGATTCAAAAAACATGAATATTAGGAATTTCAGATTTATGAACAAGAAAACGATAAGCACTACTGTTATTTGCATAACCAATGAATACACAGTCAATTATTTTTGGTCCTATCTTAACCTTTTTAAGTTTAGGAACCATCACTTTTGCTAGATACCCCCACACTTTTAAGTATTTATAACAAGGTCTATGACCTTTCCATAATTCATAAGGTGTTTTGTGAGTTTTCTTATGAGGCACTTTGTTAAGAATATAATTTGCAGAAAGCAAAGCTTCCCCCCATAAATTATGGGGTGCTCCAGAACTATTTAACATAGCATTCAACATTTCATTCAATGTTCGGTTCTTGTGTTCAACAATACTGTTAGATTGAGGTGAATAAGGAGCGGTAGTTTGGTGAATAATACCATAAGTAGAGCATATCTCTTTAAATGGTGATTCATATTCACCACCTCTATCGCTTTTTATTGCTTTAATCTTTTTGCTAAGTTGATTTTCAACTTCATTTTTATAAAGTTGAAACATTTATACAGCCTCATCTTTTCTTCTTAGCAAATATACATAACATTATCTTGTGCAATCGTCAATAAAGGTTATGAAATATTTTTTCCCACCTCTAGTTTGCACAAACTTTAAGTCACATACATCTGTGTGAATTAAATCTAGAGGTTCAGTTTTTCTTTCAACAGAATGAAAGGGTAATCTTTTCATTTTTGATTCCACACAAATTTCACATTTATGTTTTAGATTAATATCAAATTTAGGCAAGAACTCTAAATTTATTAATCTACGCAAAGTATTATAATTAACATGTCCTAATCTAGCATCCCATATATTTGAAGATTCTAACAAGTAAGCAAAAGAATTAATTTTATTATTATCAATAGACTTTGGTACAACATTTATAACATTCATCTTAAAGAGCCCATCATTCAAGTATCCCTTTCCTACAAACATATCATTTTTAGTAAGTACAAATTTATCAGACACAAACACCAACTTGAAGCCATTCTTGATAAGTAGTGACCCAGAAACTAGATTTTTACGAATATCTGGCACATGAAGCACTTCGTTCAAAGTCAATTCTTTACCAGATGTCATTTTTAGTACAATTTTTCCACGTCCTTCAACCTTTGAACTTGAGGAGTTTCCCATGAATAGTTGATCATCATTTTCTACTGGTTTGTATGTAGAAAACATCCATTTGTTGGAAAAAATGTGGCGAGTAGCCCCAGTGTCCACGTACCATTCTTTAGGGTTTCCTACCAAGTTGCATTCAGATACAACTGCAGATAGATTCATGTCTGAAACATTTTCAGAAAGCTTTTCTAGTTCTGTAACATTTGCTTGAGCTTTCTGTTCTTTCATGAGTTTCTTTGGCTTGCGACATTCACTTGATTTATGTCCTGGAATGCCACACTTGAAGCATTTGCCTTTGAATTTTTTCTTGACCTTGAAGGTATCTTTGCCTTCATGCTTCCTTTTGTTGTTGTTTGGCCTTTGTTCTACCACATTTGCCTTTGCTTCAATGAAATTCTTCCCACTCTTCATCTCAGATCCTCGACTGTCCTCTTCAATCCTAAATCGCACTATCAGTTCTTCAAGATTCATCTCTTTACGTTTATACTTTAGATAATTCTTGAAGTCTTTCCATGATGGTGGAAGTTTCTTAATCATTGCAGCAACTTGGAATGAGTCACTTAAAGACATTCCTTCAGAATGAATGTCATGTAGAATTACTTGTAATTCTTGAACTTGAGTGATAACTGTTTTTGAATCTACCATCTTATAGTCAAGAAATCTACCAACAATAAATTTTTTCATGCCAGCATCTTCAGTTTTATATTTCTTGTTGAAAGATTCCCAAAGTTGTTTTGCAGTTTGAATTGTACAATATACACTATATAATGTATTATCTAAACCATTCACCACATAGTTCCTGCAAAAGAAATCTGCATGTTTCCATGCATCAACAGCAGCCACTTTTTCCTTGTCAGTTTTCCCTTCAACATGAGTAGGACAGTCCTCTTGTAGAAACCTTGCCAAGTTCAGTGTTGTGAGATAGAAGAGCATCTTTTGTTGCCAAGCTTGAAATCCGTTCCATTGAACCTTTCAGGCTTTTCTCCATGAGATATACTCACGGCAGAAATGGTACTAGTAGATGCCATTTCTGTTATACAAGAAGATAATTATTAATAAATAGAAACAAATTTCTGTTGTACAAAAATTTTCAACAGAATTCAAACAATAAATTTGTTTACAGAATTCAAACACCAAATTTAATTTACAGAATTTCTGTTTACAAATTCTGTTTATAACTTTAGTTTACAAATTTCAATTTTCAAATTAGTGTTTAACATATTTGCATTCTTTAGTTGGACAAGTTTTGTTAAATTCCAACACAATGATTATTACACAATAATAACTTAGGATAATTTCAGAATTACAGACTGTTAACATTCAATTAATTAACATGGAATTGATATAATAACAGAATATAAAAATCAGTCAACAATAAATTTTGTTTACAAAATTTCTGTTGTAGAAAATTTGTTTACAAAATCTGTTAACAACAAAATCTGTTAACAATTTATTTTGCAGAAAATTCTATTTATTTTGCATACTATTAAAATACATAGGGGCCAATTTCCAACAAATAAATCTTCAAAGTTTTATGTTCTGACAAGTATGCAACATAATATTAAGGCTTCAGGAAGAAATTTTAGTTTGCCAGAAAGTTGTTGGACATGTGTTCAGAATTATGTTTAAAGAAAGGATCAGTGGATATGATACACCTTAACAAAAGTACCCGGATTGTTTAACAGAGTACAAAATAACATGGATTGTTTAATATGAAAAATACATGTAACAAAATATGCAAACAATTAATACATATAATATGCTAGAATAATATCTATTAACATGTAAACAATTTCCAGAATATTAACAGATTAAATATTGTTATAATTACATAATTTTCTAAATTTTCTTTAAGATTGTAATCTGTAATATATAGTAATATTTAATCTAAATATAAATAATAGAAAAATTAAACTAAACATAATAAGAAAACAAAATTAGATATTGGAAATATGTGATATATATAAATCCGAGTCCTTTGAATTCACAAAGTCTCCTTAAAGTAAATTTATTCCCTCACTGGTGCTAAGGATTTAATGAATAATTGCTTCCCAAGATAAAACGGATTTCCAGTTCTTAATTAGAAGCACTTCAAAATTAAGAACACATCAAACCAATTTCAATGTTATGTACTGAACTTAGATTAATTATGCATGTAAATATGACGAACAGTAATGATACATGCATGTATATACAACTTACAGTAGGAAGGGAAGAAGGAAGAACACTACAACAGAATGGAGCCGTGAATGGAAAAATATACTGACGGGACGGGAAGGAAAGGAACAGAGAACGGGAAAACTTATGCAGAAACAGAACGGGGAAATAAAACTTATGCAGAAATGTAATCCCACATAGTTTATTTATAGAACGTTTCCGCGCAATTTATTACCGTTAGTGTTCAACTATCGTCAAAACGACGTAGTCTCGTGATGATTATTAAACAAATTTTGTCTAAAAAATAAATATCACCACCCACCTGCCCGAGCCCAGCCCGACCGGACGACGGCGGTGGCGCGCGCGTGTGGGTTTGAACCATGCCTTGGCTAGGTCCTCTCCCTTCCACAAAAGTGGGGTTCCCCTTGGGACCCATCCCATTGAGCAAACATCACATATATATGTTCTTCAATTCTCCCTCTAATGCCCTATGTGGGACTTTTGCACCTTACAACATTTCAAGTAGGTGACTTTGGAGTCAATTTCTCATTCAATTCTTAATGGATTTGAACGTATAAATATACCACGTTATGCTCCTCATGAAGGAGAACACATTGGTGTAAAGACCCGATATTTTTGGAATATGGGTCCCTCATTTAATTGAGCCTCAAAATGCTCTAATATTTAATATTTCAAATCCCATTTCCAACAATGTTTGTTTGTAAGGATTATATTTGGGTTAGGACTATTAATCTCAAGTGTCTTATTTATTTTCAAATTTAGACTTGAGACTATTGTCTCAGGTTTATAAAATGCCTTAATAGCCTTGACATTATAATTATAATATCGGGATTATAATCCTAGGATTAATAGTTTTGGGATTATAATCATATAGAGTATAATTCCGAGATTATAATCCTTGCAAACAAACATAGCTTAAGTACTGTCTTGTTTGTTTTTAAATTTAGACTGGGGACTATTAGTCTCGGGATTATAAAATGACTTAATAGTCTTGACATTATAATTATAATCTCGAGATTATAATCCTAGGATTAATAGTTTCAGGATTATAATCCTTGCAAATAAAAATAGTTTTAGGCCATATTTTATTGCAAGGATTATAATTCCGGAATTATATATCATGTGATTATAATCCCAATACTATTAATCATAGACTTAAATAGTCTTAGTCACATGTTTACATTTTATGGAATTATTCATGGGATAACTTAAAATAATCTCATGTTATATTTATTTTTTTAGGATTAATTAAAGTATTAGATTAAAAAATACCGTTTGGATTATTATACCCTTACCAATAATAACATATTTTAAACTTATTTATAGATCAAAAAAAATAATATTTACTTATTATATATACACTCTCACCTCATCCCCCCCCCCCAAATAATATTTACTGATTATGTATACAATCTCACGCCGCCCACCCCCACCGCCACCCCACCCCCACACAAACCCACTCCTTACCCCATAAAAATAATATTTTCTGATTATGTATACATTCCAACCCCGCCCACCCCCTATTTCGCCATCCTGCCTCTACCCCCACCCCCACCCCCACCCCCACCTCTCAACCCCCAACCACCAAAAATAATGTTTAATGATTATGTATATGCTCCCAACCCACCCACCCACCCACCCCCAACCCCCTAACCCCCACCTCAACTCACCTCACCTCACCTCACCCCTACCCCCCTTTCCTAAAAAATAATATTCATTGATTAGGTATACACCCCCACCATCACCCACACCCACACCCACACCACCAACCCCTAAAATAATAATATTTATTGATTACGTATACAACACCATCCCGCCCATCCCCATCCTCATCCCCACGCCATCCACCCCCACCCCTAAAAAATAATATTTACTAATTATGTATACACCCCCACCCCACTCCCATTCCCCAAAAAAAATAATATTTACTGATTATGAATACAATTCCACCCGACCCCCGCCCACCCCACCCCAACACCCATCCCCAAAAATGATATTTACTTATTATGTATACACCCAGCCCCGCCCAGCCCATAGCTCTCACCCCCCTAAAAAAATAATTTGTACTGGTTATGTATATACCCCCACTCGTCCACCCCCACCCTTCCCAAAAAAATAATATTTAGTGATTATATATATACCTCCCCCCACCCCCGCCCACCCCCTACCCCTTCCCACCTCCTCCCCCTCCCTCTCCCCCCAAAAAATAATAATATTTAGTCTTTGTTCTAGAAAATTTTAAGTTGCCAGTAATAATAACAGAAATTGCAGGATATTATGGTTATTTTAAAAAAAAATTGAAGTTAATTTTGTCAAGCAATTTTTAGACCCAAATGGTAGGGATTATAATACTAGGTAGAACATGTTATTAAATAATCTCACATCTTAAGCTATTTTATAATCTCAGGACCAATAGTCTCAATTTCAAATTTAAAAATAAAACAGACATTTGGACCATGTTTGTTTGCAAAGATTATAATTTTAGGATTATAATCCTAAGAATATTAATCCTAGGATTAAATAGTCACAGTCAAGTGTTTGTTTTTTTATGGGATTATTCATGAGATAACTTAAAATAATCTCATGTTCTGTTAGTTTTTTTCAAGATTAATTAAAGTATTGGATTAAAAAATATTGTTTAGACTATTATACCCTTACCAATATTAACATATTTTAAACTTATTTATACATAAAAAAAAATATTTACTTATTATACATACACCCCCACCCCACCCCCCACCCCCCACCCTCACTGTAACGACCCCAAAATTTATACAATTCAACTATCAATTTCGGTCATTAGCAATACATCTAACTTCTGATTTTACATCATTATTCGATGTTAAACTTTATAAAATGCGGAATAATTTAAACTTGCATGTCTTCTTACTTTATTTCCCTGAATCAAAACCTTTATCAACTACATGTCTTTGAATCAATCTTATTTTATGATTCACTTTATCACTGTTATCATATAAAATTTTACATTTCAATCCGATAACCTTTACATATCAGATAACTCCAACTCTAGCTTTACAACTATACATCATAAAACATTTACTACATCTCATGAGTCTTAATCATGGTTTAAGAAAATAACAACTTTAGCTAAAATATACATATTCGTATATTAATTCTGATCCACTTCGTTCAAGTAGCACAAAGTGTTATCTTCAATCCTTAACCTGCAAAAATGGTTATTTGCAAGGTTGAGCTCAACAGCCCAGCAAAATCTAACAGTTTTCATGCAACACATAGCATATAATAACATGCTCAATATATATCTCTTAAACATTGGACTATCATAACATACAGGCTATAGTTCATATAACAAGTAAAAAGATTGAGTTCCTTACTCAATCAGCATGCTTTACTCAATCAACGTAGTCATAAGTTGACTTTAACGTTTCATGCTTTCAACATAAATATAACACATCATGTTATTTACAATAAAGATTTAAAACAGTTAATCACCAAGTTCACCTAGCAACTAGGAACTGAAAGACTTGCCTGGTTCGTAGATTACCAATTACCAAAAAATAGCTTAAATGCTTTGCGTACATCCTACAACAGTTCAAAGGTTCATATTCACATGCATTAGTTACACATATAATGAAACCACAATGACTCTTAGTCTTAATTTTTTTTATAACTTGTGTCTCCTTGAAACTTAATACATAACTTCAGGTGTTTACTCCTCTTCGTATGACACCTATCATTACATAATCCCATATTGTGTTTCTTTATACTTCTTTCGTAACTGACACTTAACGTTCAGCAAAGTTGTCATAGACTCCAATATCTCATATTAGATGTGTTACACTTGTTAACAACAACTAAGTTATATAACCTCCCTTGTTACGCTTCCCTTACATGTAAGACCCCAACTTTCTGAATAAAGATTAAATTTTTTCGAAATATATTTTTGAATATTATGGTGTGGATTTGATATAATGTTATAGTTGTGGGTAATATTTACAAATTTTGCAAAGTACGCAAGTTGTTATATAATATTTGATTGGTCGGGAAATATTCGTTTTAACAGGGAATATTCGTACAACGACACAATCATTGGTGGACCCCCACAATGGAATTATTATCGGATTGAGAAAACGACAAAAATACTTTATGAAAATAACGACGGAAGTTTTACCGTGAACTGTTGAACTACCCGGTAGTAAAAGTACAGTAATACGTGTGGTTGCATAGTAGTACACTGTATTGATTATTGATACTTACGTGAGAAGTCACTAAGTTATACTCAATTATTACTACAGTAATTGCTGCATCATATCTCTCATATTATTGATTCGATTATTGTCATAGTATCATCTGCATAATATGTTATTTTATTAAATCAATAATTGAGACGACAAAGTTATTCATATTATTAAATTGCAATATTTACAATGTCTATAAGTTCTGTCAAGGAGAGGTTTGGTCACCTAATTGCGCGCTAATAGGGAGAAATCCTTATTGGAAAGCCCCCTCTTTCCTGGGAACGACCTGGTTGATAAATATTGTGAGTTATAATATTAATGATGAATGTTATTAAAATTGAAGATGTGTTCAGAGTTGAATTTGGAGACGCGGACGTGATATTTGAGTCCGGAACGATGAAATTAGTAAAAATATTCTATAAACACAAAATTTTCCAGAATTCACTATTTGGTCAAAAAGTCAACAGTTGACTTTTTTTGGAAAAGTCAAATTTGAAATTTCAAAATTTATATTTTTGATAAAAATGGTTTCATTGTGTTGGAATTATTTGTGTTAGTGAAAATTGACAATTATTTCGATAATAATTGATGTCTAGAGGTTATATTGACCAATCGGGTATTTAACCGGATAAATGAGCAATTGATTGCTATTATTTCACATGATTATAACTATTTGTACACATGTGTATACTATTATTTCACATTCTTGTTACTATTAGGGGAGTTAGTGCAAGATTGATAATACTTGCATGACTAAGTTAAAAATGGAGGTATAGATGGATGTAATATACTGTAATTCGTATTTTCACATGTCTAGAACTACTGATTCACATAATTTACTATTGAATCACATTATTTACTATTAGGGGAGGTGGTGCAAGTTTGATAATACTTCCATGACTAAATTAAAAATAAAGGAAGAGTTGGAGGTATTGTACTGAAATTTTTCGAGCCCCAAAACGTGAAATTATCAAAACTATATTTTTCTATAAATTGAAGCTCATTCTTCCTTCATTTCTTACCAATTCACAAAAGCATTAGAGCGATTATTATAGAGAGAAATTATAGAAAGAAGAAGAGAAGTCTGCTACCTCACTATTCCAGTATCCATTTTTCTAAAGGTAGGGAATATTATTTCTTTCTTATCTATGAAGAGAACTTATGTTATTCCATTCTTTATTATTCTGTTGGAATAACCGGTATATGCGGGCTACCATATACTTGGTAAAATTCTTCTGTTGTTCCATTCTTTATCATGTTGTTGGAACATCCTGTCTGTGCGTTCTACGCCGGACCTGGTTCCGTCTTTATTATTTTGTTGGAATATCCTGTCTGTGCATTTTACGTCGGACCTGATTCCGTCTTTATTATTTTGTTGGAATATCCTGTATGTGCGTTTTACGCTGGACCTGATTCCGTCTTTATTATTCTGTTGGAATATCCTGTCTGTGCATTTTACGTCGGACCTGATTCCGTTATTTATTATTCTATTGGAATAACCTGCCTGTGCGGTCTATCACATGCCTGGTGATTTTTTTTGTTATTCCATTCCTTATTATACTCAGTTGGTTAAAGTTTTGACTTCTATACTCCATGAAATTAGTGAAATATCCTTGATATTTACGCTTCATCCAGTATCTTTTCACGGAAATATTCTTCTGAGCATTCTTGAATTTTACTCTACAAAGCAGTATCATGTTGACAATTTGGACGTTATTAGTTCCTGGATAAAATAATTCTTGAACTTGTTTTATTGAATTCTTATATCATTGTCATCATCCTCATGTTTATATTTTATTGAAAGTCATCCGTGGCCTATAGTGCATAGATGGACTTGGTATGATTATGACCAGGGCTTATTCGGTGTAATCATGACTGTAATGTTACAAATGATGTAGTAAAGTCCTCATTGGCCCGTAGTGCATTGATGGACATTTATTGGCATGATCATGACCATTATTGAATACACAAATATTTTTGGCCCGTAGTGCATGGATAATTGTGGTCGTGATACTAAAGAATATCCTTGGCGTAGTGCAGGGGTGATTCGATGATGTAGATTATTTATTAAGCGGAGTCCCAGCGATAAAAATGATGAAAAACCTTTTAAATCATAAAAGATAGTAGATTTTATTCTCTACTTGACTCTTTTAATGGATTGCTTGTTCCGCTGCAGTTAAACTTGATGGTTGTTATATTGTATCAGTTTAACACTATTGAAGGTTAACGATAATATATTCTGCATTATCTTAGTCATAATATTTCCTAATGGGCTAGTTGAGCTCA
Organism: Panax japonicus; assembly: GCA_020205505.1. NCBI lineage: Eukaryota > Viridiplantae > Streptophyta > Magnoliopsida > Apiales > Araliaceae > Panax > Panax japonicus. The sequence continues at coordinate 26,526,376 of CM035100.1, forward strand.
CTCTTATACTTTTATTGTTCTCTTCAGGAAATGAGAACGTAGAAGGGACTAGTCGGGGAACGGAGTAACAGACCAGATGATAACATTAGTAGTCCTCACTATTTAGTGAAATAGTGGAAAATAAATGTAATAATATTGAATTTGAGTTTGAATATTGTCTAGACGATAATATTTGTATTAAAACTCACAGCTTATGTTTTGTCATACTTTACACAACAGTTGTATAATTCAGTTTTATTTGTATTCTGTATCATATATTTGACAACTCAGAATATGTGATGTATACCTATTTTGGGGGCGTCACATTACAATTGACAATTAAGTCTTCTAATGTGTATTTACATCCTTTTAACCATATATTAGATTAACTAATCAAGTTAACATTCAACTCGTTCTTTTAACTTATATCTCACTATAAACAAACATAAACCTTATCATTTATTTCTTACTTTTGAAAACATCACATTTAGTTCCATTGCATAACTTAATTAAGGAATCACTTAAAATCTTTACACTTTGCATTACAACACCTTACAATCTGTTATTGTAGTTTGTATTATGTCTTAACATCATTAACATGCTTGCTTAGCTAACATAAGTCCATTACACATGACCTGCAAATAGGTAGAAGTCACTGCCTGGGCTCAGGGCACGGCGCAGCTGCGTTGCCCTAAGGCGCAACTGCGCCAGTGTAGCTGCGCCGTTTCTGCCTGTGGTACCGGTGCAACTACGCCACACACAGACAGAAACTGCAACAACAGCTCTGTTACTCGACAGTTACCCATCTCAACCCAATTCCTACAGAAATCATGAAACCTAGCAAATAAAACTTTGTAATAGCATAGTTACACATGTCATACACCATTCTAACTACATAAACATCACATTAACACAAATTTGAGGAATCAAAAACCCCCAATTTCCCAATTTCTTCATTTTTTACAAATTTAGTAAAATCAATCGCCACGAATTCGTTTATTAATCAATTACACGATTCCAACTATGCCACTTTCGTTTCTTAACATACTAACATAATCCAACATAAATTTTCAGATTCTCATACATATTAAACACGAAATTTTGTACTTTTTTAAGCCATTTTTCATGTATAAACACTGTTATTTATTTTTCTCCATACAATCCCAAATTTCAGGTATTTAATCATCAAATAACACTAACAAAAGTTGATTAACAGATTACAAACCACATATATACATGTATAAATCCCATGTGAAAAGTAATTTACAAAACATAATCATAGAAACTCAAAACATAGTATTAGAGATAAAATATACCTTCAACCCTAGTTTTATGCTAGCAAGAGATGGCGACTCTTTCTCAAAACCACTATGATTCCTCCTTCTCTAAAATCTCTATGTTTCTTCTTCTCTCCAAACCCTATCTGTACTTGGCTTAAAAATAAAAGACGCTTAGAAATGAACTGAAGACTCCCCATGTTCATCAGTTATGTTGGGCCAAAAGCCATAAGGCTGTGTTTGGCTACATAAAATTCCCTAATACTATATTATTTTAATAGCATTATATTATATAGTTACTTTTGCCACACTTGATTTTAGTTCATTTAAATAACTTTAGCTTAATTAATTTAAATAACTTATAATGGTAATTATAATAATTATAATTTTTATTATAATTATACTTATAATTAATAAATAATTACATATGTCTAATTTAAATAATAAATTAGAAACATCACTTTATTTAATTTATTTATTTTCTTTAATATTAAACAACTCATTTAATTTAATTAATTCATTAAATTAAATCTTCAAAGAATAAAATTTACTTTTGCTATAACATAATTACCACACACATATAACTAAATTATTATACCATAATTTCATAAATTATTTAGTTTTCTCAATAAATAAATTATTTAAAAATATTTATTTAATTTAATAAATATTTAAACTTAATTACAAAATTCATTTAATTTCTTCAATAGTTAACTTAACTATTAAACCTCACTTTCCCAATATATGAATATATATTTCTCTTCACACCAGAACACATATTTCAAAATATGTAACACGTATATATGCATATTCAAACTCAAAACATCTCATAATAAGAATTTTAATTATTAAATTTTTATTTTAATAACTTATAAAAATTCGGGTTGTCACATCCTTCCCCCCTTATAAGGATTCCGTCATCGGAATCACCAAAACCCTACCTTACTCAGGTTTTCCTCAAATCTATTCATTGAATAACTTCAACACATTTCCTTAATATAGATTTTATATTTCCTACTCCCACTATTCTTGATAATAAATTCTTGTAAGTTTTATTTCATAACCTTTATTTATACTCAATTATATTTGAGTATTACATATTCTTTGACCCGCTCATTATCTTTCTCTAAGGATCATTATCATATACTATATAATCAAACTCTCGAGACATTACATTTACCCATTCTTATAAAAATTTTGTCCTCGAAATTTTGACTTACTAATATTTGTTCCTTCCATTTATCAAAATAGATTTTATGTTAATATTTATTTATTCACTAGGTTCTACAACCAAATTCTTTCTCTAAAGATCTTTCTAAGACCATCATATTCCTCACCTCTTCCTCTTCTAAGAGTTTCACATTTCTCTTCTTTCTGGAATTTCAATTCTTTCTTGAAATTATTATATTTTGCTTAATTTTCTCATCCTTTCCACTTTCACCTTTTAGAATAATAAGAATCCTCCACAATTGCTTAATAATTGGGAAGCGATATGAATAACAGGAATTTAAAAGATTCCAAATCATGCTGAGGGGTCATAAGACCTTGAACTACGTCCCTAGGTTATCAAGTATCTCAACTTGAACCTTTAACAGTCATAAGACTATACGGACCTTGAACTCTTTTCCAGGTTTAACAGTGCATCACCACTGTAAACCATCATTAACATAATGTTTAGCAATCACACAGACTGAAAACACTCTCTACAAGTACTCTAGGTGATCAACCTATTGTACCCCTACGTCGTGCACAACGTATTACCTTTTAGCATCGTAACGACTATATGCGTTACTTTCGAAACCATTGTCTCCCATAACATGTCCCCTTTTATAGGGTTGTTCACCTCAGCTTTTCAACATCTGAATCTGCACCAAAACAATTTGGTTTGGCAAAACTTCTCAAGAAACACTTGAATTTCATGAACATCTTTCAATATTCGTCTAGCTGAATCAAATAGCATAGACTTCTACAACAATTCGAACATCAATCAAAATATATATATATATATATATATATATATATATATATATATATATATTCCCTTATCTTAAAGAAATCTCAAAAATCTTTTTATGACGTCATGATACCGCACTGTATTTACAGTCCGTTTGAGAATTCCATCATTTTGTTACTTTGTCATACTACATCATACCATATATAGTGGGCTGACGATCCTTAGATCGCATCCAATATTAAGAAATTCTGTATTGATAACTCCATTGTTTTTATCATCTTTGCACCAGGTTCCATGATGCATTAATGATATAAAATACATTTTGATATTTTCAAATCATTTTCGTCTAGCTAAAATAATTAGCATAGACTATTCTTTAAACAGTTCATAAATCTTTGAAAATCAGTTTTAGTGATATCATATCTCAACAGGTAACGATGTGTCAGTGTCCCGAAGTCCACACATACACATTTGTCACCATGCGTTGAGAGTAAAAATTCATTTAAAAAAACACATAATGCAAATTTAGCTTGATGTCAAAAATTTTGAAGTCCAACATATCTAGAAGATTTGGAAAAACCTATGTCTCCACTTTTTATACTGATCCATTGCTTAATAATTCTATCTATTCCCATCATCCTTAATACTCCATTCACACTTAATTATACCCCAGTTCATCAACTTACCGCACATTGGAAGTTCAGGACTTGTCACAATAATATGAGTTTAAGAACTTATCCTAGTCAGACCATAAGCGTCCAATCGCTGAGGCATTCAAAACATACCATATTATTATGAGTCACGAACTTACCATATGCATTAGTTTTAAGAACCGCGCCTAATCCTAATAATATCTGACTAATCTTAATAATTTCTAACTATCAAATATACATATAAGAAAAGAATCACCTTTTCGCCACATATACACTGATAGCGTAACAACAACATTCCAATGATTATCAATGTGATAAACTGAGTTCAAGCACAAAACCCTCACCCATACAAAGATTTATACAACTCAGCCATCACATGAGTCCTCAATTGAAATCCCTCCTAACTCTATCTTGCTTATAACTTGCTCTTAACTTGCTCAATATGCACTGCACCAAAAATGGCCTCTAGCGAAGGAAATTTTGTGAAGGAATTTATTCCTTCACATAAGGAGTTGTTTAGCGAAGGAATAGTGAAGGAAAAAGTATAGTGACAATATAGATATTAGCAAAAGAAAAATCCTTCACAATTTATATTTTTTTCCTCACAAAATTGGGGCAATAAAAAGATTTTTGGAGCTAATTTATCATGAAAATTTGTGAGGAAAAAATCTATTTAGTGAAGGAATTATTACTCACTATATATCATTATTCAAAAGTTTTTTGCGAGGGATGAAATTGGTCGCTATCTTGTTCTAAATAAATTTTTTTAAATTAATTGTGGTGAATATAAATACCTTAAATTTTTTACACTAGTAAATTTAATTTTAATAACACTTTTTAAGTAACTTACAATATTAACTATTTATTTTAATAAACTATAAAGTAAATAACTTTACATTATGTTAAAATTGGTCAGAAGTTTATGTGAGAGATAAAATTGGTCGCAAATTTATTCTAAATAAAATTTTTAGAATTAATTATGATTAATATAAATTATAATATAAATACATTTCATGGAAGAGGGAAAGGTTATAAGCCCTAGCTCAATAATTGCATTTTGTTCCCCCTTTTTCCCCAAATATTTTCGCGTCGCTCTCCTTCTCACCCGTGATTTCCTTTTCCCTCTTCCTCTTCACCGGCGATTCCCTCTTCCTTCTTCACGTCGAGGATTCCCTCTCTCAATATTCTTATTCCTCTTTATTTTCTTTTTTCATCTCTCTTTAGCTACTTGGGTCTTCACATCTCCATATTACTAAAGCATAATAATCTATCAAGTTATTGTTAAGGATATAGCCGAATTCTCTGAGAATTAAGTCTATAACCAAATTAGAAGAGGGATTGGAGTAAGAGGCAGTCCAAATGAGGATTGGATTAGGTTTTAGGCATTTTGTGGGAAATTGATACAGATGGAGTGAGGAATAACATCACCAGATTTGGGATATTGAACGAATGTATTTTTATGAAGGTTAGCTCTTTGTTGTTTTTAGCAATAAACTTTAGCTTTTTGTTATGTTTTTTCTTTCTTCTTATATTATATCTTGAAGAGTTCTTTTAACTGGTGATGCATATTGGACGAGCAGTTTTATTAAATTCATTAATGTTTATTCTGATAAATTGGGTTTAAACCTCTCTAAACATCTATGAATTATGTCCTAAAAATGAATGCACAAGTCGTGTTTGATAAAATTACTCTTAAAGCTGTTTAGTTTAAAAACAAAGAATTAGGCAGGTTGCTATCAAGAAAGACTAAATATATGTATGTTGAAGCCAATTTTATATGTAGAAGGTTTTATGTTTAGCCCATTTTATATGTAGAAGGTTTTATGTTCTATAGCATTCCTGCAGTGCAGGAGGAATGGTATTGTCAAGTTTAGTGCTTGCAACTGTGAACTCTCTCTCTTCACTAGCTAAAAGTTCAATAGCTAGTCTGCACTTCTAGTCTTTGCATGTACTTCTATTGACAATTGAATCTGTTGGCTTGTCCTATGTGTCACATTTTTAGAGATTACTTTCTGATCATCTATTAAATGTGGCAGGGTAACTGGTTTAATGATGCAAATACCATTTAATTAGCTACCTCAGACATGAAAAAATGGTGGATGTGAAAAGGCAAAAATATAGTCTCTATGTAACTTTGATATAATCACGTTACATTTACTGTGTGCACTCTGTAGTTACTTCTCCACTCATACGGTTTATCAGCCTGTATAACTTCTCGAAAAAGAAAAAAAAAGTATGACTATATAAGCTATTTGTGAGGTTAAAAATAAAAGGTAAATAAAAGTTCTTGTGCTCCGGTTACTAGTATATTGATTACATGCCTGGATTTCTGTTATATGAATAGGCCGTAACAAACTAAACAAAGATAGGCTTGGAGCTCTTGGGTTGGGTGTCAATTAGACATGCTTATGCTCAGGTTCAGTTCATTGAGACAGTTAAAAAAAATATCAGAGTAATATATGAACAATCAAGTCTTCAACAAAATATATTCAGTTAGTGATATAAACATTGATTATATCTTTGATGTATGTAACCTATGTATGTGTTAGACAGGCTATGTTGTTGACTTTACTTATATTCATCTTTTGTTTCTTAATTTGCTTTTGTGCAGGGACTTACGGCAACTGGTCTGAAGAAAGATCAATTTTTTTTCGGTAACATAAGTTCAGAGTACGAGAGTGGAAATACTATTTTAAATGTGAAAGTTGATACATATTCTAATGTAAGAAAGAAATCATTGTTGTTAAATTCAATAGCTCTGACCTTTCATTTGTTTTTCCTTGGAGTAGTCCTTTCCTCCCTTGTTGTCTTTTCTATATAATAAAACTTCTTTATCATTTTTGCCAAAAAAGAACTGACCAACTCTAAGGCTTTGCAATTTAGTACTTGTTGGTTTCTGTTTTTGTGTATAGCCTTGTGGGCAGTTTGATTTCAGGTGCAGTTGTACATCTGAGTTTCCTTATTTTTCAGGTCTCAACAAAAGTAACCATCAGTGACGTATTTCCATCTATGAAAGCAACATTTAGCTTTTACATTCCTGATCACAAATCTGGAAAGGTCAGTGCTTTGCAACTTATGTTAGATACTCGTCTTATATATTACAAAACATTCTAAGTAACTTTATTTTGTAATTCGTTTCTTAAATTACAACAATTCTGGTCTAGTGATGTCATTTAACATTCTAAGTAACTTTATTTACTTGGCGGCTTGAGCAAAACTTATTGTTTTTTTATCTTAATTTTTACTTGAGAGGATAAGGTGGAAACCGAGAAAATAAAGAAGTGGAATATAGCTGCCGGACCCATGTTTTAAGGTCAATACTGAAAAGACATTTTCTATTCTGATCCATTCTGAAGCCCTGTTATTTTTAATAAATGGTTTGGACATATTATTTTACTAAAATCAAGTCCTAACTGGGTCAGACTAAATAAATTATTGTAATGCCGCACATTTTCTATCTTGCCTAGGGGAATGCAATTCTTATGGACTCTCACTTGGATCCAAGGCATTAAGAAATGAATCTTATTCCTAAACAAATTATTTATTAACAAATCAATAACAATTAAAGGAATTGACCTTGAAACAAATATTTTACATGAAGTCAAGTAATTACCTGGAGAATTGCTAGTGTTATTTTATTCATTCAGTTTATCCTCAGCTGGATGTGCACTACCTTCATCACCATGCAGCCATCAATTCCAGTATTGACCTGAATCCAGCCCCTCTGTTGGAGCTTGCTGCAGTTATTGGTGACAAAGGTCTAGCTCTTGGTGGTGAAGTTGGATTTGATACCACCATCTTCTTCTTTCATGAAGTACAATGCTGGGATAAGCTTCAACATGCCAGATTTTACTGCGGCATTAATACTGTATGTATCTGTAACTCTCTTTATATTTGATAATTGATCAAGACGCACTTTTTATTTTCCCAGTATTTTATTGATTCATGTGCCCCTATTACAAAGCTTTTCAACTGACTGGTATGAATAAAAGAATACTAGACTTATCTGCTGCTATTCCTCACTAATAAAAGGGATCCAAAATGACTGATTTCCTTTCAAAATTGATTGTTTCAAGTTTAATTACTTAAAATAGAGTGTCTTGAATAGCTGTACATGCGCTCTTATTACAAAGTTTACCTTGTTGGAGTTTTGTACAATCTCAGGTATAGAAAACTTATCCAGAAACAGTGGTCAAGGAATTGGTATTAGTTGCCAGAAATTAATCCTAGAGTGGGGATTGGTTTGGACCTTCGATACTTGGAAAGGTATGAGAATTCAGTGCACTGCATACTCTGAAATAAATTTAACCTACTTCTACACAGATACTAACATAGTACACCATTGTTAGATTGCTCAAAATCTCCATTCATTTATGGATATTTTTATCCAAAAGATGCCTTTGGAATGGATTGAATAAGAAAATTGTTAGCTCCTTTTGATTATCCAGAAAAGGTTATGGACGAGATAAATCACCTACCTGAAGTTTCTTCAAAAAATCTTCTTATTGATAATTTTCTTCTATTAGTGGGAAAGTATGAACATTTTCAACTATTTTTAAATAGTTCTAGTTGAGGTATTTACTGATAGCTATATTTTTGTCTTTATTTTTCATTAATCTTTTTGTTAATTTAAGTTCGTCAGTTTCATCCTTTCTTATTCCTCATCTATTGAAATTGAATTTTGGTGTTTCTCTTGCAGCATAAAGTTTACACGCCCAACCTTGACTTTCTTGAAGAAAATGATGATAAAGTGGAACTAACATGACACACTTTATTACTTCTAATTCATTGTTATTTGTTCAGTTTTCTTATGTTAGTTAATAAATTTTGTAGATACTATGGTTTTTAGGAGACCAAGACACAATTACAAATTTTGTAGTTATTGTGACTTGAGTATTATCTATTTATATGTGAAATATTAATTTTTATTAGTTCTTTATGCATTATCTTATCAATTAGTTTGAAACAAGTATGACAATATTTATATTTACTTGAAAAATAAATTTAATATTTCTTATAGAGATTAATAATAATAATAAATATGAAATCACTGATTTGAAAATCAATTATAATTTTCAATGAATTTTGATTATTAAGCAATTAATTTTTTATTTACAAATTTATAATTTGTGAAGGAATTTTTCTGTCACTAAATTGAAGAAAGATTCTTAATTTATAATTAGTGAAGTAAAATATTCTCTCGTTAAATAAATTTGTTCTTCACAATATATTATTTGTGAGAGAATTAAGTTATTCACTAATTTCAAATAGTCCTTCATAAAATATTATTTGTAAAGGAAACTAATCTTTTACTAAATAATAATATTCCATTACTAAATATAATTTGTGAAGGAATAAGTTATTCACAATATATCCTTCACAAAAAATATTTAGTTACTACTTAGCGAATGACACTCAATTGCGAGGAGGTCTAATGCGAACACTCGTGTGAAGGAAAAATTTCTTCACAATAAATCACTTGTGAGAGATATAAGGCCTCTAGTGAAGGATTTGTCCTTCACTAGAGGCCATTTTTGGTGTAGTGATGAATTCATCGTATCATATTATCTATAACTCCTCGTGAGTTTACCTCGTACTATATCATAGTACATTATCTTCATAGCATCAAGCTATAATTATTCAAACATTACCGACCATCTTTCTTTTATAACTTAAACAGATCACGTCGTGATCTCATTCTATAATCATTTCCCTTAAAATTCTTTTCTTAACTCTTGATCGTTTTGTTTAACGATCCACTTTCTTTATTTTTTCATCATTTATGACATTATTCGTTATCTTGGCTTTTGGAGTTAGGTAACTCCCATTCTTATCTACAAATCTCTTCAAGATTCTTCTTTGAATCTTCTTGTTTATATAACAATTCATGCTTTAAGAATTCCCAACTTCATTTATATCGTTCAACATTTCATTCAAGTTCTACATTTTCATCACACGTATCCATTTTCTAGACATGGTACACATCGAGTCTCTAACAGTTTCAATATGGTACGCTGAGTGGTTTCCCACAAACAACCAACAAACTAGGTTCCAAGTTGCTAGTTTGTATATACCTCCGCTCTATGAAGGAATAGTTTAGCCCATATACCATATATCAACTATTAAAGAGTACGATTGTACCATACTTAGATATAACTTTTTGATTCTTAACTTCCTTACCAATCTCTTCTTATAGACATTGTCTATTTATTATCACCTTACATCCTTATTATTGGAGTTGGGTAACCCCACATTTATATTCCTTATAACTATGTGAAATTCTTCTTTGAATCCTCTTACGCATGTTTTAATCCCTTCTTTATAAATTTATTAAATTAATTCTTATTGTTCAACCTCTATTTGAGCTTATTCGTTCATTACCTTCACCTCTCTTCTCTAAGGTTATAGCCTAAGGTACTCTTACCTAAGGTTTCTAACCTATCAGCTTTGATACCAACTGTAACGACCACAAAATTCATACAATTCAACTATCAACTTCGGTCGTTAACAATACATCTAACTTCTGATTTTACATCATTATTCGATGTTAAACTTTATAAAATGCAGAATAATTTAAACTTTTATGTCTTCTCACTTTAATTCCCTGAATCAAAACCTTTATCAACTACATGTTTTTGAATCAATCTTATTTTATGATTCACTTTATCACTGTTATCATATAAAATTTTACATTTCAATCCGATAACCTTTACATTTCAGATAACTCCAACTCTAGCTTTACAACTATACATCATAAAACATTTACTACATCTCATGAGTCTTAATCATGGTTTAAGAAAATAGCAACTTTAGCTAAAATATACATCTTCGTATATTAATTCTGATCCACTTTGTTTAAGTAGCACATAGTGTTATCTTCAATCCTTAACCTGCAAAAATGGTTATTTGCAAGGTTGAGCTCGACAGCCCAGCAAAATCTAACAGTTTTCATGCAACACGTAGCATATAATAACATGCTCAACATATATCTCTTAAACATTGGACTATCATAACATACAGGCTATAGTTCATATAATAAGTATAAAGATTGAGTTCCTTACTCAATCAGCATGCTTTACTCAATCAATGTAGTCATAAGTTGACTTTAACGTTTCATGCTTTCAACATAAATATAACACATCATGTTATTTACAATAAAGATTTAAAACAGTTAATCACCAAGTTCACATAGCAACTAGGAACTGAAAGACTTTCCTGGTTCATAGATTACCAATTACCAAAAAATAGCTTAAATGCTTTGCGTACATCCTATAACAGTTCAAAGGTTCATATTCACAAACATTAGTTACACATATAATGAAACCACAATGACTCTTAGTCTTATTTTTTTTATAACTTGTGTTTCTTTGAAACTTAACACATAACTTCAGGTGTTTACTCCTCTTCTTATGACACCTATCATTACGTAATCCCATATTATGTTTCTTTATACTTCTTTCATAACTGACACTTAACGTTCAACAAAGTTGTCATAGACTCCATTATCTCATATTAGATGTGTTACACTTGTTAACAACAACTAAGTTATATTACATCCCTCGTTACACTTCCCTTATAATTAATAATTAAGTCTTCTGACGCGTATTTACATCCTTTTAACCATATATTAGATTAACTAATCAAGTTAACATTCAACTCGTTCTTTCAACTTATATCTCACTATAAACCAACATAAACCTTATCATTTATTTCTTACTTTTGAAAACATCACATTTAGTTCCATTGCATAACTTAATTAAGCAATCACTTATAATCTTTACACTTTGCATTACAACACCTTACAATCTGTTATTGTAGTTTGTATTATGTCTTAACATCATTAACATGCTTTCTTAGCTAACATAACTCCATTACACATGACCTGTAAATAGGCAGAAGTCACTGCCTGGGCTTAGGGCACGGCGCAGCTGCGCTGCCCCAAGGTGAAACTGCGCCAGCGCAGCTGCGCCGTTTCTGCCTGTGGTACCGGCGCAGTTGCGCCACGCACAAACAAAAACTGCAGCAACAGCTATATTACTCGACCGTCACCCATCTCAACCCAATTCCTACAAAAATCATGAAACCTAGCAACTAAAACTTTGTAATAGCATAATTACACATGTCATACACCATTCTAACTACATAAACATCACATTTACACAAATTTGAGGAATCAAAAACCCCCCAATTTCCAAATTTCTTCATTTTTTACATATTTAGCAAAATTGATCGCCACGAATTCGTTTCTTAATCAATTGACACGATTCCAACTACGCCGTTTTCGTTTCTTAACATACTAACATAATCCAACATAAATTTTTAGATTCTTATACATATTAAACATGAAATTTTGTACTTTATTAAGCTATTTTTCATGTATAAACACTGTTATTTTCTTTTCTCCCTACAAACCCAAATTTTATGTATTTAATCATCAAATAACCCTCACATAAGTTGATTAACAGATTACAAACCACATACATACATGTATAAATCCCATGTGATAAGCAATTTACAAAAGATAATCATAGAAACTCAAAACATAGTATTAGAAATAAAATATACATTAAACCCTAGTTGTATGCTAGCAAGAGATGGCGACTCTCTCTCAAAAGCACTATGATTCCTCATTCTCTCAAATCTCTGTGTTTCTTCTTCTCTCCAAACCCTCTATGTACTTGGCTTAAAAATAAAAGACGCTTAGAAATAAACTGAAGACTCCCCACGTTCATCAGTTATGTTAGGCCAAAAGCCATAAGGCTGTGTTTGGCTACATAAAATTCCTTAATACTAGATTATTTTAACAGCATTATATTATATAGTTACTTTTGTCACACTTGATTTTAGTTCATTTAAATGATTTTAGCTTAATTAATTTAAATAAATTATAATGGTAATTATAATAATTATAATTTTTATTATAATTATAATTATAATTAATAAATAATTACATATGTCTAATTTAATTAATAAATTATAAACATCACTTTATTTAATTTATTTATTTTCTTTAATAAAAAACAACTCATTTAATTTAATTAATTCATTAAATTAAATCTTCAAAGAATAAAATTTACTTTTGCTTTAACTTAATTACCATACACATGTAACTAAATTATTATACCATAATTTCATAAATTATTTATTTTTCTCAATAAATAAATTATTTAAAAATATTTATTTAATTCAATAAATATTTAAACTTAATTACAAAATTCATTTAATTTCTTCAATAGTTAACTTAACTATTAAATCTCACTTTCCCAATATATGAATATATATTTCTCTTCACACCAGAACACATATTTCAAAATATGTAACACGTATATATACATACTCAAACTCAAAACATCTCATAATAAGAATTTTAATTATTAAATTCTTATTTTAATATTTATAAAAATTCGGGTTGTCACACTCAGCCCCACCCCACCCCACCCCACTTGTGATGCCCCCAAAATAGGTCCACACGACCCATTATGAGTCGCCAGATATCACACTACAGAAATCAAATACAAACTTCATTTATACAACTGTTGAACTGTCGGCAAAGTACGACAACACATAAGCTGTGAGTTTTAATACAAATATATGTAACTCTCATGGTGTCTTGACCACAACACCTTACAATGGTACTTTACATAAAAGTACAGTCAATAGCTATTTTAGAAATTAAAATCTTTTGAAAATACTCAAGGAAACCTTCGTACATAGGAGGCCATGTATCTAAGTTATGATATATATCATATGACTCAAGAATTATCTTTGGTTGACCTAATAGACCCCAAAGAAAAACGAGAAGATTACCATCATGTTCTTTCCAATGGTGAGTCTTCTCTTGACATATAATTATCTCCATCGTCTTCAATTTAGAATTATATTTCAACCAAACTCGAAGATTATATAGGTAGTGCTCATAGATATAATCAGCAAGTGCATATGCACAACCCTATCTTATGATAACACGAAGTCGTCTGTCATTAGACATCTTGTATGATAGTTGAAAAAGCACCCTTTCAAAGTTGGGTTCACCTTACCCTATTCGATTCACCAAAATCAACAGTTAAAATGACGTATAAAATACGACACACTTATCTAAAATTCTCAATAAAATTATTTCCCTACTATTTTAAGGGAAACCTCAACATCTATAAACCATCGTTCTATTCCCCTGTTACCCCTGCTCGACCCAGCTACACTCTTATTACCTGAAAGGATTTGTGAAGCAAAAGGGTGAGCACAACTAGCCCAGTAAAGAATATCATGACTAAAGATAATTAAATTATTAATAGCATTCGTCAGTAATAAATTAAAGATTTAGAACATATAGTAGATAATAAAACTTTTCAACCATAGTGGCAGCAGAACGAACAACCCATTAGAAGAGTCAAATAGACCATAAAGTCTATTATATTCTCTATGTTAAAAGTCCACTAAAAATGTTTTATCCCTGTAACATCAATCAACAGTTCATGTCCACAATCATGTGAATAACTCATAATCATAATTGTGATTCTAAATTCCTCTTCGCACCCAGGACGAAGATAATTTTCATCACCTGTCTTTACCTGAAACATGAAATATCATGGTTATACCAAATCACAGTTCATGTTCATTATCATACTAATAAATTCATCTTTTCACTATGGGTCAGAGATATTTAACAACATGTCATCTTTGCACTACGGGCCAAAGATATTCATAAACAATTCATCTGTGCACTACATGCCAAAGATATTCAACAATAAGTCATCTTTGCACTACGAACCAAAGATATTAATGTCTTAACAAAATATATAATCATTTCAGAATTATATAAACGATAATTATAACATTGTTAATCAATTCACCTTTACACTTAAGCTAAAGATATTCAATTATAAATTCAATGGTCATGATCATACCAATCAACAATTCATCTTTGCACTACTGGCCAAAGAGAACCTATAGACATGATCATACTAATAATCTACCTGTGCGCCCCCAAAATAGGTATACATCACCTATTCTGAGTCGCCAAATACATGGTACAGAATATAAATACAATCTTAATTATACAACAAAAGAGTTGTACGTTTAAATATAAATACTGTCTTCTAGAAAATATTCACTCTCAGAATAACTCCTCATTATATTTATTGTCACACTATTTAAGAGAATAGTGAGGACTACTAGCTAATACTATCATCTGGACCATCATTCCATTCCCCGACTAGTTCCAGCTACGTTCTCATTTCCTGAAGAGAATAGTGAAAGAAAGGGTGAGCTCAACTAGCCCAGTAAGAAATATTATGACTAAGATAATGCAGAATAAATTATCATTAGCCTTCAACAGTATTAAACTGATAAAATATAACAACATCAAGTTTAACTGCACTGGAACAAGCAATCCATTAAAAGAGTCAAGTAGATAATAAAATCTACTATCTTTTACGATTTAAAAAGTTTTTCATCACTTTTATCGCCGTGATTCAACTTAATAAATAATTCACATCATCGAATCACCCCTGCATTACGGCCAAGGATATTCTTTAGTATCACGTCCACAAATTATCCATACACTACGGGCCAAGGACATTCATGTATTCATCAATGGTCATGATCATGCCAACAATTGTCCATCAATGCACTACGGGCCAATGAGGACTTTTACCACATCATTTGTAACATTACGGTCATGATTATACTGAATAATCCCTAGTCATAATCATACCAAGTCCATCTATGCATTACAGGCCACAGATGACTTTCAAAAAAATATAAACATGAGGATGATGACAATGATATAAGAATTTAATAAAAACAAGTTCAAGAATTAATTTATTCAGGAACTAATAACGTCCAAGCTGTTAACATGATACTGCTTTGTGTAATAAAATTCAAGAATGCTTAGAAGAATATTTCCATGAAAAGATATTGGATGAAGCACAAATATCAAGAATATTTTTAACCAACTGAGTATACTAAGGAATGGAATAACAAAAGAAATCACCAGGCATGTGATAGACCGCACATGCAGGTTATTCTAACAGAATAATAATAAACGGAACCAGGTCAGGCGTAAAACGCACAGACAGGATATTCCAACAGAATAATAAAGACGGAATCAGGTTCGGCGTAAAACGCATAGACAGGATATTCCAACAGAATAATAAATACGAAATCAGGTCCGGTGTAAAACGCACATACAATATATTCCAACAGAATAATAAAGACGGAATCAGGTACGGCGTAAAACGTATAGACATGATATTCCAACAGAATAATAACGAATGGAATAACAGAATAATTTCACCAAGTATAGGGTAGCTCGCGTATACCGATTATTCCAACAGAATAATAATTAATGGAATAACAAAAGTTCTCTTCATGAACACAAAAGAAATAATACCCCTTACGAGTACAACAAATAATATTCCATACCTTAAGAAGAAGAGTACTAGATATATGAGTAGTGAAGTAGCAGAATACTTTTCTTCTTTCTCTCTATAGTTTATCTCTCTAGAGTTTCAGTGAATTCGTAAGAAATAATGAAGGAATGAGCTTCTATTTATAGAAAAATGGACTGCATAGTAACTAACTCATGAACGGTCCAGATTGATTTACTTTAATCCGACGGTCCATATTTAAAGCAAAATCTTTTAAATAATATATTATATATATATATAATATAACATGTGTAGACAATATCAAGGCCCGAGACTTCAATTGATTTCATCAGCCAAGTTTTTCAATCTTGCATATATTTAATAATGCAATAATGCACCATTATGTAATCTAGCCAAATTCCCCCCCCACACTTTGTCAACAAAGCTATACATATATATATATATATATATATATATATATATATATATATATATATATATATATATATATATATATAGGGGAAAGATCCAGTTCGGACGTCCGGATGGAGCTAAAGTTCAGATATTTTTTTTGTTTTTTTAAAACAACTAAAAAAATAATAATTATGGAATTGAATTTTTTTCATAATACAGTGTTTTGGGTGTGATTTGGGTACATATAACAAAACATGTATGTACAGTCTGTGCAGACTGTACCACCACTTTTTGGTATAGGTATTCAAAACACGCCCAAAACATTATATTATGGAAAAAATTTCAGTTCCATAAAATATTAAATATTTTTTTTAGTTGTTTTTTAAAAATAAGCAAAAAAAAGTCCATTTTTGATCAGTTCCGGACTCCCGGACCTGATCCATTATGTATATATACATATATATATATATATATATAAGTAATAAAATAAAACTGAGATGACTTCTCACGTAAGCCTTAATAATCAATACCGTGTGCTATTACGCAACCACGCGTATTACTGTACTTTTATTACCGAGTAGTTCAGTAGTATTAACGGTAAAACTTTCGCCGTTATTTTCAATAAAATATTTTTGTCGTTTTCTCAATCCGATAATAATTCTGTTGTGGGGTCCACCAATAATTATGCCGTCGAATATTTCCTGTTAAAACGAATATTCCCCGATAATTCGAATATTATATAACAACTTGCGTACTTTGCAAAATTTATTAATATTACCCACAACTATAATATTATATCAAATTTATTCCATAATATTCAAAAATGATATTTATAAAAAATTCATTTTTATTTATAAAAGTTGGGGTCTTACAATCTCCCCTTCTTATGAAATTTCGCCCTCGAAATTAGGGTACGTATCTGGTATGTCAAAGAGGTAAGGATACCTTGATTTCATTTTAGATTCTAACTCCCAAGTCATTTCCTCAACATCGTGGTTCCTCCATAAAACTTTGACTTGAGGTATAATCTTGGAGCGTAGAATATGTTCCTTCTTATCCACGATTTGAACAGGAATCTCTTCATACGTTACATTTTCCGCTATTTCGTCAGGTTCTAACTCAATAATGTGGTTCAGGTCTTCCACATATTTACGTAACATGGATATGTGAAAAATGTTATGAACACGAGACATACTTAGCGGTAAAGCGAGTCTATAGGCCACAGTTCCTACTCGATCGAGGATTAAAAATGGTCTAATGAATCGAGGATTGAGCTTTCCTCTCTTTCTAAATCTCATAACTCCTTTCCATAGAGCAACACGTAACAACACATGATCTCCAATATCGAATTCCACATCCTTTCGATGAAGATTAGCATAACTCTTTTGTCGATCTTGTGAGGTTTTTATACGTTGCCGGATCACTTGAATCTTTTTAGTAGTCATACGCAATAACTCTAGTCCCAACAAAGTTTCTTCACCTACCTCATCCCATCATACTGGAGAATGACACTTTCTTCCATATAACGCCTCGAATGGAGCCATGCCAATACTTGCTTGATAACTGTTGTTGTAGGAAAACTCCACCAATGGTAAGAACTTGTCCTAACTTCCCTTGAAGTCATGTACATAGAGTCTTAATAGATCTTCAAGAGTTTGAATCGCCCTCTCCGACTGCCCGTTTGTCTGAGGATGATATGCCGAGATAAATCATAAATCCGTGCCCATAGCTTTTTGTAAACTAACCCAAAATCTTGAAGTGAATCTTGGGTCTCGATCAGAAACTATGGATACTGGCATACCATGCAATCTTACAACCTCATTTATGTACATACGAGCAAGACGTTTAAGTGCATAAGTTTCTCGTATCGGTAAGAAATGAGCAGACTTGGACAATCTATCAACAATGACCCAAATCGCATCAATACCTTGAGAAACCTTAGGAAGATCGGTAACGAAAACTATGGTAATGTGCTCCCACTTCCATTCTGGAATTTCAAGTGGTTGCAATGGACCTTTTGGTACTTGATGCTCCGCCTTGACTCATTGACACGTTAGACACCTTGAGATAAACAATGCTATCTCTCTCTTCATATTGCCCCACCAAAATGTATGTCGAAGATCATGATACATTTTGGTACTCCCAGGATGGATTGCAAATGGTGTGTTGTGCGCCTCCATCATGATTTTATAATTTGAATCAGGGTCGTTAGGAACACAAAGTCTGGAGTTGACTCAAAGTATTCCTTCTTCATCGATTCTTGCTTCCGGCATAGCACCTTCTTGTACTTTTTTCCTCATACGCATCAGCTCCAGGTCTGTAGCTTGAGCAGCTTTAACCTTATCAATTAAAGTCTGTTCTACTCGTATATTCGCCATCATCACATGGGTCCCTGGAGTCTTTAACTCTATTTCCATCCTTTGCATGACACACAAAATGGGCCTTTGCGTTGTCAATATTGCACTGGTACCCGCATATGATCTTCTACTCAATGCGTCAGCTACCACGTTCGCTTTTCCAGGATGGTATTGGATGGTATGATCATAATCTTTCAACAGTTCAAGCCAACATCGTTGTCGCATGTTGAGTTCCTTTTGAGTGAAGAAATATTTGAGGTTTTTATGATCCGTAAAGATCTCCACTTTCTCCCCATACAAGTAATGCCTCCAAATCTTTAGTGCAAAAACGACTGCTGCCAACTCTAGATCATGAGTGGGATAATTCCTCTCATATTCTTTGAGTTGTCGTGAGGCATAGGCTATGACTTTCCCATGTTGCATGAGAACACATCCCAACCCTTTGCCCGAAGCATCACTGTAGATGACAAATCCCTCCGAGCCATATGGTATTGTCAGAACAGGTGCTGAAATGAGTCTCCTCTTGAGTTCTTGAAAACTCTTCTCACATTCCTCATTCCAACTGATTTTTTCATATTTCCGAGTCAACTAAGTTAGTGGAGTAGCGATTTGAGAAAATCCTTCCACGAATCTCCGATAATAACCAGCTAAACTGAGAAAGCTACGTACTTCGGTCACTGATTTAGGTTGCTCCCAGCTTTAAATAGCTTCAATCTTTGCTGGGTCAATAGATATTCCATGACTTGATACCACGTGCCCAAGGAATGCTACCTCCTCAAGCCAGAACTCGTATTTCTTTAACTTGGCCTAAATCTTATATTCACGAAGCTTTTGGAGTATCAGCCTCAAGTGTTTCTCATGATCTTCACGGATTTTGGAATAAATAAGGATGTCATCAATAAAGACGACCACAAAGTGATCCAAATATTCCTTGAATACTCGGTTCATCATATCCATGAAGGCAGCAGGAGCATTAGTCAATCCAAAGGACATGACAAAGATCAATTTTTGAAAAGAAATTGGCGCCTTGCAACTGGTCAAACAGGTCATCAATACGTGGCAATGGGTACCTATTTTTGATGGTGACATGATTCCACTCCCTATAATCAATACAAAGTCGCATACTCCCGTCTTTCTTTTTCATGAATAGAACAGGAGCACCCCAAGGAGAAGTACTAGGACGAATAAAGCCAATGTCTAACAATTTCTGCAGTTGGGTCTTTAATTTTTGAAGTTCAATAGGAGCCATTCGATATGGGGCTTTGAAAATGGCTTTTGTACTGGGTTCAAGGTTGATACAAAATTCAATTTTACACTCTGGGGGGTAGGCCAGGAAATTCTTCAGGGAATACATCAGGAAATTCATTAACAATAGAAATATCATTCAAAACTGACGTATTTTTGTTTAGATCCGTGAAATGAGCTAAAAAAGCTTGACATCCATTTTTTAATAAACGAATAGCTTTATGGCTTGAGATGACAGTGATTGATTTTAATGGTCTGGTTACTTGAATTCGTATACTAGGTATGTTAGGAATATGAAAGCTAACAACCTTACGAAAACAATCAATTTTTGCATGATGTGTAGTTAACCAATCAATCCCTAGAATCACAACGAATGAAAGTATTTTCAAAGAAATAAGATCGACAGGTAACGTGCAGGTGCCGATTTAAACTAAAAACGACTTATAAACATTGGATGTAATGAAGGTTTCTCCCAACGGAGTTTCAATAGATAAGTTAAAATCTAATTTCTCCGGAGTCAAATTTAATCGTTGAACGCAAGTAGGAGAAATAAAAGAATGGGTAGAACCGGTATCAAATAAGGTATAGACTTCGCTAGAGTTTATGATAAGCTTACATGTGATGACCTCGTTCGGGTTCCTTATTTTCTGAGAGGTCACGACAAATGCTCTCCCTTGCACCACCAGCTTTGACTTTTCTGGGACGGCCTTTGGTTCCTCCATCCTAGCTGAACTTGTCTTCGGTGAACGACAAAATTGGGCTAGGTGACTTTCTCTTCCACAATTATAACACGCTTTGGATGGCATCGCGCAGTTTGGACTGATATGTCCCTCCCCTCCGTATTTGAAACATATGATAGGTGGTCGTTCTCCTTCCTTAACTACGGTTGTTGGTACTGACGTCTTTTCATCATTGTTGAATCTCCTTTTCTTGAAATTTCCATTTTTACTGTCTTGGCCATGATTACCACAGAAGTGGTTACCATTTCTGGCATGTTGATTCCCTCCACGTTTGTTATCACCACTTCGATGACTGACACCACTGGTATTTTCATGCTACCGGCTGCTTTCTCTTGGTTGCGTTGACTCGTTACCGCGCTCCAATAACTGAGCCCTATTTACAACATCTGAGTACAAACACAGTTTATGAGAAATAAGATATTGACGTATCTTCGGTTTCAAACCTCTTAAAAATATTCGGTTCATTCGCTCCTCATTATCAACCAAATGCGATGCAAACCGGGATAACTCCGCAAATTTAGCCTCGTATTGCGACACGATCATATTGTTTTGTTCCACCTTGATAAACTCCACCTCTTTCATGTGACAAATACTCTCGGGAAAGTACTTGTCGTTGAATAGCTCTTGGAACTTCTCTTAAGACATCTTGAGTGCGTCAGGCTGGGTACGTTTTAAAGATTCCCACCAGTAACCTGCCTCTTCACGTAACATGAAGGTGGCGAAGTGAACCTTTTGTTCCTCAGAGCATATCAAGACATCAAATATCTTAGTGATCTGCTTTATCCATGCTTCCGCCTTAAGTGGGTTTGGCTCTCCAATAAACTTCGGTGATCCCAGCTCCTTGAATTGTTTAGCGGTGACCGTCCGAGAGTTTCCAGTGTTTCCAACTATATTTTGGACAGGAGCCGCTCTCGTCTGATGTTGCATGAATTGCATAAAGCCTCTAAACAATCCATCATTCATCATTTGGTCAGTGTTGTTGTTTGCATGAGGATTGTCGCCTTCCTGATGTACATTCTCCTGATTATTGATATGTGGAGACTCAACGGTCTCCTGTGCTCCATTGTTATTTTCAACATTCTCGAATGTCATTTTCAGATACTACCACAAAACAAAGGTTAATTAACATATAAAATATTATCCCAATACTCTGACCGACCAATTAAATACCAAATAAACTTAGGTAGGTCATACTAGCGAAGGAATTCTCCGTCTCTCCCCTCCTAGTTCTAGTCTCACATCTTAGCCAGGGATCATATCCCTAAGTTTTGATACCAACTGTGACGCCCCCAAAATAGGTATACATCACCTATTCTGAGTCGCCAAATACATGGTACATAATATAAATACAATCTTAATTATACAACAAAAGAGCTGTGAGTTTAAATACAAATACTATCTTCTAGACAAAATCCACTCTCAGAATAAGTGCTCATTACATTTATTATAACACTATTAACAGAATAGCGAGGACTACTAGCTAATACTATCATACGGACCATCACTTCGTTCCCCGACTCGTGCCAGCTACGTTCTCATTTCCTGAAGAGAACAGTGAAAGAAAGGGTGAGCTCAACTAGCCCAATAAGAAATATTATGACTAAGATAATGCAGAATAAATTATCATTAGCCTTCAACAATATTAAACTGATAAAATATAACAACATCAGGTTTAACTACAGCGGAACAAGCAATCCATTGAAAGAGTCAAGTAGAGAATTAAATCTACTATCTTTTATGATTTAAAAGGTTTTTCATCACTTTTATCGCTGAGACTCAGCTTAATAAATAATTCACATCACCAAATCACCCCTGCATTATGGCCAAGGATATTCTATAGTATCACGACCACAAATTATCCATGCTCTACGGGCCAAGGACATTCGTGTATTCATCAATGGTCATGATCATGCCAACAACTGTCCATCAATGCACTATGGGCCAATGAGGACTTTTACAACATCATTTGTAACATTACGGTTATGATTATACCGAATAATCCCTGGTTATAATCATACCAAGTCCATCTATGCACTACAGGCCATAGATGACTTTCAAAAAAATATAAACATGAGGATGATGACAATGATATAAGAATTTAATAAAACAAGTTCAAGAATTAATTTATTCATGAACTAATAACGGTTAAGTTGTCAATATGATACTGCTTTGTGCAGTAAAATTCAAGAATTCTTAGAAGAATATTTCCATGAAAAGATACTGGATGAAGCGCAAATATCAAGAATATTCCACTAATTTCATGGATTATAGAAGTCAAAACTTTAACTAACTGAGTATAATAAGGAATGGAATAAAAAAAGAAATCATCAGGCATGCGATAGATCGCACATGCAGGTTATTCCAACAGAATAATAATTAACGGAACCAGGTCCGGCGTAAAACGCACAGATAGGATTTTCTAACAAAATAATAAAGACGGAATCAGGTCCGGCGTAAAATGCACAGACAATATATTCCAGCAGAATAATAAAGACGAAATCTGTTTCGGCGTAAAACGCACAGACAGGATATTCCAATATAATAGTAACAAATGGAATAACAGAAGAATTTCACCAAGTATAGGGTAGCCCACGTATACCGGTTATTCCAACAGAATAATAATTAATGGAATAACAAAAGTTCTCTTCATGAATACAAAAGAAATAATACCCCTTACGAGTACAACAAATAATATTTCCTATCTTAAAAAGAAGATTATTGGATATATGAGTAGTGAAGTAGCAGAATACTTTTCTTCTTTCTCTCTATAGTTTATCTCTCTAGAGTTTTAGTGAATTCGTAAAAAATAATGAAGGAATGAGCTTCTATTTATAGAAAAATGGACTGCATAGTAATCAACTCATGAACGGTCCAGATTGATTTACTTTAATCTAACGGTCCATATTTAAAGCAAAATCTTTTACATTATATATATATATATATATATATATATATATATATATATATAACATGCGTAGACAATATCAAGGCCCGGACTTCAATTGATTTCATCAGCCAAGTTTTTCAATCTTACATATATTTAATAATTCAATAATGCACCATTATATAATCTAGCCAAATTCCCCCCCCCCCCCACTTTGTCAACAAAGCTAAACATATATATATATATATATATATGTATAATAATAATAATAATAATAATAATAATAATAATAATAATAATAATAATTGTACTCCTCCACGTGAATAACAATTTTCCAAACCCACCCACTTGACAACTTGACAACTTATATATATATATATATATATATATATATATATATATATATATATATATATATATATAACTCTTATATATATAAGTAATAAAAGAAAACTGAGATGACTTCTCACGTAAGCCTTAATAATCAATACCGTGTGCTATTACGCAAAACCGCGTTTTACTGTACTTTTACTACCGAGTAGTTCAACAGTATTAACGGTAAAACTTCCGCCGTTATTTTCAATAAAATATTTTTTTCGTTTTCTCAATTCGACAATAATTCTGTTGTGGGGTCCACCAATAATTATGCCGTCGTATGAATATTCCCTGTTAAAACGAATATTCCCCGACAATTCGAATATTATATAACAACTTGCATACTTTGTAAAATTTATAAATATTACCCACAGCTATAACATTATATCAAATTTATTCTATAATATTCAAAAATGATATTTATTGAAAATTCATTTTTATTTATAAAAGTTGGGGTCTTACACTACCCATCTTTAAACTCAAGTGAAAGAGAATTTCAACATCAGGGTTATAAAAATATTATATATGATAAAAAAAACAATATAATCAAAACATGGATTTTATTTCAAGAGTAAGATTCAGAAGTCGATGATAATTTGGTCCGGAAAAAAAAACCCAATTTTGTTGTGAATAATAAATCATGAATAGTAACTCGTGAATAACACTCCGTATTCGAAAATAGTACCGTATACGTGAATATTGCCATATACGTGAATAGAACCCATGAATAATATTCCGTGAATAGTACTCATAAAAGGAAAATATAAAAAAAACGATATTCCATGACGAGTACAAAAGAAATGATATTTTATACGAGTATAATAGAATATACGAAACAGTAAATAGATTTTCACCCGTCATGCGGTAATCCACGTAGCAGATCATTTCCATCATTTAATAAAGAAGGAATACGAAGGGTCATTCACCATGCATGTGGTAATCCACGTAGACAGGTTATTCCCACAGATTAATAAAGAATAGAATACGATGGGTCATTCACCATGCATGGGGTATTCCGCGTAGACAGGTTATTTCAATAGAATAATAAAGAATGGAATAACAAAAGGATTTCACCATGCATGCGGTAGTCCGCGTAGATAGGTTATTCCAACAGAATAATAAAGAATGGAATAACAACCCTTATGAGTATTGAACGAAGATAATATTCCTTACGAATATAAAAAATAATATCGTAAGCGAATATTAAATAAATAATACCCCTTACCTCGGAAGAAGACTGGATACTAGAATAGTGAAGTAACAGACTTCTCTTCTTCTTTCTTTCTATAGTTTCTCTCTATAATTGCTCTTGTGAGTCTTAGTGAATTGGTGAGAATGAAAGAAGAATGAGCTTCTATTTATAAGAAAATATAGTTTCAATAATTGCACGTTTTGGGGTTCGAAATATTACAGTATAATACATTCATCTTTTCCTTCATTTTTAATTTAGTCCTGCAAGAATTATCAAACTTGCACCACCTCCCCTAATAGTACATCATGTGAATTAATAGTTTTATACATGTGAAAACAATAATTACAGTATAGTACATTCATCTATACCTCCATTTTTAATTTAGTCATGCAAGTATTATCAATCTTGCACCACCTCCCATAATAGTACATGCATGTGAATCAATAGTACACATATATGAAGAAATAGTTATAAGCATGTAAATTAATAGCAATTAATTGCTCATTTATCTGATTAATTATCCGATTGGTCAATATAACCTCCAGACATCCATTATTATCGAAATAAATGTCGATTTCCACTAACACTAATAATCTCAACACAATGGAAATATCAATTTCATCGTTAATCAACACGAACTTATTCATCATTAATATTATAACTCACAATATTTAACAACCAGATCATTTCTGGGAAAGATGAGGCTTTCCGATAAGGATTTCTCCCTATTGGCGCGCAATTAGGTGACTAAACCTCTCCTCGACTGAACTTTCTAGACATTGTCAATATTGCAAATAATAATATGAATAACTTTGTTGTATCAATTAGTGATTTAATAATAATAAATATTATGAAGATGATACTGTGACAATAATTGAATCAATAATATGAGAGATATTATGCAGCAATTATTGCGGCAATAATTGAATAAAACTGAATGACTTCTCACGTAAGCATCAATAATCAAAGATAATGTATAATACTGTGTGCTACTATGCAATCACGCGTATAAATGTACTTTTATCACCGATTATTTTATGACAACTTGCTTACTTTGAAATTTTTTCAAATATCACACTTAACTTTAACCTTTTACCAATTTAACCATTTACTAAATAGAATAACAATTATCAAAAAATTGAATACTTTTATTTCGTAAAATTCGGGGTCTTACAATCTCCCCTCCTTATGAAGTTTCGCCCTAGAAATTTACGTACCTGGTAGTTCGAAGAGATGAGAATACCTTGCTTTCTTTTCGAATTATACCTTCCCAGTTATTTCCTCTATATCATGAATTTTCCATTGCTCATCTCCTGTATTTCAGATATCATTCTAGAATACATCTTTAAAATAAAGGTTAATTGACATATAATAATTTGTCAACTTAAGCAAGAAAATTAAGCTTAGGTAGGACACACACTAACGAAGGATATTACGCTTCTCTCCCCTCCTAGTTCTAATCCCGGATCTCCGCCAGAGACCATATCTGTGACGCCCTCAAAAAAGGTATACATCACCCATTCTGAGTCTCCAAATACATGGTACATAAATAAATACAACTTCAGTAATATAATTGTCATGCAAAATACGACAACACATATACTGTGAGTTTGAAT
Organism: Panax japonicus; assembly: GCA_020205505.1. Classification (NCBI taxonomy): domain Eukaryota; kingdom Viridiplantae; phylum Streptophyta; class Magnoliopsida; order Apiales; family Araliaceae; genus Panax; species Panax japonicus. The sequence continues at coordinate 26,553,430 of CM035100.1, forward strand.
ACAAATATTGTCTAATAGACAGTATATAAATTCAAAAGGAGTCCTCATTACAATTATTGATACACTTTTTACAAAATAGTAAGGACTACTAAAACAACTATCCTGAACCATCACTCTAAACTCCGTCTAGTTCCTGCTATGTTCTCACCTCCTAAGAAGAAAAATGGAACAAAAAGGAAAAGGGTGAGCTCAACTAGCCCAGTAAAGAATATTATGACTAAGATAATATACAACAATTTATCATTAGTTTTCAACAGTGAAAAATATGATAGAACATAATAGACAACATGTTTTAGATCAACAACTGCAGCGGAAACAACAATCCATTAGAAGAGTCAAGTAGAGAAAGAATTCTACTATCTTCTAAGATTTAAAAGTCCATCATCAATATTTTATCGATGTAACATCAATCAATATACTTCTTGAATCAAATATTCATCTTTGCACTACAGGCCAAAGATATTCATTTGTATCACCAGCTGGTCATGTTCATCACAACACCTATTCATCTTTGCACTACGGGTCAAAGATATTTATTAGGTAATCATTCATATTTGCAGTACAGGCTAAAGATATTCAGTAATATCATCATTTAGGACTGAGGATGATGGAAAATATCTTAAAGAAAACGAATCCAGTGAGACAAATGGACAAATATTAGGGATTCGTATTATAGTTTATCCAAGATCAATAATACTCCATAATAACTAATTGTGAAGCAGAATTCAAAAATAAAGATCAAAACATGGATACAATCAAAGATAGTAACCATAATAGACATCTTGGACAAAAAGGAGAAAATTTCAATTTTTGATGAATAGTGTCGTATTCGTGAATAGTGTCGTATACGTGAATAGTGCAGTATACGTGAATAGGTAGAAATTCCACAATAAAATCAATACCAATATTTTGGTATAATGATATTGAAAGAATAACATCATTAGGAAGAAAATAACATCACTTACCCCAAAATAACAGTACTTCTGATCTGAATATCGGATGTAAAGCCGAAGGAAACTTGCATGAATAGTAACTTTCAAAGTATCTAAATACTCAAAAAAATACGCTCGTTAATATAGAGAAAGAAAACTTATGTTTCTGGTGTGATTTTCAATTCTAACCTAAGCGCCTATTTATAGGAAAATGCTAAAATGCCATAGGAGACTAACTAATAAAATAATAATATTATTTTTTAAATTATACGCACACCACAATTGATCACATTTAAGCACACCTTAGTGGGGCCCACCAAAAATCAGCCAACTTTCATAACAACCAAAAGTGGGTCCCACCTTCTATAAATCTCTACCAAAATAAAACAATTTATGAATCAGACACCTCTTAAAATTCATAAAAAATCATACGTTAATTTTGAACGGTTCAACATTTGTGGACATATACTCAACTTATATATGTATAACATATCCAAAAATCACAACGATCCAATGGTCGGATTAAAAATTATAACTCACGCAATATAGCTTAAGAACACTGATTTTTCGGACTATGAGTCGTTTGGACCAGTTCCATTCAAAACGTCACCACAAAAAATCCACAAAGAATTTTTGGGTTATTCCAATTTCTACAGTTAGTTTACTTCCAGGGCTTTCTTTTGATATACGGCTCATCTCCTAACTCATTATACACAAAAAGTTATAGATTTTACAAAATTAAGTAATAAACTAATTTTTTAAAAATTTCCAAATTTTGTTCTTCATTTTGACAAAATACTAATAAAACACCTCAATATTAATTCCTTCAATTATATCAACATAAAAATAAATATTTCATTATCATATAAATCAATAATTAATTATTCACAAATAATATTACAGAATCACAATTATGACAACCAGGTTGTTCCTATGAAAGAGGGGGCTTTCCGATAAGGAGTTCTCCTTACTGGCGTGCAATTAGGTGACCAAACCTCTCCTTAGACAGAACATCCTTAGACATTGCCAGTAATGCTATCTAATAATATTATTCAAATAGTATGAATTATTGATCTGATAATGAAAACTACTATGCAGTGACAATTATTGAAATAACAGTAATATAAAATATCAACGCATCAATTATTGAATAAATAAAATAAAATATTAAACAGTAATTACTGTAACAATTATTGAGTAGTGTCTTCTTACGTAAGAATTAATAATTCAAAAATACTGTACAATATCGTGTGCTACTGTGCAACCACGTGTATTACTGTATTTTAACCACTAGGTAATCTAACAGTGTTAACAGTAATAATTACGCTATTATTTATAAAAACTCAAACTTGTCATTTTCTTCATCCGACCGTTTTCCATTATGGGGCCCAGAAATGGCTGCGCCGTCGTACAAATATTCTCCGACAGCAAGAATATTCTACGACCAAATGAATATTCCTAGACAACAATGAATATTTTATAACCACTTTCTTGTTTTGTAAAATTTGCACATTTCAACCATAACCAATGTGACACCCCCAAAATAGGTATACATCACCCATCTTGTGTCGCCAGATATAAGGTACTGAATACAGATACAAACTAATTATACAACAGTCGTGCAAAATACGACAAAACATATGCTGTGAGTTTTAATATAAATATTGTCATCTAGACAATATCCACACTCAATGGAATCCTCATTACATTTATTATCACACTATTTCACAGAATAGCGAGGACTACTAGTATTCCATCTAGGACCATCACTCTGTTCCCCGACTAGTCCCAGCTACGTTCTCATTTCTTAAAGAGAAACAATGAAAGCAAAAGGGTGAGCTCAACTAGCCCAGTAAGAAATATTATGACTAAGATAATACATAATAAGTTATCAATAGCCTTCAACAGTATAACAACGGATAGAATATAATAGACAACAAGTTTTAGATCAAAAATTGTAGTGGAATAAACAATCCATTAGAAGAGTTAAGTAAAATATAAAATCTACTATCTTCTATGATTTAAAAAGTTTTTCATCAACTTTATCGATGAGACTCATCTTAATAAATAAAATCGAATCATCCCTGCACCACGACAAAGGATATTCATGTAATCATCAATGGTCATGACTATACCGAATAATCCCTGGTCATAATAATACCAACAACTATCCACCAATGAATTACAGGCCAATGAGGACTTTTACCACATCATTTGTCACATTACGGTCATGATTATACCGAATAATCCCTGGTCATAATCGTACCAAGTCCATCTATGCACGTAAGCCAAAGATGACTTTCAACATAATATAAGCATGAGGATGATGACAATTCAATAAAATAAGTTCAAGAATAAATTTTAAATATTTATAAATTAATTTATCCTGAACTCAATAACGTCCAAATTATCAACATGATACTGCTTTGTGGAGTAAAAATTCAAGAATGCTCAGAAGAATATTTCCATGAAAAGATACTTGATGAAGCACAAATATCAATGATATTCCACTAATTTCATGGAGCATAGAAGCCAAAGCTTTAACCAACTGAGTATAATAGAATATATGAAACTACAAATGGATTTTCCCCCGTCATGCGGTAATCCACATAGACAGTTCATTTCCATAATTTAATAAGGAATGAATACGAAGGATCAGTCACCATGCATGTGGTAATCCACATAGACAAGTTATTCCAATAGAATAATAAAGGATGGAATAATAGAAGAATTCACCATGCATGCGTTAGATCGCACAGACAGGTTATTTCAATAGAATAATAAAGAATGGAACCGGGTCATGCTTAATCCGCACTGACAGGATATTCCAATAGAATAATAAAGAATGGAATATCAACAGAATTCACCAGGCATGCGATAGACCGCACAGACAGGTTATTCCAACAGAATAATAAAGAATGGAATAACAACAGAATTCACCACGCATTCGATAGACCGCACAGACATGTTATTCCAATAGAATAATAAAGAATGGAATAACAGAAGAATTTCACTATGTATTTGGTACTTCAAATATACAGGTTATTCCAACATAATAATAAAGAATGGAATAACAACCCTTACGAGTATTGAAAGAAAATAACTCTCTCCATGAATACGAAATAATAATACCCCGTACGAGTATAACAAATAATACTCCTTACGAGTACAACAAATAATATCCCTTACCTTAGAAAAATTGAATACTGGAGTAGTGAAGTAGCAGAATACTTTTCTTCTTTCTCTCTATTGTTTCTCTCTTTAGAGTTTCAGTGAATTCGTAAGAAATAATGAAGGAATGAGCTTCTATTTATAGCTGAATGGACTAAATATTAACTAATTTATAAACGGTCCAGATTAATTTAATTTTAAACGGACGATCCATATTGATTTACTATTAAAACTTAAAGCAACGGTCCATACTGATTTACTATTAAATCTTTAAACCAGCGATCCACATTGATTTACTATTATAACTTTCCACCAGCGGTCCATATTGATTTACTATTATATCTTCAACCAACGATCCATATTGATTTACTATTATAACTTCAACCAACGGTCTGAAAAATTATCACATCTCCTCATGGAATAATATTGTACCCAAAAATGATTTGGACCGAAAAGAAATATATTTTTTGGGTAAATAGTATCCCATAAATAGTACTTCAGGAATAGTACCTCATGAATAGTACCCCGACATAAAAAGTGTCCCAAATACCTGACTGAACAATACTAGAATGAATAGTAACTGGGTGAATAGTAATTCGTGAATAGTACTCTGACACAAAAAGTGCCTCGAATACCCGAGTGGTCAATATAATCTCCAAACATCAATTATTACCGAAATAAATATCGATTTCTACTAACACTAATAATTCCCACACAATAGAACTATCAATTTCATCTTTATTCAACACGAAATTATTCATCATTAATATTATAATTCATAATATTTAACAACCAGGTCGTTCCCGGGAAAGAGGGGGTTTCCAATAAGAATTTCTCCTTATTGGTGGGCAATTAGGTGACCAAACCTCTCCTTGACAGAACTTCTAGACATTGTCAATATTGCAAATAATAATATGAATAACTTTGCCATCTCAATTATTGATTTAATAATATATCATATTATGAAGATGATACTGTGATAATAATTGAATCAATAATATGAGAGATATGATGCATCAATTACAGTAGCAATAAATGAGTATAATTGAGTGACTTCTCACGTAAGCATCAATAATCAATATCGTGTGCTACTATGCAACCACGTGTATTACTGTACTTTTACTACCGGGTAGTTCAACAGTTTTAACGGTAATACCTCCGCCGTTATTTTTATAAAATGATAATTCTGTCATTTTTAACTACGACAATACTTTCGTTGTGGGGTCCACCAATGTTTGTGCCGTCGTACGGATATTCCCCGATAAAAAGAATATTTTCCGACCAAACGAATACTTTATAACAACTTGCATACTTTGAAAAATTTATAAATATTACCCACAACTGTAACATTATATCACAACCACACCATAATATTTAAAAAAATATTTCAAAAAATTTAAATCTTTATTCATAAAATTTTGGGTCTCACAACCAAAGTATTATATCAAATTAACACCTTATTATTCACAATAATAATTAAAGGAAATTTAATTTTATTTATAAAAAGTTGGGGTCTTACAACCTCCCCTCCTTATGAAATTTCATCCTCGAAAATGACGTACGTACCTGGTGTTTCGAAAAGGTGAGGGTACCTTGCTTTCATTTCTGATTCCAACTCCCAAGTCATTTCTTCAATAGCATGGTTCCTCTGTAAAACCTTAACGTGTGGTATAACCTTTGTGCGCAGGACATGCTCTTTCCTATCCAAAATCTTGACAGGTACCTCCACGTACATTAAATCTTTGGCTATCTCATCGTATTCTACCTCAATAATGTGATTTGGGTCTTTCATACATTTACGTAGCATGGATATTTGAAACACGTTATGAACACGAGACATACTTGGTGGTAAAGCGAGTCTATTGGCCACAGTTCCTACTCGATCAAGGATTTCAAATGGACTAATAAATTGAAGGTTTGAGCTTTCCTCACATCGTCGATTCTCATTTTTGGAATAACGACTTCTTGCATCTTCTTCTTCATATTCATCAGCTCCATGTATGTAGCTTGAGCAGTTTTAAATTTATTGATAAAAGTCGGTTCTACTCGTATGTTTGACATCTTCATGTGGGTCCCTAGAGTCTTAAACTCTATCTTTATCATTTGTAAATTATACAAAATAGGTCTTTGTGTTCGACAATATCGCACTCGTACTCGTATACGATATTCTAATCAACGTGTCAGCTACCACGTTCGCTTTTTCAGTATGGTATGGTCAGAACAAGTGCCGAAATGAGTGTCATCTTGAGTTCTTGGAAGCTCTTCTCAAATTTCTTGCTCCATTCCAATTTTGTTTCTTTTCAAATCAGCTGAGTTAATGGAGTAGCGATACGAGAAAATCTCTCCAAGAATCTCTGATAGTAACCAGCTAAGCCTAGAAAGCTAGATATTTTGATTACTGACTTAGGTTGCTCTCAACTGTGACTCATATCCCAATCTTGGATAGCAAGTCACAATGGCGCCTATAAGTTTACCACCGCAAAAATATGACGTCCCCTATGGAGAGTCTGGCTTCGGTGCATTCCACAAAGGAAGTCACCAGATAGAGGCTCGGGTACCAACTTCTATAGTATGGTTTTTAACTCCTAAAGTTGAATAGGAGCCATTCAATATGGGGTTTTAGAAATGGGCTTTGTACCGGGTTCAAAGTCGATAATACAAAATTCAATATCACACTCTGGGGGTAGGCTAGGAATTTCTTCAGGAAATACGTCAGGAAATTCACTAACAACAGAAATGTCATTCTAATCTGACGTATTTTTGTTTAAATCCATGACATAGGCTAAGAAAGCTTGACATCCATTTTTCAATAAACGAATGGCTTAATGGCTTGATATGATAATTATTGACTTTAGTGGTTTGGTTGCTTGAATTCACATAACAGGTTGGTTAGGAATATGAAAACTAACAACCTGACTAAAATAATCAATTTTGGTATGATGGGTAGTTAAACAATAAATCCCTAAAATCACATCAAATGCAAGTATCTTTAAAGAGATAAGATCAACAGGTAATGTGATGTTGCCAACTTGGATCAAACAAGATTTATAACCAGTTGATGTGATAAAAGTTTCTCCTAACGGAGTCTCCGCGGATAAGTCAAAGTCTAATTTCTTCGGAGTTAAGTTTAAACATTGAGCACAAGTAGGAGAGATAAAAGAATGGGTAGAATCAGTATCTAGTAAGGTATAAACTTCGTAAAAATTTATGATTAACTAACCCGTGATAACTTCATTCGGTTCCTCACTTTTTGGAAAGTTACGAAAGGCACTCTCACTTGAACCACCGATTTTGACTTGTCTGGGACAGCCTTTGGTGTCATCATTACCGCTAGAATTGTCTTTCACTATAGGGCATATTCCACCCTCAACTGTTTCGTCGTATTCCTGTTTCATGATCTGAATCATTAATCTTTGAACCATATCGAATTGGGGTTGACCGCAATGTACATGGTAATTCAAAACTAGATGTTGGGTTCTCTCAATTGCTGTCCAAAAAGAGAAATACATATCATCTATTTTAGCCTTTTTAGATCAGACATCTCTTTCCACAATATCAATGCATTGTGAGGTTTTTACCCATGCATCACTCATTCTCACTCGTTCAGTTGTTTCTTCTTTCAGCTCAGATTCCAACTTTATCATCTTATACTCTGCCAAAGAGTGCTTCTGTTCAAGCATCACATATCGGGTAACACAAGCTTGAATTGTTGCATCCTTTTGCTCCACGACCGCCTGCCGTTCTTCAACCTGCTCATCTTACTCATGAATATGATTTTGCAATTCTATATTTCGATTCTAAAATTTTTCTAATAAATTCTCCTCAGGTTCATCTTCTTCCTCACTCTCAGCTGCTACTTCTGCGACTAGCTCGGGTGCAACTATTAATTCTTCCCTCACCACAAGAATATCTCTACTTCCTTCTTCGCCTGACATCACATTATCCTGGTTGATGATTAGAGGTGTCTCCATGGCGTCAATTACTCCATTGTTAGCGTTCTCTACTGCCAGTCTTAAAAACTGCCATAAAATAAGGGTTAATTAAACAAATTAACATATCACATAATATCCTATATTATGACCGACCAACAAATAAGCTTAGGTAGGACACACTAGCGAAGGATTTACTCATCCCTCCCCTCTTAGTTCTATTCCCCGATCTTCGCCAGAGACCATTCCCATTCTGAGTCACCAAATACATGGTACAGAAATAAATACAACTTCAGTAATACAATTGTCGTGGAAAATACGACAACACATATACTGTGAGTTTGAATACAAATATTATCTAATAGACAATATACAAACTCAAAAGGAGTCCTCATTATAATTATTGATACACTATTTTACAAAATAGTAAGGACTACTAAAACAACTATCCTGAACCATCACTCCAAACCCCGGCTAGTTCCTGCTATGTTCTCACCTCCTGAGAAGAAAAATGGAACAAAAAGGAAAAGGGTGAGCTCAACTAGCCCGGTAAAGAATATTATGACTAAGATAATATACAACAATTTATCATTAGTCTTCAACAGGGAAAAATATGATTGAACATAATAAACAACAAGTTTTAGATCAACAACTGTAGCGGAAACAACAATCCATTAGAAGAGTTAAGTAGAGAAACAATTTTACTATCTTTTAAGATTTAAAAGTCCATCATCAATATTTTATCCCTGTAACATCAATCAATATACTTCTTGAATCAAATATTCATCTTTGCACTACATGACAAAGATATTCATTTGTATCACTAGCTAGTCATGTTCATCTCAACACCTGTTCATCTTTGTACTACGGGTCAAAGATATTTATTAGGTAATCATTCATCTTTACACTACAGGACAAATATATTCAGTAATATCATCATTTAGGACTGAGGATGATGAAAAATATCTTAAAGAAAACGAATCCAGTGAGACAAAAGGATAAATATTAGGGATTTGTATTATAGTTTATCCAAGTTCAATAATACTGCATGATAACCAATTGTGAAGAAGAATTCAAAAATAAAGATCAAAACATGGATACAATCAAAGATAGTAACCATAATAGACATCTTGGACAAAATGGAGAAAATTTCATTTTTCGATGAATAGTGCCATATTCGTGAATAGTGCCATATACGTTAATAGTGTCGTATACATGAATAGTAACCCCAACATAAAAAGGTAGAAATTCCATAATAAAATCCATACCTATATTTCGGTATAATGATATTGAAAGAATAACACCATTAGGAAGAAAATAACATCCCTTACCTCAAAATAATAGGACTTTGATCGGAATATTGGATGTAAAGCCGAAGGAAACTTGCACTGAATAGTAACTCTCAAAGTATCTAAATACTCACAAAAATACGTTCGATAATATAGAGAGAGAAAACTTATGTTTCTGGTCTGATCACGAAAAATTCACAAAGAATTTTTGGGTGATTCCAATTTCTACGGTTAGATTACTTCCAGGGATTTCTTTTGGTATATGGCTCATCTCCTAACTTATTATACACAAAGAGTTATAGATTTTACAAAATCAAGTAACAAACTAATTTTCTAAAAATTTCTAAATTTCGTTCTTCAGTTTGACAAAATACTAATAAAACACCTCAGCATTAATTCCTTTAATTATATCAACATAAAAATAAATATTTCCTTATCATATAAATCAATAATTAATTATTCACAAATAATATTACATAATCACAATTATGACAACCATGTTGTTCCCATGAAAGAGGTAGCTTTCTGATATGGATTTCTCCTTACTGGCGTGCAATTAGGTGACCAAACCTCTCCTTAGACAGAACTTCCTTAGACATTGCCAATAATGCTATCAAATAATATTATTCAAATAATATGAATTATTGATCTGATAATGGGAACTACTATGCAGTGACAATTATTAAAATATTAATAATATAAAATATCAACGCAACAATTATTGAATAAATAAAATAAAATATTGAACAGTAATTACTGTAATAATTATTGAGTAGTGCTTCTTACGTAAGAATTAATAATTCAAAAATAATGTACAATACTGTGTGCTACTGTGCAACCACACGTATTACTGTATTTTAACCACTAAGTAATCCAACAGTGTTAACGGTAATAATTACGCCATTATTTATAAAAATTCAAACATGTCATTTTCTTCATCCAAACGTTTCCGTTATGGGGCCCACAAATGGCTGCACCATCGTACAAATATTCCCCGACCGCAAGAATATTCCACGACCAAACGAATATTTCTATATAACAATGAATATTATATAACCACTTACTTGTTTTGCAAAATTTGCACATTTCACCCATAACTAAAGTATTATATCAAATTAACACCTTATTATTCACAATAATAATTAAAGGAAATTCGATTTTATTTAAAAAAAGTTGGGGTCTTACAATATCTCTAAGCTCTGATACCATTTGTGACGCCCCTAAAATAGGTCCACACGACACATTCTAAGTCGCCAGATATCACACTACAAAAATCAAATACAAACTTCATTTATACAACTGTTGAACTATCGTGCAGGGTACGACAACACATAAGCTATGAGTTTTAATACAAATATATGTAACTCTCATGGTGTCTTGACCATAACACCTTAGAATTGTAATTAAATAAAAGTATAGTCAATAATTATTTTAGAAATTAAAATCTTTGAAAAATGCTCAAGAAAATCTTCGTACATGGGGGGCCATATATCTAAGTTATGATAGATATCATATGACTCGAGAATTATCTTTGGTTGACCCAATAGACCCCAAAGAAAAATGAGAAGATTACTATCATGTTCTTTCCAATGGTGAGTCTTCTCTTGACATATAATTATCTCCATCATCTTCAACTGAGAATTATATTTCAACCAAACTCCAAGATTATATATGTAGTGCTCATAGATATAATCAGCAAGTGTATGTGCACAACCCTGTCTTATGATAACACGAAGTCGTCTGTCATTAGATATCTTGTATGATAGTGGAAAAAGCGGCCTTCCAAAGTTGGGTTCACCTTACCCTATTCGATTCACCAAAACAAGCGGTTTAAATGATGTATAAAATACGACACACTTATCTAAAATTCTCAATAAAATTATTTCTATACTGTTTTAGGGGAATCCTGTAATATCCGATATTTTTTTATGTAATTTAAGAATTATTAATAAACGAATTTATGTGAAACTCTTGTGTGATTTCATTTATTAGATGTATATGTGTTATGTTAATATATGTGATGAGATGTATTTAAATGGTTGGTTTAGTTTTATTTAACTGTTTAAATTGATTAAGTAAGGAATTAATTCTATTTATTATGTGGGTTGGTATTAAATCATAAACTGGAGTTCGGAGCGAAATTTTGAGACGCGGACTGCGTATTCGAGTTCGGAACGTCAAAATTAGTCAGGATAGACTGTAGCCACGAAAAAGTGTCACGGTTGACTTTCTGGTCAAAGTTAACCGATTGACTTTTTCGAGGAAAGAGTCAACTACAAATTTCAGAGGCTAATTTGACGAAATGAATAGTCCCATGACGTCCGAAATGTCAAATTAGTAAAAAATGATATTAGTATCGAAACGTTTGGCTACAAAGGGTAAAATGGTCAAAATAGTGTATTAAACAATTAAATTAATTATAATAATATTTTCATAAACAAGTGCAACAACCGTGGGGCCCACGTGGAAACCAAATTGGGATAATAAAGGGGAGTATTAAAATTATAAGTTAATGAGGGGGGGGAGGGAGTTACAAACTCTTTACAAACCAAGACCTTTCATTTCTCTAACCCCCACCCCTTACTAAATTAAATTTATACAATATACTTAAAACATGTAACTTATATTGGAGATGGAAGGGCTAGGAAAATCAATTGATAACATAGTTTATATATACTCCCAATCCAAGTCTCTTCTTCCGCTTTGTAAAAATCCTACCGCGAGTGAAGTTGAGAGTGAGAAAGGAAGGAGCTTGAGAGGGTGACAAATTTTGGAGTTTTTAGAGACTAATCAAGCAAGGAGAATCATTGGAGGAGTTCGAGCAAGTAGAATTCATCAAAGAGGTAAGCCATGACTTCTCTTTTCCATGTTCTTAATTAAAAATTAGAGAATATGCTTATGACACTTTTTGCAAAGATTTTGTTGAAGTTTGATGTTGTGAAATATGAAAACATGTGAGAGTAGATGATCTGGACATTAGGAACAATTTAATTGCATGCTAGAAGCAAAATCATGATTTTTGTCCAAGTTGGTTAAAAAGTGTAATCTGTGATTTTTGGGTTTTTCGGAGCCTTGGATTCATGGTTTCTATGACTCGATTAGTGTATGTAATAATTTTATAAAATAGTATGTAGTATGAAGTCTAATCTGGCCCAAATTTTGTTTGAATCAGAGTTGTAATCATATGGTTATGAAAATCATAAACAAGCATGTTCATAATATAAACTGCAAAAAATCTGGAATTTCCAGATTTTTTTTCGAAGTATAAAACTAGTGCTAGCACGCTTTTCTATGCAGTTGGGTTGTGGTCTTAGCATGCTAGTTTTATGATTGTTATATTTTTGTAAAATACCTTGCTGTATGAAGTTTATGGTGCCCAGGTATCATGGTCATATCATCTTTAGATTTGCGGGAATAAAATCACAAAAGTGGCTGCAAGAAACGAAAATTTGATGTCTTTCATGGAACTATTTGGATCAGTCTATTTCGGGGGCATTTTTGTCCACTGTGTTGTACTTTCAAAATTCTGGAAAAATTTGTAGTATTAATAAAAGAAGATATGAAGGTCCTGTAAACAGTTGAGAATTGTTGGCCATACGGTTTGAGAGTTATAAATTTTACGGTTAGGGACACTTTTTGAGAAGATACCCGAATAACTCTTTGTGTGTAAGTCTAAAAATTACGAAATGTTTACTGGAAGTACATGTGTATAACATGAGTTAACACTGAAAATTTCAAAATTTTTGGAGCTACTCTCGATTTATGAAAAATCTGAGAATATTTGGCTATTATGGACTATTTGAAAATAGTAGATAAATTTTAAAAATTCTGGGAAAATTATATGTTCAATATGGGACCATATTCTACAAAATCCCAAAAAAGAAATATTTTTGGGACTGATTTGGTATTTTTTTATATAAATGATGTTATATGGATAAATGAATTTAATTATATATGTGATGTCATAATTATGGAAAATGAGATTTTCCGACTTGAGACCCTTAAGCATATTTTATGCAGATTTTTGGTCTAAAAAATGTCACAAATTTATGTTTTCTAGTTTCTTTTATTTAACCACGTGGCCTATTTATAGCAACATGTTAGGTAATTGAATTTTATTTGAATACGTGTGAGTTTAATCTTTTTATTAAAATAAAAGGGAACCATTACACTTCAAAGTGGTGTTCGAGAACTAAATTACTTAACGTGACACATGTGAATAGGTTACATGAAGGGCTAGTAGATAGCAGTAATGGTAGAAGACGTAACATGCAAGTTTCTTACCCTATTTTTTATTATGAATTAATTCAACTCTTATTCAGTTGATTGCAGCGATGGTAATTTTGGGCTTGTGATTAATTAATCATTCGTGCAAGCTCCTTTATTGTAAAGTTATATAACTTCAATTGTGATGTGAAACGTTATTGTTGATTATTCAGTTCCTATTGCAACTGCTATACTTTAAAGTTTGTATTCCTTTAATGAACTATATTCAAGCATGTTTTCTAGTTTTCGTTCCAAGTAGATGTTATTGATGCAAACATAGTATATTGTTTGAACAATTCAAATCCTTTGAAGCTATTTAATGTTTACCAATCCAAATCGCTTCGGTGAGGTCCCGCATGAATACTAAGATGAACAACCTGAATAATCAGGCAAATAGATGTTGGGCATATAGTCCTATTTATGCTTATGCGTTTAAACTTTATACTTGTGCACAATGTAGGGTATGATAGGCTGATCACCTTGAGTACTTGCAGAGACCGTTTACAATCTATTTGATTGTTAAACCGTCTGATGGTTTTTGATGAAACAAAGTAATGTTCAGGGTATCTAACACCCCTTAGTATGCTGTTGAGAATTCCAGAACTTTTATCTTGATATTCCAGTTTATCTCTTGATATTTATTTCAACTGTTGAGAAATATTCATACTAATGCTTTTACTTCTGATGTACGTTCTCAAACTACTTTATATACTTGCTGGGCAATTTGAGCTCATTCTTGCTTAAACCTTTCAGTTAAGGCTGATAACGCTGAGGGCTCGGGCAAGGACAACGGAAAGTCTAAGATGAAATGATGAGAGTTATTTATGTAATAATTATATTTCCGCATATGATGTGATGGAGCGAGAAACGCTAAGTTTAAGTTTCAATTTATTAAAGGTTGTAAAGACTTGGGACTTTATTTTGAATAAGTATGTAATAGTTAATATTAATATTATTTTTATTAGAGTTACTTAGATAGATGATGATGTATGTTATATCGTGAGCACCATGTCCTATAATCGATGTTACACGGATTTGGGGGCGTCACAGGTTGGTATCAAAGCCATAGGTTATAAACTTTGGGTGGGGAAACCTTAGACTATAACCTTAGGGAAGTTAGTAGAGGAAATAAGGAGATGAACTCATGCAGAGTTCTAGGGGTTGTGTCAAATCTATTTTTCTAAAACAAAAACATCTATTTTAAAATACTAACCAAGTTATTTTTTCTTGTTTGAAGGATGTCAGGAAAAGAAGAGGTTAGAGATATCCACGTTGTGAGTGAGCAGTTGGTGACAGCTGTACCTGAGCCTATAGCTGAGGCAGCAGTTGACTCAGACCCAGAGGAGTATCCTGAAGAGGAAGAGGAGCCTAAGGAGGACTCAGAAGATGTACACGAGGATACTTTGTTGGATGAGTTGATGGATAGGATTACGGAGTTGGACGACATGGTCCATGAGTTGGAGGAGCTGTATCAGGGGGAGCAGCAAGCTGCAGCATTGCTTGAGGCATTGGTGCACCACCTGATAATTAGGAACAGGGATTTGGTTGACAAGCTGCGGGCATCAGACCAGAAGGCAGATAGGCTGGAGGATGAGAAAGAAGCTATTATGACCCACTAGGGGCATACCATTAATGGGTTAGAGTCGAGGATTTAGAGTCTCTAAACTGACAAGAAGATTATTACCACATTCTGGGGAGAATAGAGGAGAGACTGTGTTCGGGCTGAGAAGCTAACTGGCGAGTTAGAAGGAGAGGTGAGAGATAAAAAGGTTAAGATAGAAAAGATGAAGTACGCATTTAAGTCAGCATATAGAAGGTTCCAACATAGGGTGAATCACTTTCCAAGTGAGGAGCACCGGTCTAGACGTGTTAAAAGTCGAGGGCTGGTACTGGAGATAGCGGATCAGGAGCATGAGGACGCCATTAGGTGGGGCTTTTAGTTTATTATGATAAACTTTTACTACTAGCGTATAGAACACTTATCTTTGAATAATAAGCTTGGTTTCAGTTTTTACCAAGTATGTTGGTTTAAAGTGATGTAAATGGCTTAATGCCATAAGACGATGAAATACCTTAGGTGCTATGTTTATAAATAAATATGCTTTTATTTATGTATGTGATGTGATGATTAAGTTCTCTTCTTATGAATGATATATTCTATAGGGTAAGTTATAAGATATTAACATTAAGTTCATTTTAAACAGATAGATGGCTAGAGGAAAACGTCATCAAATACCCGAGGGATCAGACGGTAATGTTGGTGATCCACCGAACCCTATGCAATAGTTTGTAGACATGTTAGTGGGGGCACTTCAGGATCAAACCCCGAATGCCAATAACCCTCCAGTGGCCCATGTGGCACACTTCAAGGACTTCAAGAGCGCGGGACCCACTGAGTTCAAAGGAACCACTGAACCCATCGAAGCTCAAACTTGGGTTAAGGAAATCGAAAAGGCGTTCACTATTGCCCGAGTAGGTGATGATAAAAAAAAAAATCTTCGCCAGTTAATGCTGAAGGGTGAAGCTAACTTCTGGTGGGAGGAAAACTAGACCAGGGCTGGAGAAGGTGTGATACCTTGGGAAGGGTTTAAGAAAATCTTTTTTGAGAACTATTTTCCGGTTAGTATGCAGAGTCGCATTGAGTTGCGATTCCTGGAGCTGAAGTAAGAAGACATGACGGTACCTCAATATGCCACAAAATTCAATGAGTTGGCGAGGTTTGCGCCTCACCAGGTCGACACTGAGGAGAGAGAAACGAGGAGGATTGAAAAGGGTCTCAAACCATGGCTATATAGCAGACTCTCGGTGTTACAGACGAATAGCTTTGCGACTCTCTTGGAGAAAGCTATAATCGCTGAGGGAGGAAGTGAGGCCTTGATGAAATTTAATAAGGAAAAAAAAGAAGAATGAAGGAGGGAATCGCGGGGAAGGTAGCAGCAGCAGTGGTGCAAACAAGAAGAAGTGGAACAATAACAACTGTAGCAGCAACAATTTCAAATTGGGAAACTCTAGGGGAAAACCGGGGGAAGCAAAGAAGAGAACTGAGGCATGCAAGGAGTGTGGGAGGAATACCTCAGGGGCATGTCTAAAAGGAAAGAATGTTTGTTTCAATTGCGGACAGGAGGGGGCAAATCTCTCCCAATTGCTCTGTACCAAAGAGAAATGAATGCTTCAACTGCGGAGTATTGGATCATCAGGTAAGGAATTGCCCAAAGAAGAACATAGTAGGAAGAAATGGAGGAAGGGGACCAAGCGGTTGGAATCTCACGATTAATGGACCACCAACTCAGAATCGACCAACAACAAGGACTTTCAACATGACGGTCCAGGATGCAGACGCATCCAGGGACGTGGTTTCAGGTATCATTCCGGCCAATGATATATCTGCTTACATATTATTTGATTCGGGTGCTACTTGTTCTTTCGTATCACATGAATTCTCCCAACGATTAAACTTACCCCGTGAAGAATTAAAACGTCCCATGAACATAAAAGTTGCTAATAAGGAAATGATTCTTGTTAGCCATGTCTATAGAAATTGTGTTGTAGACATCAGGGGATTTAAGTTACTCGTGGATTTAATTCCAATTCAATTAGGAGAATTTGATGTAATTCTAGGAATGGATTGGTTATTTAACCATGGAGCGATGATAGATTGCCAAAAGAAATGTATAAACCTTAGGAATCTAGATCAGTCTAAGGTAGCATTCAATGGAAATAGGCCGCCGAGACACTAAAGTTGTCTGACGATGATGCAAGCGAGGAAGTTACTAAGAAAGGGATGTGTAGGATATTTGGCCCATATCGTCGATACACAGAAAGCATGGATAGAGATGGGAAAGATACCAGTAGTAAACGAATTTCTGGATGTATTTTCGGCGGAATTGCTAGGATTTTTGCCAGATTGGGAGGTCGAATTCGTTATAGATTTAGTACCAAGAATGACACCGATTTTAAAAGCCCCTTACAGAATGGCACCGGAATAAATGAAGGAGCTGATGGTATAGTTACATGAGTTATTGGATAGGAAGTATATTCAACCGAGTGTGTCTCCTTGGGGAACGCCAGTTTTATTTGTGAAAAAGAAGGATGGATCGATGTTACTATGTATCGACTATCGAGAGTTGAACAAGGTGATGATTAAGAACAAGTATCCGTTACCTAGGATAGATGATCTGTTCGATCAACTAAAGGGAGCGAAATAATTTTCCAAGATCGACTTGAGGACGAGATATCACCAGTTAAAGGTAAGCAAGGAGGATGTACCTACGACAGCGTTCAGGATACGTTACGGTCACTACGAGTTCCTGGTGATGTCGTTTGGGTTAACAAATGCGCCAGCAACATTTATGGACATGATGAATCAGGTATTCAAGCAATACTTAGATAAATTTGAAGTTGTGTTCATAAATGATATCTTGATCAATTTTAAGACTCAGGAAGATCATGCTGAACATTTAAGGTTAGTGTTGGAGGCGTTGAGGAAGGATAAGTTATACGCAAAATTCTCGAAGTGTGAATTCTGGTTGGAGAAAGTTTAATTTATGGGTCATATGATCGACAAGGACGGAATTTCTGTGGATCCAGCAAAGGTGGAAGCGGTTCAGAATTGGAATCAATCAAAGTCACCGACTGAAGTAAGAAGTTTCTTAGGACTGGCAGGCTATTACATATAGTTTATCCAAGTTTTTTCAAAGATAGCGGGAACGTTGACGAATTTAACGAAGAAGTTGGTAAAATTTGTCTGGACGGAGAAATGTGAAGAGAGTTTTAAGGAACTCAAGAAAAGACTGAATAAAGCACCAATGTTGTCTTTACCTGACGATACAGGTGATTTCGTGATTTTTAGTGATGCGTCAAACAAAGGACTTGGCTGTGTACTTATGCAACATGGTAAAGTTATTGCGTATGAATCACGTCAATTGAAAGATTATGAGAAGGGATATCCTACCCATGATCTGGAATTGGCGGCGGTAGTATTTGCCTTAAAGATATGGAGGCACTATTTATATGGTGTAAGGTGTGAAATATACACGGACCATAAAAGTCTGAAGTATATTTTCACGCAGAAGGAGTTGAATATTAGACAAAAAAGATGGTTGGAACTTATAAAGGATTACGATTACGAAATCTTGTATCATCTGGGGAAAGTGAACGTGGTAGCAGTTGCGCTAAGCAGAAAGGGCAGTGGTAGATTGGCAATGGTAACAGCTCAAGAGGAGTTAGTTAAGGAGATGGCTAGATTGGCACTCGAGATAAAAAGTCCAAGAGAGCCAGAGGGGAAATTTTTCACAATGGAGGCTCATCCGACTCTATTGGACAAAATCAAGGAAGTACAAGGCAGCGATGAGGAATGTGTGAAGGTGAGGACAAGAATTTCAGATGGAGAAGAGCTTAAATTTAGTATGGGGGGTGATGGACTATTAAGATTTGGGAAGAGAATTTGGGTGTCAGCGGTGTCTGAATTAAAGGAAGAAATCTTACAAGAAGCTCATAACTCAAGTTACTCAATTCACTCGGGAAGTATAAAGATGTATCAGGATCTTCGCCAACATAATTGGTGGCCCAATATGAAAAGAGAAGTTGTAGAGTGCGTCAGAAAGTGTTTAACATGCCATCGAGTTAAGGCGGAACCTTAGAAATCGAGCGGGTTACTTCAACCTTTAGAAATTCTAGAATGGAAGTGGGAGCATATCACGATGGACTTCGTGGTAGGACTTCCAACTATGCAGAATGGTTACGATACAGTTTGGGTGATCATTGATCGATTGACCAAGTCAGCGCATTTCTTGCCAATCAAGATCAGATATAATTTGGATCAGTTGGTAAAGCTTTAAATCAAAGTGACTTTTTCCAGGCATGGGGTACCCGTATCAATTGTGTCAGATCGCGATCCGCGGTTCACAACAAATTTTTGGAGATGTTTTCAAGAACGCATGGGAACACAACTGAAGTTGAGCACGGCGTATCATCCTCAAACAGATGGGCAGAGCGAGAGAACTATTCAAATGTTAGAGAACATGCGGAGATCATGCATTATAGATTTGAAAGGGAGCTGGGATAACCACCTACCGTTGGTAGAATTTTCTTAGAATAACAGTTATCACGCGAGCATCGGTATGCCACCTTGTGAAGCTTTATATAGAAGGAAATGCAGAACGCCATTGTGCTAGGATGAAGTGGGAGAACGACAATTACTAGGGCCAGAATTGGTGCAACAAACTGCAGATGTGATCAAAATAATACAAGCGAGGCTAGCGACGGTTCAGGATTGACAGAAGAAATATGCAGATCAACATCAGCAACAACGAGATTTCGACGTCGGTACTTATGTGTTTTTGAAAGTGTCGCCTTGGAAAGGGAAAATGAGATTTGGGAAGAAGGGAAAACTTAGTCCCAGATTCATAGGACCCTTCGAAGTGTTGAGGCGAGTGGGTAAGGTAGCTTATGAAATAGCTTTACCTACGGAGTTAGAACATATACACAACGTGTTCCACGTTTCAGTCCTACGACCCTATAAGCAGGATTACAAGCATGTCATAGAGTATGAACCTATTTAGTTTCAAAAGGACTTAACCTATGAAGAGGTTCCAGTGCAGATAATCGATATAAAAGAACAAGGTGCTTGTAATCATGTGGGAATATAGGAATAAAAATGGAGAATCCTAACGGGTGCGTACATACCAGCACTAATGCACCGTATCCCATCAGAACTCTGAAGTTAAGCGTGCTTGGGCGAGAGTAATACTAGGATGGGTGACCCCCAGGGAAGTCCTCGTGTTGTACCCCTTTTTATTTTTATTTTTTGCGATGTTCGGTGAAGAAAGAGCGTACAAGTGAACGTGTCTTGGTAGACTCGCATGCACGACGTAAACGTCACTGCGTTCCACCCATATGTGGGAATATAGGGATAAAATGGAGAATCCTAACGGGTGCGATAATACCAGCACTAGTTTACCAAAACTGTTGCTTCCCATCGTAAAAAAACGTTTCCATAGCAAAACCCTAAAAGCGGAATCCAAAACGGAAAAGAAAAACTAATAAGGAAAATTACAAAAATAACCCGAAAACAATAAAATGTAATTTTAGAGTCCCAAACGATAAAATTTGACCAAAAAACCCTGCAGCTCACTAGCATAGTGCTCGTGACTTTTGATCGTTGACCCGTTTCCAATGAAATTAGGCTCCGAAAACGCGAAAATTCGGTACTCCAAATTTGGCAAAAACTACCAAATTGCCACTGGAGCAAATCTTTCCACCATCTATCAAAATCTTTCCATAAAACTGACACGCTTGCTCTTCAACCGCATTAGCGACCCCTTGGGAAGTCTTCGTGTTGCACCTCCTTTTATATATTTTGTGTATTCCGGTGAAAAAAGAGCGTAATAGTGAACGTGTCTTGGTAGACTCGCATGCACGACGTAAACGTCACTGCGTTCCACCCGCGTGGGGGAATATAGGAATAAAAATGGAGAATCCTAACGGGTGCGATCAGACCAACACTAATGCACCGGATCCCATCAGAACTCCGAAGTTAAGCGTGATTGTGCGAGAGTAGTAATAGGATGGGTGACCCCCTGGGAAGTCCTTTTTATTTTTATTTTTTGCAATGTTTGGTGAAGAAAGAGCGTACTAGTGAAAATGTCTTGGTAGACTCGCATGCACGACGTAAATGTCACTGCGTTCCACCCATATGTGGGAATATAGGGATAAAAATGGAGAATCCTAACGGGTGCGATAATACCAGCACTAGTTTACTAAAACTGTTGCTTCCTATCGTAAAAAAACGTTTCCATAGCAAAACCCTAAAAGCGAAATCCAAAACGGAAAAGAAAAACTAATAAGGAAAATTACAAAAATAACCCGAAAACAATAAAATGAAATTTTAGAGTCCCAAACGATAAAATTTAATCAAAAAACCCTGCAGCTCACGAGCATAGTGCTCGTGACTTTTGATCGTTGACCCGTTTCCAATGAAATTAGGCTCCGAAAACGCGAAAATTCGGCAATCCAAATTTGGCAAAAACAAACAAATTGCCACTCGATCAAATCTTTCCACCATCTATCAAAATCTTTCCATAAAACTGACACGCTTGCTCTTCAACCGCATTAGTGGCCCCTTGGGAAGTCTTCGTGTTGCACCTCTTTTTATATTTTTTGTGTATTCTGGTGAAAAAAGAGCGTAATAGTGAACGTGTCTTGGTAGACTCGCATGCACGACGTAAATGTCACTGCGTTCCACCCGCGTGTGGGAATATAGGAATAAAAATGGAGAATCCTAACGGGTGCGATCATACCAGCACTAATGCACCGGATCCTATTAGAACTCCGAAGTTAAGCGTGCTTGGGCGAGAGTAGTTTTAGGATGGGTGACCCCCTGGGAAGTCCTCGTGTTGCACCACTTTTTATTTTTATTTTTTACGATGTTCGGTGAAGAAAGAGCGTACAAATGAACGTGTCTTGGTAGACTCGCATGCACGACGTGAACGTCACTGCGTTCCACCCTTATGTGGAAATATAGGGATAAAAATGGAGAATCCTAACTTGTGCGATAATACCAGCACTAGTTTACCAAAACTGCTGCTTCCCATCGTAAGAAAATGTTTAAATAGCAAAACCCTAAAAGCAGAATTCAAAATGGAAACTAAAAACTAATAAGGAAAATTGAAAAAATAACCCGAAAATAATAAAATGTAATTTTAGAGGCCCAGACGATAAAATTTGACCAAAAATTCCTGCAGCTCACGAGTGCAACGCTAGTGACTTTTGATCGTTGACCCGTTTCCAAAGAAATTAGGATCTAAAAATGCAAAAATCGGGACACTCCAAACTTGGCAAAAACTACCAAATTGCCACTGGATCAAATATTTCCATCATCTATCAAAATCTTTCCATAAAATGACACGCCTGCTCTTCAACCGCATCAGTGACCCTTTGGGAAGTCTTCGTGTTGCACCTCCTTTTATATTTTTTTGTGTAATCCTATGAAAAAAGAGCGTACTAGTGAACATGTTTTGGTAAACTCGCATGCACGATGTAAACGTCACTGCGTTCCTCCAACATGTGGGAATATAGGAATAAAAATGGAGAAGCCTAACGGGTGTGATCATACCAGCACTAATGCACCGGATCCCATCAGAATTCGGAAGTTAAGCATGCTTGGGCAAGAGTAGTACTAGGATGGGTGACCCCCGTGGAAGTTCTCTTGTTGCTCCCTTTTTTATTTTTATTTTTTACGATGTTCGGTGAAGAAAGAGCGTACTAGTGAACGTGTCTTGGTAAAATTTCATGCACGACGTAAACGTCACCGCGTTCCACCCATATGTGTTAATATTGGAATAAAAATGGAGAATTCTAACGGGTGCGATCATACTAGCACAAATGCCCCGGATCCCATAAGAACTCCGAAGGTAAGCGTGCTTGGGCGAGAGTAGTACTAGAATGGGTGACCCCATGGGAACTCCTCGTGTTGCACCCCTTTTTATATATTTTTTGCGATGTTCGGTGAAGAAAGAGCGTACAAGTGACTGTGTCTTGGTAGACTCGCATGCACGACGTAAACGTCACTGCGTTCCACCCATATGTGGGAATATAGGGATAAAATGGAGAATCCTAACGGGTGCGATAATACCAGCACTAGTTTACCAAAACTGTTGCTTCCCATCGTAAAAAAACGTTTCCATAGCAAAACCCTAAAAGCGGAATCCAAAACGGAAAAGAAAAACTAATAAGGAAAATTACAAAAATAACCCGAAAACAATAAAATGTAATTTTAGAGTCCCAAACGATAAAATTTGACCAAAAAACCCTGCAGCTCACGAGCGTAGTGCTCGTGACTTTTGATCCTTGACCCATTTCCAATGAAATTAGGCTCCGAAAACGAGAAAATTCGGCACTCCAAATTTTTCAAAAACTACCAAATTGCCACTGGAGCAAATCTTTCCAACATCTATCAAAATCTTTCCATAAAACTCACATGCTTGCTCTTCAACCGCATTAGTGACCCCTTGGGAAGTCTTCGTGTTGCACCTCCTTTTATATTTTTTGTGTATTCCGGTGAAAAAAGAGCGTAATAGTGAACATGTCTTGGTCGACTCGCATTCACGACGTAAACGTCACTGCGTTCCACCCATATGTGGGAATATAGGGATAAAAATGGAGAATCCTAACGGGTGCGATAATACCAGTACTAGTTTACTAAATCAGTTGCTACCTATTGTAAAAAAACGTTTCCATAGCAAAACCCTAAAAGCGGAATCCAAAACGGAAAAGAAAAACTAATAAGGAAAATTACAAAAATAACCCGAAAATAATAAAATGTAATTTTAGAGTCCCAAACGATAAAATTTGATCAAAAAACCCTGCAGCTCACGAGCAAAGTGCTCGTGACTATTGATCGTTGACCCGTTTCCAATGAAATTAGGCTCCGAAAACGCGAAAATTCGACAATCCAAATTTGGCAAAAACAACCAAATTGCCACTGGATCAAATCTTTCCACCATCAATCAAAATCTTTCCATAAAACTGACACGCTTGCTCTTCAACCGCATTAGTGACCCCTTGGGAAGTCTTCGTGTTGCACCTCATTTTATATTTTTTGTGTATTCTGGTGAAAAAAGAGCGTAATAGTGAACGTGTCTTGGTAGACTCGCATACACGACGTAAATGTCACTGCGTTCCACCTGCGTGTGGGAATATAAGAATAAAAATGGAGAATCCTAACGAGTGCGATCATACCAGCACTAATGCACCGGATCCCATCAGAACATAGTTAACCGTGCTTAGGCGAGAGTAGTACTAGGATGGGTGACCCCCTGGGAAGTCCTCGTGTTGCACCCTTTTTTATTTTTATTTTTTGCGATATTCGGTGAAGAAAGAGCGTACAAGTGAACGTGTCTTGGTAGACTCGCATGCACGACGTAAACGTCACTGCGTTCCACCCATATGTGGGAATATAGGGATAAAAATGGAGAATCCTAACGTGTGCGATAATACCAGCACTAGTTTACCAAAACTGCTGCTTCCCATCGTAAGAAAACGTTTCAATAGCAAAACCCTAAAAGTAGAATTCAAAATGGAAAATAAAAACTAATAAGGAAAATTGAAAAAATAACCCGAAAACAATAAAATGTAATTTTAGAGGCCCAGACGATAAAATTTGACCAAAAATCCCTGCAGCTCACGAGTGCAACGCTAGTGACTTTTGATCGTTGACCCGTTTCCAAAGAAATTAGGATCCAAAAATGCAAAAATCGGGCACTCCAAACTTGGCAAAAACTACCAAATTACCACTGGATTAAATCTTTCCATCATCTATCAAAATCTTTCCATAAACTGACACGCCTGCTCTTCAACCGCATCAGTGACCCCTTGGGAAGTCTTCGTGTTGCACCTCCTTTTATATTTTTTTTGTGTAATCCTATGAAAAAATAGCGTACTAGTGAACGTGTCTTGGTAAACTCGCATGCACGACGTAAACGTCACTGTGTTCCTCCAACATTTGGGAATATAGGAATAAAAATGGAGAAGCCTAACGGGTGTGATCATAACAGCACTAATGCACCGGATCCCATCAGAATTCTGAAGTTAAGCATGCTTGGGCAAGAGTAGTACTAGGATGGGTGACCCCCGGGGAAGTTCTCTTGTTGCTCCCCTTTTTATTTTTATTTTTTACGATGTTCGGTGAAGAAAGAGCATACTAGTGAATGTGTCTTGGTAAAATTTCATGCACGACGTAAACGTCACCGCGTTCCACCCATATGTGTTAATATAGGAATAAAAATGGAGATTTCTAACGGGTGCGATCATACCAGCACAAATGCCTCGGATCCAATAAGAACTTCGAAGGTAAGCGTGCTTGGGCGAGAGTAGTACTAGAATGGGTGACCCCCTGGGAACTCCTCGTGTTGCACCCCTTTTTATATATTTTTTGCGATGTTCGGGGAAGAAAGAACATACTACTGAACGTGTCTTGGTAACCTCGAATGCACGACGTAAACGCCACTACGTTCCACCCATATGTGGGAATATAGGGATAAAAATGGAGAATCCTAACGGGTGCGATAATACCAGCACTAGTTTACCAAAACGGTTGCTTCCCATCGTAAAAAAACGTTTCCATTGCAAAACCCTAAAAGCGGAATCCAAAACAGAAAAGAAAAACCAATAAGGAAAATTACAAAAATAACCCAAAAACAATAAAATGTAATTTTAGAGTCCCAAACGATAAAATTTGACCAAAAAACCCAGCAGCTCACGAGCGTAGTGCTCGTGACTTTTGGTCGTTGACCCGTTTCCAATGAAATAAGGCTCCGAAAACGCGAAAATTCGGCAATCCAAATTTGGCAAAAACTACAAAATTGCAACTGGATCAAATCTTTCCACCATCTATCAAAATCTTTCCATAAACTGACACGCTTGTTCTTCAACCGCATTAGTGACCCCTTGGGAAGTCTTGGTGTTGCACCTCCTTTTATATTTTTTGTGTATTCCGGTGGAAAAAGAGCGTAATAGTGAACGTGTCTTGGTAGACTCACATGCACGACGTAAACGCCATTGCGTTCCACCCGCGTGTGGGAATATAGGAATAAAAATGGAGAATCCTAACGGGTGCGATCATACCAGCACTAATGCACCGGATCCCATCAGAACTCAAAAGTTAAGTGTGCTTGGGCGAGAGTAGTACTAGGATGGGTGACCCCCTAGGAAGTCTTTGTGTTGCACCCCTTTTTATTTTTATTTTTTGTGATGTTCGGTGAAGAAAGAGCGTACAAGTGAACGTGTCTTGGTAGACTCGCATGCACGACGTAAACGTCACTGCGTTCCACCCATATGTGGGAATATAGGGTTAAAAATGGAGAATCCTAACGGGTGCGATAATACCAGCACTAGTTTACCAAAACTGTTGCTTCCCATCGTAAAAAAACGTTTCCATAGCAAAACCCTAAAAGCGGAATCCAAAACGGAAAAGAAAAACTAATAAGGAAAATTACAAAAATAACCCGAAAACAATAAAATGTAATTTTAGAGTCCCAAACGATAAAATTTGACCAAAAAACCCTGCAGCTCACGAGCGTAGTGCTCGTGAATTTTGATTGTTGACCTGTTTCCAATGAAATTAGGCTCTGAAAATGCGAAAATTCGGCACTCGAAATTTGGCAAAAACTAGCAAATTGCCACTGGATCAAATCTTTCCACCATCTATCAAAATCTTTCCATAAAACTGACGCTTGCTCTTCTACCGCAGTAGTGACCCCTTTGGAAGTCTTCGTGTTGCACCTCCTTATATATTTTTTGTTTATTCCGGTGAAAAAAGAGCGTAATAGTGAACGTGTCTTGGTAGACTCGCATGCACGACGTAAACGTCACTGCGTTCCTCCCGCGTGTGGGAATATAGGAATAAAAATGGAGATTCCTAACGGGTGCGATCATACTAGAACTAATGCAAAGGATCCCATTAGAACTCCGAAGTTAAGCGTGATTGGGCGAGAGTAGTAATTGGATGGTTGACCCCCTGGGAAGTCCTCGTGTTGCACCCCTTTTTATTTTTATTTTTTGTGATGTTCGGTGAAGAAAGAGCGTACGAGTGAACGTGTCTTGGTAGAATCGCATTAACGACGTAAACGTCACTGCGTTCCACCCATATGTGGGAATATAGGGATAAAAATGGAGAATTCTAATGGGTGCGATAATACCAGCACTAGTTTACCAAAACTGTTGCTTCCCATCGTAAAAAAACGTTTCCATAGCAAAACCCTAAAAGCGGAATCCAAAACAGAAAAGAAAAACTAATAAGGAAAATTACAAAAATAACCCGAAAACAATAAAATGTAATTTTATAGTCCCAAACGATAAAATTTGACCAAAAAACCCTGCAGCTCACGAGCGTAGTGCTCGTGTCTTTTGATCGTTGACCCGTTTCAAATGAAATCATGCTTCGAAAACGCTAAAATTCGGCACTCCAAATTTGGCAAAAACTACCAAATTGCCACTGGATCAAATCTTTCCACCATCTATCAAAATCTTTCCATAAAACTGACACGCTTGCTCTTCAACCGCATTAGTGACCCCCTTGGGAAGTCTTCGTGTTGCACCTCCTTTTATATTTTTTGTGTATTCCGATAAAAAAAGAGCGTAATAGTGAACATGTCTTGGTAGACTCGCATGCACGACGTAAACGTCACTGCGTTCCACCCGCGTGTGGGAATATAGGAATAAAAATGGAGAATCCTAACGGGTGCGATCATACAAGCACTAATGCACCGGATCCCATCAGAACTCCGAAGTTAAGCGTGATTGGGCGAGAGTAGTAATAGGATGGGTGACCCCCTGGGAAGTCTTCGTGTTGCACCCATTTTTATTTTTATTTTTTGTGATGTTCGGTGAAGAAAGAGCGTACTAGTGAAAGTGTCTTGGTAGACTCGCATACACAACGTAAACGTCACTACGTTCCACCCATATGTGGGAAATATAAGGATAAAAATGGAGAATCCTAACGGGTGCGATAACACCAGCACTAGTTTACCAAAACTGTTGCTTCCCATCGTAAAAAAATGTTTCCATAGCAAAACCCTAAAAGCGGAATCCAAAACGGAAAAGAAAAACTAATAATGAAAATTACAAAAATAACCCGAAAACAATAAAATGTAATTTTAGACTCCCAAAAGATAAAATTTGACCAAAAAACCCTGCAGCTCACGAGCGTAACATTGGTGACTTTTGATCGTTGACCGGTTTCCAATTAAATTAAGCTCTGAAAATGCGAAAATTCGGCACTCAAAATTTGGCAAAAACTACCAAATTGCCACTTGATCAAATCTTTCCACCATCTATCAAAATCTTTCCATAAAACTGACACGCTTACTCTTCAACCGCATTAGTGACCCCTTGGGAAGTCTTCGTGTTGCGCCTCCTTTTATATTTTTTTGTATTCCGGTGAAAAAAGAGCGTAATAGTGAATGTGTCTTGGTAGACTCGCATGCACGACGTAAACGTCACTGCTTTCCACACGCGTGTGGGAATATAAGAATAAAAATGGAGAATCCTAACAGGTGCGATCATACCAGAACTAATGTACCGGATCCCATCATAACTCCGAAGTTAAGCGTGATTGGGCGAGAGTAGTAATAGGATGGGTGACCCCCTGGGAAGTCCTCGTGTTGCACCCATTTTTATTTTTATTTTTTGCGATGTTCGGTGAAGAAAGAGCGTACTAGTGAAATTGTCTTGGTAGACTCGAATGCACGACGTAAACGTCATTGCGTTCTACCCATATGTGCGAATATAGGGATAAAAATGAAGAATCCTAACCGGTGCGATAATACCAGCACTAGTTTACCAAAACTGTTGCATCCCATCGGAAAAAAATGTTTCCATAGTAAAACCCTAAAAGCGGAATCCAAAACGGAAAAGAAAAATTAATAAGGAAAATTACAAAAATAACCCGAAAATAATAAAATGTAATTTTAGAGTCCCAAACGATAAAATTTGACCAAAAAACCCTACAGCTCACGAGCGTAACGCTGGTGACTTTTGATCATTGACCCGTTTCCATTGAAATTAGGCTCTGAAAACGCGAAAATTCGGCACTCCAAATTTGGCAAAAACTACCAAATTGCCACTGGATCAAATCTTTCCACCATCTATCAAAATCTTTCCATAAAACTGACACGCTTGCTCTTCAACCGCATTAGTGACCCCTTGGGAAGTCTTCATGTTGCACCTCCTTTTATATTTTTTGTGTATTCCGGTGAAAAAAGAGCGTAATAGTGAACGTGTCTTGGTAGACTCGCATGCACGACGTAAACGTCACTGCGTTCCACCCGCGTGTGGGAATATAGGAATAAAAATGGAGAATCCTAACGGGTGCGATCATACCAGCACTAATGCATCGGATCCCATCAGAACTCTGAAGTTAAGCGTGATTGGACGAGAGTAGTAATAGGATGGGTGACCCCCTGGGAAGTCCTCGTGTTGCACCCATTTTTATTTTTATTTTTTACGATGTTCGGTAAAGAAAGAGCGTATTAGTGAAAGTGTCTTGGTAGACTCGCATGCACGACGTAAACGTAACCGCGTTCCACCCATATGTGGGAATATAGAGATAAAAATGGAGAATCCTAACGGGTGCGATAATACCAGCACTAGTTTACCAAAACTATTGCTTCCCATCATAAAAAAAACGTTTCAATAGCAAAACTCTAAAAGCGGAATCCAAAACGGAAAAGAAAAACTAATAAGGAAAATTACAAAAATAACCCGAAAACAATAAAATGTAAATTTAGAGTCCCAAACGATAAAATTTGACCAAAAAACCCTGCAGCTCACGAGCGTAACGCTGGTGACTTTTGATCGTTGTCCCGTTTCAAATGAAATTAGGCTTCGAAAACGCGAAAATTCGGCACTCCAAATTTGGCAAAAACTACCAAATTGCCACTGGAGCAAATCTTTCCACCATCTATCAAAATCTTTCAATAAAACTGACACGCTTGCTCTTCAACCGCATTAGCGACCCCTTGGGAAGTCTTCGTGTTGCACCTCCTTTTATATTTTTTGTGTATTCCGGTGAAAAAAGAGCGTAATAGTGAACGTGTCTTGGTATACTCGCATGCACGACGTAAACGTCACTGCGTTCCACCCGCGTGTGGGAATATAAGAATAAAAATGGAGAATCCTAACGGGTGCGATCATACCAGCACTAATGCACCGGATCCCATCAGAACTCCGAAGTTAAGCGTGATTGGGCGAGAGTAGTAAGAGGATGGGTGACCCCCTGGGAAGTCCTCCTGTTGCACCCATTTTTATTTTTATTTTTTGCAATGTTCGGTGAAGAAAAAGCGTACTAGTGAAAATGTCTTGGTAGACTCGCATGCACGACGTAAACGTCACTGCGTTCCACCCATATTTGGGAATATAGGGATAAAAATGGAGAATCCTAATGGGTGCGATAATACCTGCACTAGTTTACTAAAACTGTTGCTTCCTATCGTAAAAAAACGTTTCCATAGCAAAACCTAAAAGCGAAATCCAAAACAGAAAAGAAAAACTAATAAGGAAAATTACAAAAATAACCCGAAAACAATAAAATGTAATTTTAGAGTCCCAAACGATAAAGTTTGATCAAAAAACCCTGCAGCTCACGAGCATAATGCTAGTGACTTTTGATCGTTGACCCGTTTTCAATGAAATTAGGCTCCGAAAACGCGAAAATTAGGCAATCCAAATTTGGCAAAAACAAACAAATTTCCACTGTCTCAAATCTTTCCACCATCTATAAAAATCTTTCCATAAAACTGACACGCTTGCTCTTCAACCGCATTAGTGACCCCTTGGGAAGTCTTCGTGTTGCACCTCCTTTTATATTTTTTGTGTATTCTGGTGAAAAAAGAGCGTAATAGTGAACGTGTCTTGGTAGACTCGCATGCACGACGTAAACGTCACTGCGTTCCACCCGCGGGTGGGAATATAGGAATAAAAATGGTGAATCCTAACGGGTGCGATCATACCAGCACTAATGCATCGGATCCCATCAGAACTCCGAAGTTAAGCGTGATTGGGCAAGAGTAGTAATAGGATGGGTGACCCCCTGGGAAGTCCTCGTGTTGCACCCATTTTTATTTTTATTTTTTACGATGTTCGGTAAAGAAAGAGCGTACTAGTGAAAGTGTCTTGGTAGACTCGCATGCACGACATAAACGTCACCGCGTTTCACCCATTTGTGGGAATATAGAGATAAAAATGGAGAATCCTAACGGGTGCGATAATACCAGCACTAGTTTACCAAAACTGTTGCTTCCCAACGTTAAAAAAACATTTCCATAGCAAAACCCTAAAAGCGGAATCCAAAACGGAAAAGAAAAACTAATAAGGAAAATTACAAAAATAACCCGAAAACAATAAAATGTAAATTTAGAGTCCCAAACGATAAAATTTGACCAAAAAACCCTGCAGCTCACGAGCGTAACGCTGGTGACTTTTGATCGTTGACCCGTTTCAAATGAAATTAGGCTTCGAAAACGCGAAAATTCGGCACTCCAAATTTGGCAAAAACTACCAAATTGCCACTGGATCAAATCTTTCCACCAACTATCAAAATCTTTCCATAAAACTGACACGCTTGCTCTTCAACCGCATTAGTGACCCCTTGGGAAGTCTTCGTGTTGCACCTGCTTTTATATTTGTTGTGTATTCCGGTGAAAAAAGAGCGTAATAGTGAACATGTCTTGGTCGACTCGCATGCACGACGTAAACGTCACTGCGTTCCACCCGCGTGTGGGAATATAGGAATAAAAATGGAGAATCCTAACGGGTGCGATCATACCAGCACTAATGCACCGGATCCCATCAGAACTCCGAAGTTAAGCGTGATTGGGCGAGAGTTGTAATAGGATGGGTGACCCCCTTGGAAGTCCTCGTGTTGCACCCATTTTTATTTTTATTTTTTGCGATGTTCGGTGAAGAAAGAGCGTACTAGTGAAAGTGTCTTGGTAGACTCGCATGCACGACGTAAACGTCACCACGTTCCACCCATATGTGGGAATATAGGGATAAAAATGGAGAATCCTAACGGGTGCGATAATACCAGCACTAGTTTACCAAAACTGTTGCTTCCCAACGTAAAAAAAATGTTTCCATAGCAAAACCCTAAAAGCGGAATCCAAAACGGAAAAGAAAAACTAATAAGGAAAATTACAAAAATAACCCGAAAACAATAAAATGTAAATTTAGAGTCCCAAACGATAAAATTTGACCAAAAAACCCTGCAGCTCACGAGCGTAACGCTGGTGACTTTTGATCGTTGACCCGTTTCCAAAGAAATTAGGCTTTGAAAATGCAAAAATTCGGCACTCCAAATTTGACAAAAACTATCAAATTGCCACTGGATCAAATCTTTCCACAATCTATCAAAATCTTTCCATAAAACAGACACGCTTGCTCTTCAACCGCATTAGTGACCCCGTGGGAAGTCTTCGTGTTGCACCTGCTTTTATATTTGTTGTGTATTCCGGTGAAAAAAGAGTGTAATAGTGAACATGTCTTGGTCGACTCGCATGCACGACGTAAACGTCACTGCGTTCCACCCGCGTGTGGGAATATAAGAATAAAAATGGAGAATCCTAACGGGTGCGATCATACCAGCACTAATGCATCGGATCCCATCAGAACTCCGAAGTTAAGCGTGATTGGGCGAGAGTAGTAATAGGATGGGTGACCCCCTGGGAAGTCCTCCTGTTGCACCCATTTTTATTTTTATTTTTTACGATGTTCGGTAAAGAAAGAGCGTACTAGTGAAAGTGTCTTGGTAGACTCGCATGCACGACGTAAACGTCACCGCGTTCCACCCATGTGTGGGAATATAGGGATAAAAATGGAGAATCCTAACGGGTGCGATAATACCAGCACTAGTTTACCAAAACTGTTGCTTCCCATCGTACAAAAAACGTTTCCATAGCAAAACCATAAAAGCGGAATCCAAAACGGAAAAGAAAAACTAATAAGGAAAATTACAAAAATAACCCGGAAACAATAAAATGTAAATCTAGAGTCCCATACGATAAAATTTGACCAAAAACCCTGCAGCTCACGAGCGTAACGCTGGTGACATTTGATCGTTGACCCGTTTTAAATGAAATCAGGCTTCGAAAACGCGAAAATTCGGCACTCCAAATTTGGCAAAAACTAACAAATTGCCACTGGATCAAATCTTTCCACCATCTATCAAAATCTTTCCATAAAACTGACACGCTTGCTCTTCAACCGCATTAGTGACCCCTTGGAAAGTCTTCGTGTTGCACCTCCTTTTATATTTGTTGTGTATTCCGGTGAAAAAAGAGAGTAATAGTGAACATGTCTTGGTCGACTCGCATGCATGACGTAAACGTCACTGCGTTCCACCCGGGTGTGGGAATATAGGAATAAAAATGGAGAATCCTAACGGGTGCGATCATACCAGTACTAATGCACCGGATCCCATCAGAACTTCGAAGTTAAGCGTGATTGGGCGAGAGTAGTAATAGGATGGGTGACCCACTGGGAAGTCCTCGTGTTGCACCCATTTTTATTTTTATTTTTTGCGATGTTCGGTGAAGAAAGTGCGTACTAGTGAAAGTGTCTTGGTAGACTCGCATGCACGACGTAAACGTCACCACTTTCCACCCATATGTTGGAATATAGGGATAAAAATGGAGAATCCTAACGGGTGCGATAATACTAGCACTAGTTTTCCAAAACTGTTGCTTCCCATCGTAAAAAAAATGTTTCCATAGCAAAACCCTAAAAGTGGAATCCAAAACGGAAAAAAAAAACTAATAAGGAAAATTACAAAAATAACCCGAAAACAATAAAATGTAATTTTAGAGTCCCAAACGATAAAATTTGACCAAAAAACCCTGCAGCTCACGAGCGTAGCGCTCGTGACTTTTGATCGTTGACCCGTTTCCAATGAAATTAGGCTCCGAAAATGCGAAAATTTTGCACTCCAAATTTGGCAAAAACTACCAAATTTCCACTGGATCAAATCTTTCCACCATCTATCAAAATCTTTCAATAAAACTGACACGCTTGCTCTTCAACCGCATTAGCGACCCCTTGGGAAGTCTTCGTGTTGCACCTCCTTTTATATTTTTTGTGTATTCCAGTGAAAAAAGAGCGTAATAGTGAACGTGTCTTGGTAGACTCGCATGCACGATGTAAACGTCACTGCGTTCCACCCGCGTGTGGGAATATAGGAATAAAAATGGAGAATCCTAACGGGTACGATCATACCAGCACTAATGCATCGGATCCCATCAGAACTCCGAAGTTAAGCGTGATTGGGCGAGAGTAGTAATAGGATGGGTGACCCCCTGGGAAGTCCTCCTGTTGCACCCATTTTTATTTTTATTTTTTACGATGTTCGGTAAAGAAAGAGCGTACTAGTGAAAGTGTCTTGGTAGACTCGCATGCACAACGTAAACGTCACCGCGTTCCACCCATGTGTGGGAATATAGGGATAAAAATGGAGAATCCTAACGGGTGCGATAATACCAGCACTAGTTTACCAAAACTGTTGCTTCCCATCGTACAAAAAACGTTTCCATAGCAAAACCATAAAAGCGGAATCCAAAACGGAAAAGAAAAACTAATAAGGAAAATTACAAAAATAACCCGGAAACAATAAAATGTAAATCTAGAGTCCCAAACGATAAAATTTGACCAAAAACCCTGCAGCTCACGAGCGTAACGCTGGTGACATTTGATCGTTGACCCGTTTCAAATGAAATCAGGCTTCGAAAACGCGAAAATTCGGCACTCCAAATTTGGCAAAAACTAACAAATTGCCACTGGATCAAATCTTTCCACCATCTATCAAAATCTTTCCATAAAACTGACACGCTTGCTCTTCAACCGCATTAGTGACCCCTTGGGAAGTCTTCATGTTGCACCTCCTTTTATATTTGTTGTGTATTCCGGTGAAAAAAGAGAGTAATAGTGAACATGTCTTGGTCGACTCGCATGCATGACGTAAACGTCACTGCGTTCCACCCGGGTGTGGGAATATAGGAATAAAAATGGAGAATCCTAACGGGTGCGATCATACCAGTACTAATGCACCGGATCCCATCAGAACTCCGAAGTTAAGCGTGATTGGGCGAGAGTAGTAATAGGATGGGTGACCCACTGGGAAGTCCTCGTGTTGCACCCATTTTTATTTTTATTTTTTGCGATGTTCGGTGAAGAAAGTGCGTACTAGTGAAAGTGTCTTGGTAGACTCGCATGCACGACGTAAACGTCACCACTTTCCACCCATATGTTGGAATATAGGGATAAAAATGGAGAATCCTAACGGGTGCGATAATACTAGCACTAGTTTTCCAAAACTGTTGCTTCCCATCGTAAAAAAAATGTTTCCATAGCAAAACCCTAAAAGCGGAATCCAAAACGGAAAAAAAAACTAATAAGGAAAATTACAAAAATAACCCGAAAACAATAAAATGTAATTTTAGAGTCCCAAACGATAAAATTTGACCAAAAAATCCTGCAGCTCACGAGCGTAACGCTGGTGACTTTTGATCGTTGACCCGTTTTCAATGCAATTAGGCTCTGAAAACGCGAAAATTCGGCACTCCAAATTTGGCAAAATCTACCAAATTGCCACTTGATCAAATCTTTCCACCATCTATCAAAATCTTTCAATAAAACTGACACGCTTGCTCTTCAACCGCATTAGTGACCCCTTGGGAAGTCTTCGTGTTGCACCTGCTATTATATTCTTTTTGTATTCCTGTAAAAAGAGAGCATAATAGTGAACGTGTCTTGGTAGACTCGCATGCACGACGTAAACGTCACTGCTTTCCACCCGCGTGTGGGAATATAAGAATAAAAATGGAGAATCCTAACGGGTGCGATCATACCAGCACTAATACACCGGATCCCATCAGAACTCCGAAGTTAAGCGTGATTGGGCAAGAGTAGTAATAGGATGAGTGACCCCCTGGGAAGTCCTCGTGTTGCACCCATTTTTATTTTTATTTTTTGTGATGTTCGGTGAAGAAAGAGCGTACTAGTGAAAGTGTCTTGGTAGACTCACATGCACGACGTAAACGTCACTGCGTTCCACCCATATGTGGGAATATAGGGATAAAAATGGAGAATCCTAACAGGTGCGATAATACCAGCACTAGTTTACCAAAACTGTTGCTTCCCATTGTAAAAAAATGTTTCTATAGCAAAACCCTAAAAGCGGAATCCAAAACAAAAAAGAAAAACTAATAAGGAAAATTACAAAAATATCTCGAAAACAATAAAGTGAAATTTTAGAGTCCCAAACGATAAAATTTGACCAAAAAACCCTACAGCTCACGAGCGTAACCCTTGTGACTTTTGATCGTTGACCCGTTTCCAATGAAATCAGGCTCCGAAAACGCGAAAATTCTGCACTCCAATTGGC